>JAAALK010000290.1:31719844-32212354 GCA_019279435.1 Zizania palustris
GGGTGCCACATACAAGAAGCGTCAAGCACGCACAGACGACGCCGCAGAGCGCCGTGCAGAGTGGGAGCGACACTTTTTTGAATTTATTAACGAGAATCCAAACATAATGCAGGCTGCAGCTGGACAAATAATTGTGCCGGAGGTACGACTCGACGTACCAAGCAGTGTTGGCTTAGTACAAGACAAATTTCCTGTAAATTATATTAAAGAGGACACACCATGCAGCTTGCATGTACCGATAGGGCGCAAAGGGCATTCCCAAGAGGCTGCACGAGGCATTGCTATGCCTGGGGATTTATTTCACAATCGGCCTATTCCTGCTGACTATACCAAGGTTCAGGTCAATGAGATCACCAACGACAGATTTATTAATGACCCCTTGGATCTTCCAATGCCTGATGAGGGGATTGAGACAATCGGAGATGCTTTAAATAACTTTGTCCTATGAGCGAGCCGAGATATCAAATTACTGCAGACAAGTTCTCAGAGTAAATCACCTATTGTCTCATCACAATCCCCCACATATCTTTCATCTCAGGATGTGCAAAATATAGGATCATTATCACCTGTTGATGAGCGTGAAATAGAGGAAAAGGCAGAGGAAGAGCCAATCCCCAATAAAGTGGCAGAAGTGATAGAATCGAAAGTGACTTCTGATCCTCAAGTGACAAAGCCAGTGCCAGTGCTTGAGCCCACTGATGAGCCCAACACAAATGTGCTAGAGCCAGATCAAATGCCAGTGCTAGTTCCAACTGAGCCTCAAGTGCCAGTTCCGGCTGATCCTCAAGTGCCGGTGGCCAAGCCCATAACAAAAGTGCCAGTGCTAGTTGCTGCCGAGCCTGAAAAACAAGATGCATGCCCAAAGCCAGCAATCCACAAGATAACTGTTCAAGCTGGGCAGTGTTCTGCGCTGAAATCTGAGATGCATAAATTTTTTACTACTATGGGGCAAACACGTTCTATGCCCGAAGCGGCTCCCATAAAGGCTCCAGTACAAAAGCATGCGGGCTCACTTTCTGTTGATAAGAGGACCTACGGAGACGAGGATTATATTGAATACGAACCAGGCAAACCATTATTACCCCAAGGAGTACTTAATTGTATGCCTTGGACGATGAAAACATTTCATGACTGGTACCTCGAAGCGTGTTCGTTAGGAGTAACCCAAATAGAACTGAAGGTTCCACAAGAAATATTCAACTGCCCAGAGTTTAAGCTTGCACTATTTTTCGACGACTTCCATCGGATGTTTCGTCTGAAGCAAACCGACATCACAAGCATGATGCTCTGGTGCATGTAAGTACTTTATACTTTGTCAATACAAAGCAAAAATAAATAATGTCTTATATTGACTATTGTTTTATAACATATGCAGTTGTAATTCACGCGGTGACGAGTCTAAATTGTATGGGTACTTAAACCCGTCATGAATAAGCCAAAGTGCGCTGAACCCGACACTAAACCAGAACGATAGCAAGTACTGGACTGCGAGTAAGAAAAAATTTCAAAGAAAGATGTTCAATAAAGATGAAGACAAACTTAAGAAGAACAAAAGGAGTTGTGCCACGTTGTATATTGCGTGGTGCATGGATCAATGGAAGGACAGAGAAATGATAAGTGGGGCATATAACTTTAAGTAAGTATACCCACTATATCCACTTAATCACGTTTTATCGATTATGAAACTAACATAATCATATATTACTTCTTTCGATAGTGATCATTGGATTGCACTTCTGATATACCCAAAGAGCTCAAGGGTTTATGTGCTCGACTCGCTCGACAAACCCAAAAAAGAATATCAAGATATATTAAATGTTATTCAGAGTGCATATAGATACTACGTGGAAAAGTTAGGTGGCCCACATGATCCACAGAGGCCGAAAGAAATGCTTATCAGAACCAACTATCCGGTAATATTATATTTTTAAATTTGTTAATTCAATTGATAAAGCCAAACTATATATTGTTCTAACTTTGTCTATTTTGAAGTGTCACAAACAATCTCTTGGTTCCGTGCATTGTGGCTACTATACTTGTGATTTCATGAGCAATAACTTAGGAAAGTTTGGGCGGACAGTATCTGAGGATACTAAAGAAGTAAGTTGATTTCTTGTGTGTTAATCTAATATAACTTGCAGCGTATGTACTTATATTTTACGTATGCAGGCGTCAGGTCCATCAACCGTTGCCCAGAAGAGCCAACTCTCTGAATCACAAATGTACGAAATCGTATCAAGGATGTGCCGCTTCACGATGCATGAGATTCTTCATGAGCTTGGAGTATTTTTCGATCCTGAGAGTGAAGTGGCCAAGCATCCAACTCTGTATGATTGGGCCGGAAGAATGAAAAGGCGAACCAATTAAGATATGAGTTAGCCTTCCAAGAAAACATAAACCGCATGAGCATGTATTTGTGAAACAATGAATTGTGTTGATGGATGGTTATTGTGAAACATAAACCAGAAGAATGTAAACTTTGTAAATTTTTGAAAATTGATGAGATGGATGGTTGTTGTGTTGATGTGTTGTTGTTGTGGATGTGTATGTGGATATGTGGATGTTTTGCTGCTGTGTATGTGGATATGTGGATGTTTTGCTGCTGTGTATGTGGATGGCTGTGTGAAGCATATAATTTCTGTGTTTTGGTTTGTGGGATCACAACATTCTGTGTTATGGCTTATACACAGCAGTGGCGGGCAGATGAGGTAGCTTGCCCGTTACTGCTGTTGACACAGTGGTGGCGGGCACGCTGACCTCATCTGCCCGCCACTGCTATTGATAACGGCAGTGGTGGGCAGATGAGGTCAGCGCGCCCGTTACTGCTGTTGACATAGTGGTGGCGGGCGCGCTGACATCATCTGCCCACCACTGATATTGATAATAGCAATGGCGGGCAGATGAGGTCAGCGCGCCCGCCACTGCTGTTGACACAGCGGTGGCGGGCGCTCTGACCGCCACTGCTAACCAGCGATAGCAGTGGCGTTAGAGCAGTGGCGGACTGGATGCCCGCCACTATAGGTCGATTTTGCCCGCCGCTACAGTGTCGCTTTGTAGTAGTGATACATATATAGGTGGCATAAAATGTTCATTACATCAAAGTTTTTATTTTAGTCTACCCACAACACAAGTTGTTGCAGGTAGCCCCACACTCACGAAATTTATCCATACATCAATCAACGATGGCTATCGTCTACTCACCATCAGAGGCGATCTCCGTTCTCTTGGAACCATGAGGGTTCTGAGGGACGGTGGGCTCGAGAAAATTCTCGATGATGGGGTCGGAGACGATGGTGGGGCGCGAGGCAGGAGCGCTGGAGTGAACCCCGATGTAGATGCTGCGGTGGGCACCGGGAGTGCGCTTCGGCACGAGCCGGAAGGACGTGTTCTGAAGACGATCATCATAGATCATCCTCAGCTCTATGAGGGCTTGGAGGGCGACGCGTTGGCATGCGACGTTGAAGGTTGGGCCCCCAAGTGCTGCCGTGAAGAACGGCAGGTGCTCGCTGGATCCATGGATGGTAAGGGAGACGTCGCAGGGTCCTGCGAACTCTTCCATGTACACCCCATGGAACTCGGGCTCAAAGAGGAACCCCAGGAAGGTGACCATCATTCGGAGCTCCCTGACGAAGCCCCCGAAGTGGCGGCAGGAGCTGTGCACTTGGTAGACCGGTATCTACAAAAACAACAAGTTGAAGGAAAGTGAGGAGAGGAACAAAGTTATAAAGTAGGTTTTCGTGAAAAAAATTTTATGCAGCTAAGGGCTAGGCTGGTCCGTTTGGCTTCCTACAGTCAAGTCGGCTCTGATACCATCTTGTTACGCCCCGATTTAACAAATCAGAACATTATTCAATTTCCAAAGAAAAACAATAATACAAGAGGTTCATCATGTGATACGTACATACGAGCAATCATCCGTGGTACGCAGACCACATTATTACAAAAGAGTAAAATTAAAATAAGTAAATAAAAGCATGATGAACGCCCTCTTCAGGATCTTCTTCTTGATTGGGTCGCTACTCCAGACCATCTTCCTCGTAGTAGGCATCCTCTGAATGGTGTGTCCAATGGGTATGAGTACAAAAAGTACTCAACAAGCCACCGCAAATGCAATAGTAATGCAAGGTAATGACAAAGGAAGGATAATGGATAAAAGTGCGGAAACACACATTTTTCAGTTATTGCATTTAGTGTAGTCAAATTTAATCATGCGGAATAATAAACATGAGCATCATAATACCATCTAACTCGAGGAGTACGTTCTCCCTCCTTGCACAATGGTCCTTACATGTCAAATCATCATGCACATTCATTATAAATAACCTAACTGTGGGATGTCACGCAACCCACCCTTGACCGTGGGCTTGGCTTTTCAAAAAGATTTATGACTTTGATCAGAGGTGTACTACTGTACCCACAAGGCACACACTCATCCCATACACCAAAGTGTAACGAGATGACCCATACCATGGGAACTCGTGCCAAAACCTCACCATGAAATGGTCCAAGTGAGAACCACCCGCTCTAGGTTTCGCCGGCGCGGCGGGCCACATCCCAGCTAACATCGTACCCCCTTTTGCGCCACGTCGGTACAAGCCACCCGCAAGTGCTGCTTGACCCATCTCCAAGTGGTGGCCTCGGTTTGGAACACTCCATACCATAGTTAGGACTTACCCACTAGACTTGTGGTTAGTACGGAAGTGTATTGCAACGGATCCCGTAGACCGGTCCTTATAGTGCCCCGGGTGCTACCGACCAATGCCCTAGCTTGTACCCGGAACCCACCATGCATACACTCATAACCATAACTCTATCACCAACAACATTCCAGAGATAAGGATAACGGGGATCATATAGTAGATTCTAATCGCTACGACTCATTTTTAATCCTATAGCAATCGTGTCGCTACATTGGACACTAGCTAATAGTACTAATAATATGGTGACAAGGAGTTTAGGCTAGATAGCATGGCTTGGGTTGCACATCAAGGTCAGGGGATCCTAATAAATATATTGTAGGGGTTTCATTTGACTAATGCATGTATATCCTATGTGTTTTAGAGATAGTTTAGTAAAACATGGGTTCAATATGCTCAAAAGATTGGTTTGGTGACTTGCCTTGTTCAGCGAAAGGAGAGGGAGGAACTTCGGGAAAGTATTCCGGCTCCTCGGTGCCGTCGTAGTCTTTTCGACAAAAGTAATAAACATAACATTCAATAAACATCCCAAAATCAAACAATAAGCATATAGGTTTTGATTTGTATGAATCAAGGAAAATAAAGCTGTTAAGTTTCTAAATTTTATTTTATGAATATTTTAAAATTAACTTTAATGGAATAAAGGCCTTTCTAAAGAGGAGTAAAAATGTATTTCAACTTTCTAACTAATTTAAAATAGGAGGTTCAGTGTAAACCTAGTGGTTTTATTACACTAATATGAAAAGAATAAAAGATAATTTTTTCTAAAGTTGAAATGGACAAATTTGAGTTTATCCTAAAGTGCATATGAATATGTTATTAAATAAACATAAAATACTCAATATAGACCTACTGTTTTATTGCATTAACATGTAGAGAATAAAATTATAAATTTTCTGGAATTGAAATGGTAATTTTTTGAGTTAAAATGCGCAAGATATGAATTTTAGAAGTTTAAATCAATTTTTGGATTTTTATTTGAATTGAAAATGGCCTCGGGTCCACGGTGAACTGGATCCACCATGAACCCGCGCACTGTGCGCGTGGTCCGGCCCATCCTGGACCGTTGGATCTAGATCCAACGCGCGGGGGCGAGGCGGGGACGTTAAGTGGCGATCAACGGCCCATAGCGCTCGATACCCCTTTGACCAGATGGACACGCGAGATTAAACTTTGCAAGGGTTTTAATCCACGCCACTGGATCGAGATCGTGTGGCCAGGACAGAATCCGGCACGGCACGCGTCGGGAGGGGTAAAGTACCCATCTTCCCCGACATCGGCGAGGCGACGGCGAGCGATTCCGGTGACGGCGAGGACTACCCGACCTAGCTAGGGCTAAAAACGGAAAGAGGGGACTACGGGGAACACGAGGGTACCGGCGGTGGTGGCGACGGTGAGCTAACGGTGACCGGCAACGTAGAGGGGCGATGGAGCTCCTCAGGTTCTCGTCGGCGATGGCGCTTCGGTGGGGTTCGTCGGCGGTGGAGGGGTGGCCGAGGTCGGGGAGGCGTCGACGGCCACGTTGGTGCAGTTGCCGAGGGTGGAGGAGGACTCCGGCGATGGCGACCGGTGGCTGGAGCAAGGTCGGCGGAGTGGCGTTAAAGTGAGCGTCACGAGCATTCGGTTCGGTTCGGATGCTAGGGTCACCGGCGGGGGCAGAGGGGGCGCAATTGAGGGAGGCCGAGAATAAAAGCGCTTCAATGCCGGCGAGCCTCTTTCCATGCATGCGGACGATGGTTCCGGGGCGATGACGCGGTGGAGTAATGGGGGAATTCAATGCCAGCGACAGATTAAAGGGAGGGGGCTGGCAAGGGCGGATCCGAGGCGGGGTTAGGGCTTCAGCTGGTGAGGGGGGATTTGGGGGCAGATCCTGCGGGGAAGACGGATCTGACAGGTGGGGGCCACCTGGCAGCAGGCGCTGGCACGACAACGAGCGAGGCTGATGGTTGGGGTCGGGTCCGGCTGAGAGTGGGGTGGCGCCGATAGGTGGGGCCGAGGTGGCGGGCGCGCACGCGCGCGGAGGGAGAGGGACACTGACCAGTGGAGTCCGTTTGTTAGTCGGGGCGCGGGGAGGAGTGGGCTGGGCCGGCAGGGGGAGGGAGAAAGAGGGGAAAAGGGCCCGTTACTGTTTGAAATGTTTTCCGAATAAATTTAATTGCTGAATTTGGTTTAAAATATTTGGGCTACTTCCATGGGTGATACAAATTTGTAAAAATTCTCAAAAATATATATTGGCCTTGGGATCATATACAAAATTTTCTAGCTCGTGGTTTGAATATTTTAGCTAGGCTCTAGTTCAATCAAACATAGAAGGGCATTAAAGGTATTTCAAAGTTAATTATTTCCAGAAAAATATAATAAAAATATTTTTATTTCTCTGAAAATTTGGGGTGTTACAGTAGTTATCCCACCATTCTGCTGTCGGGCCCTAGAGTTGATGGGCGGTGAAGACCACTCGCTCCGAGTCAGAGCACGGGAGGAGGTCCAACTTCTTCCCGAACGTCCTCAACCAATCCTCTGCCTCCATTGGGTTGGTCATACTTGAGAACGTGGGAGGTCGCACTCGTAGGAATTCTGACAGTTGGGTGGCGGGGGCCGGTGCGGTGCCTTGAGGGCGTAGAGGTAGCTCCAGGTGGTGTTATTGCTGCAGACGGTTTATCTAAGCCCGCTGCTCATGCATGTGGGCATGCTACTGCTGCATGTGAGACAACAACGCGGTGATGAGTTGATTTTGGTTGGCCATCATCTCAGCCAAGGTAGAGATGTTGGTTACGGGTGCACCGGTCTGGCGTTGCCCTGGGACTTCTCCACTAGGTACTGCATGGCTTGGTAGGTTGGGGGTGGAGGATGGGTTCTGCTCGTTGGTCATTCTGAAGATGGGAATACCCCCAAGATCATAAGAGAAGGTTTAGAAAATTTATACTCAAAATAACTCACAAACTCTTTATTAAGTGTGATATGAAATAGTTCATTACAATCCAGCTCTTATTTTCTATCTCACCCATAGCACAAGTCTCTATGGATGGTATCACAAACAAGAAAAACAAACATCTGGTGTCTAGCGTCTAGCATAACCATCTAGTGGCTATCGGGGGTGCCGTCGTGGGTGTTTTTAGACCCTTGGACAGATCCTGCTATGGTGCTAGGCTCAGCCTCGTCATCGGCCATTAGTCCTTCGGACGTTCCAGCCTCACCTAGATTGGGTAGGACCGTGCTTCGCCTAGTCAATGTCTTTGGGCAGCGAAGGGCCTTCCGAAGGGTCTTCCTCCTAAGGGGAACCGTGGGTACTAGTTCTGCAATATCCTTCTTGAGTTCCCGGTTCTGGCTAAGGAGTTGGGTATATTGCTGGCAAAGTTCATCGGTCTCCTGACGGTAGTAGTCGACCCAAGCTTGTGTCTTGTTGGCGAGTATGAGATCCTTGGCGTGGAGGCTGTCCATAGCCGATAAGAGACGGGTCTGTCGGGCTACCAGAGGGTCGCAATCATCGAGATGGCTGACGTAGGTTCTGCGATCTTACCATGGCTCCCGAGATGGCAGGTGGCAGAAAGTGGTGCCTTCCAGGCGGTCGTCGTAGATCTGACCGAGGTGCTGAAGGAGGTCAGCTCCGAGTCTAAGGCAATGAGGGTCAGGGTTACTTGTCATGGGTCACTCTCTCTGATTTGGTAGATGCCACGGAATTCTGCCTCATGGGTGTATAGTAGGAATGCTGCCAACACCCAGAGTTCCTAGACGAACCCGATAGCCTCCCGGCAGAAACTACTGACGTGGGTTGCCATCTACAAAGACACCAAAGTTTAAAGAGTAAGGAAGAAAGGAAAAATTATTGAATAGATTTTTATGAAATAGTTTTATAAAACTAAGTATAAGGCGGGTCCGTTTGGCTTCCTACAGTCAAATCGGCTCTAATACCATCTTGTAGCACCCGAATTTAATAAAACCCAGACTTTATTGAAATTCCATAGAAATTCAATAATCGCAAAATGTTCATCACACGACGATGCACATACGACAAACATTTGTGGCTCGTAGACCACATCGTTACACAAAGGTTAAAATAAAAGAAACTATGAAAATAATAAACTCGATGAACATCTTCTCCAGGGTCGCTTTCTTGACTAGGTCGCTACTCTAGACCATCCTCATCGTAGTACGCCTCTGAAGTGGTTTTTCCAACGGGTGAGTACAAACGTACTCAACAAGCCACCAAGAGATGCAATAATAATGCAAGGTAATAACAAAGGGAGGTAGTGGTTTAAAGTGCGGAAAAGTACATTTTTATCTTGCAGCCTTTAATGTGAGTCTGGTTTTTTCATACAAACTATTCAAGTCATGGTTGATGCAACATCTTGTAACTCGAGGAGTACAGTCAGGCTTCCTCGCTCGACAGTCCTTACACGCCCAATCAATCATGCAACACTTCTCAAACATAAACTAACTATGTGATGTCACTCCACTCGCCCTTGACCGTGGGCTCGACTTTTCGAAAATATTTAACTCTGATCAGAGGTGTACCATTGTACCCACAAGACACTCATTCCTGCATACCGTAGTGTGTCAAATGAGCCAAGTCACAGGAACTTATGCCGAAACCGTTAACATGAATTGCTCCAACTCAATGACACACACTATAGGTTTCGCCGGCATGCCGGCGCACCGGACCAACGTCACGCCTCCTTTTGTGACACATGGCCCAAGCCACCCGCAGGTGCTGCTTGTCCCTCTCCACATTGTGCCTCGGGTTGGAACGACCCATACCTCTAGGTAAGACTTACCTACTAGACTTGTGGTTGGTACGGAAGTGCATTGCGACGAATCCCGTAGACCGGTCCTTATAGTGCCTCGGGTGCGACTAACCAATGCCCTCGCTTGCACTCGGAACCCACCATGCTAACTTATCAAACCAATTCTAAGATCAACAGAATACTAGGGGTGAGAGACATAGGGGATCATATATCATAACCCAAGTACCTACGACTCGTTTTTAAGCCTAAAGCAGTTGTGTCGATACATTGGACACTTCTAATATTAATAAGTATTCTGGTGACAAGGAATTAAGACTCGATAGCATGGCTTGGGTTTGCACATCAAGGCCAGGGATCTAATAAATATAATGTAGGGTTATTCATTTGACTAATGCAAATATAACCTATGAGTTTTAGCGATATTTAATTGAAAACTGGGTTCAATATGCTCAAAATGGGGTTGGTGACTTGCCTTGTTCAGCGAAAGGAGAAGGGTGAGCTTCGGGAAAGTATTCCGGCTCTTCGACGACGTCATAATCTTCTCGGTATGCAAATCAAAAAATAACAATCAATTAAAACAATATAAAATCACAACACAAGCATATAAATTACATTGAGTCAAATTGAAGGGAATAAAAATATAAAGCTTCTGAAATTAAAATAGGGATTTTTAGAGTTAAATTAAAGGAGTTAGGGATTTTTGAAGTTATAAAATGATTTCTTAAATTCTATTTTAATCCCCAATTAAATAATGTAAGACAAGTTTTCTGAAGTTGGAATGGTAATTTTTAGAGTTAATCCCAAGGATATATGATTTTTTGAAGTTAGGAATTCATTTCTTTAATTTTATTTTAATCCCAATTAATTAAAATAAAATATCCATTGTAAACATATAAATTTTATTGGATAAATAGGTAGAGAATAAAAATACAAACTTTCTGAAATTTGAATGGTCCAATTTGGAGTTAATTTGAGCAAGTTATGAATTTCTGAAGTTTAAATCATTTTTTGGATTTTATTTAAATTCTAAACCCGCCTCTAGTCCACGGTGGACTGGGTTTACCATGAACCAGCACATTATGCTGTGAGCCGGAGCACAGATCACCGTTGGATCGAGATCTGGTGGCCATAGAGCGCGCGGGGGTTTTAAATAGAAATCAGTGGCTGAGATTAAAACGTTCTGAACCGGTATGCATCTACGACTTATATTTTGGCGGGGTTTTAAATAGCGACGGACGACTGGGATTACATGATACCCTTTCATTTAGATCAAACGGCCAGGATTAAATCCCGAGGCGATATATCCACAACCGTCAGATCGGGATCGTGTGGCCGAGATAAGATCCAACACGACACAGTATAACTATTGTGTCGGTCGTCTTATCTAGTGACGATAGAGAATGGCGAGGGCCCTAGTAGTGGTGACAGTGGCCTAAGGCCCAATCTAAGCATGGAAATGTGATGAGCATAGAGAGAGGGTCCTGATGGTACCAATATGGTGGCCTGGGTTCGACGGGACGAGGCCGGCGATGAGCGGGGCAGCGGTGAAGTCTCGAGCTCTCGACGACAAAGGTGTTCCCGTAGCGATGAGCTTGGACGGAGTTGTGGCCGGGGTCTAGGAGGCATCGACGGTCATGATAGGGTGGTCAACGGCAGCGGAGGTGGTCTCTAGTGACGGTGATCTGCGGCTAAAGGCAGAACAGAGGGTTGGCACGAAAATGCACAATGTTGTGCTCGATTCTCTCTAAGGGAGGCAAATGGGAGGTGCGTTGGAGGCGGTGTGCCAAGGGGTCCTTTTATAGTTCTCCGGTGAGGGTGAGGTGGTTGGGCACAGTGAAGACCGAGTAGGGGGGTTTTAACTCCGGCGAGGGCGATTACAACGATTAAAGGGAGTAATCGCAATAGAATCCGAGGGAAAACGCGCGAGGACTACAACGGTTAACTCCCAGGCGTTTAATTGGAGCTTGGGCCCTCGGCAGAGGCATTCGGAGAATGATAGCAGTGGTCGGGGATCTCGGAGGCGCGATGTCGCGAGGTTGAAGACGACTGACAGGAGGGCACACAGGTTAGCGAGCGTGAGTGTGTGAGGGTGTTAACGGTCGGTGCCGACAGGTGGGGCCAGGGTTAGCGCTGAGAGGGGTGGCTAACAGGTGGGCCTCTAGTTCGGGCATGAGGCCGAGTGCACCGATAGGCGGGGCCCGTTTGTCAGTGAGAGGGTGCCATGGTGGATGGGTTGGGCCGGCCGGGGAGAGAAAAATGAGGAGAGCGGCCCATTAACATTTAAATTGATTTTTCGAATAAAAATAATTGCATAAATTGATCCTTAAATTATGGACTAGCATCCAAGGTTGGAAAATTTTGTAAAAATTCCCAAAATTGTATCTTGGCCTTAGGAACATAATATAAATCTTTTCTGAAATTTTTTGATTTTTTTGAATTTATTTTAATGCTCTAAAATTTGGGGTGTTACGGTGAAGATCTCTAGTATTGAGGAGTCGGCAAGTTATGACACATTGACTTGCAACGAGCTCTTTAGTAAGATCAAGTCCACCGAGATTGCCAAGGCATCTCGTCTAGGATTTGGAAACTCTCTGCTGCCTTCTATTGATTTAGTTTCTGGTCCTCGCAGTGGTACCCCATCTAGAGGTAATTTTTCTGGTGGTTCTGTAGTGTGTGCTTATTCTGGTGGTTTTGACTTGTCCTCCCTAGTCTCTGTCACAAAAGAATAGGTGTACACGCTAGTGGATGAGGAGCTAGCTCTTATTGTCAAGAAGTTCACTCGCTTCTATAATGATAGACGAGATCAGAGGAAATGAGGGTCTCGAGGATGTTTTGAGTGTGGCGATCTTTCTGACATAAAAGCTAATTGCGCTAAATAAAAATGAAAAATGAAAATGAGCACAAGCACTAGAAGTGGAACAAGAAACCCTTCTTTAAGGGGAAGCACAAAAAAGTGGCTAAGAAGGAGGAGGAGGAGCTTCCCAAGAAAGAGGAGAAGAAGGAGAAGAAAATGGACTTCACCAGCCTTTGCTTCATGGACGACAACATCCATAGAAGGGACGAGCTCGACACATCTGAGGTATATCTATCCCATGACCAGCTTCTTGTTAAAAATGATGAATTACATGATGTTGTTTGTTCTCAAAATAGATTACTTAAACTTGTTGCTAAAGAATGAAAAGAACTAAAATTCAGACTTGAATCTATTTCCATTAAACTTGCAATTTTAAAATCTAAGTCTGATGATGTTGAATGTGAGTCATGTCTTATTGTTATGAGTGAACTTGCCAGCTACGTTCTACACATGCTCAAATTGTTGAAAAACTTGAAATTACTCAGAAGCAGCTTTTGGAGGAGTCTAGTCCTGTTGTCATCAACGAATGCATGAACTGTTCTTTACTTGTTGAAAGAATCAATTTGAGAGATAAGAATGTTGATGAACTTAAGGCTAGATTGGAGAGTGTTAAGTGTTCTAAGGATATGCAGTCGGCCTGTCCCACCTGCATCACCCTTAAGGACCAACTCAACTTTGCTAGAGAGAAAGTCGAAAAACTAAAATGTGAAAATGATTATCTTCTCTCCATGGTGGAAAAATGCACTCAAGGAAAGGGTAGGATGGATTTTCTTTGGCTAAAACAAAAATGTGTGCTGATAGGGCAGGGTTAGCTCTAGGATTGGGCTATGAGAGAACCACTCCAAACACTTCGAGCAAAACTGTGTTCACTCCACCCACTACCCTTGAGAATGAAAGAGTCAGTTAGACACCACACAAAAAGTCGAGAATCCTACTCAACCTGCAAAGAAAGCTCTATCACCACCAAAGGAAACTCCTTAGCAAAAACCCAAAAAAACTATGAGATTAGCGCATGAGACCCATACTTATACCCCCAAGAGAGTGTATCATTGTTCTTATTATCAGCGGGTGGGTCACTTGGTTGGGTTTTGCTTTCGTCGCATCAAATATGAATGATGTTTTCAGGAAAAGAGTTTCTAGGACATGCATTACCCATCTTTAGGTATGCATGAGTCTGTTTTTCACTCTTGTTCTGGATTTGAGGCTCCCCATAGTCAAATGAGAGATTTTGCCCATCATGGTGTACACCATGCTTCATATGGTGCTAGACTGTGTATAAGAGGTTTTGATTCTCAACAGATTAGGAAACCTCATCGTTTTCCAGGTTCGTGCTTTGTAGATAGACTGTGCAATTTTTATCATGATTCATATCCTGTGCATAAACAGTCTACTGCTTTGCCTGGCTCACGAGTTTTACAATGCTGGATTCCTAAACAATTTTTCACTCACCCTAACATCACTCAAGATTTTCTAGCATATTTTGAGGGGGAGTTGTGTATTACTGCATAAGCTTCTATAATATGATTAATTGCTATTACAAGTACATGCTTTATTATGCCTTTGAAATATTGTCTTTAATACTGTTGATTATACTTTGCTTGAATACATTTGATATATGTTATGATCATGGCTTTTATTTGTGAAAATTTGAAAATGATCACTACTAAGTCTAGAAACTAGCATGAATAGGTTGAGTGTTTTTGCTATCTTTTACATACCTGATAGCTAGATTCTTTTCACTTGGATGCAAACATGCAACTTGATCATTTCAAAAATATTATGCTGAAAATTAAAAATATATATAAAAAATGAATGAAAAAAGAAAATAATTGATATTCATACTGTTTTGTGCTGAAATGGAAAAGATCCGGGTGGGTTTTCTCTGTCGCACTACTTTGTTCAGGACTGCTTACCATAGCACTCTGGTATGAACTGGGACATTGAAGTGTATGCCGAGACTAATGCTTCAAGCTTCTGATGGTTTCAACCTAGGCTTAGCTTGGTCGGTTAGCATAAGGTTGACATGCAAATAACCCTTGGCACTAAAATAAAAATAAAAAAATAAAGCTTGAATTAATTGCATATCAAATTTGCCGAAGCTCCTTGTAGTGGGATATGCTTATCTAGTTAGTATTTGTTAGCTTTTGCATCCCATGCCTTGCCATATCTAGTATGCTAGTCTGAGTGATGATGCTTTTATTTGCTAAAATCTGAAAATGCTTGTTCATGCTTTTTTTAGATGGTATTCACCTGAGCTTGTTATACAGTACTTTTAGACTATATTCAATGCAAATGCTTGTTTTGTACTGTAATTGGAGTTGCTCATGTTTTAGAAGCTTGCATTTACACTTTACCCTCATAACCCTCTTTGCATCATTTTTATCACCTTGATGCTTGCATTGCCAAAGGGGGAGAATGGTTTACTTGATGCTTTTACCAAAGGGGGAGAATGTTTTACATGTTTTAGGGGGAGGATGTTTTACATGCTTTTGCCAAAGGGGGAGATCTTTTATCAAGTGACATGTTTTTGCTCTTTTCTGAGTTTTTACGGTCACTTGTGCGCTGAACTTGAAACTTTCATCATGTTTCTTTTTGGGTTGTCAATGCACTCATCAAGGGGGAGATTGCGAAACCAAGTGGGGCGCACTGTGGTTTTTATCTTGGTGATGAGTGATTGACAAGTTTGCTCGATCTGGAGTGTTGAGTGAGTGGTGGTTTGCTTGCATCGATGGGATCAATGTGTGAGTGGAGATTGTGTGCTGAGGGGATCGGCGTGCGTCGCGTTTCATGTTTTGGCTTGTCTCATGTGTGCATGGTGGAGATGCTAGCCAACTGTCAACGGCAGGTGATCAAGGGTCAAGCGGGGAGCTTGATGCTAGAGGATCAAAGAGGCTGGGTTAAGTTGGGGATGATCTCAGGAGTGCACATGGAGATAGAGCAAGACATGGATGGGCGGATGATCGAGATAGCGTGTCGACCAAGTCAGCGAAAGGGAGGCCAGTGCAAGTGATCAGGTGGCTCACGGGGATCGAGAGCGGGAGAGACTTGCTGGCGGTCGAATTCGCAGATTAGTGACATGTGTCGGCGATCGAGAAGGCTTTATCAGTTTTGGCTAAAAACCATCATATCAGAAAATGTTTTTAAATTCCAATAAATAGGATTTTATTTTTCTTTTTTAGTTATTTAGATTAAGTGTATTCTTTTAGTATTTTTTGGAATTCTTAATTCTGAAAATATTAAAAGAATAGGGTTGATGATGTAATAAAATTAGGAGTATACTTTTGTGTATTTCCCAGAATTAATAATTCTGAAAATACATAAGGGTAATTAGGTAAATATTTGGTCATTAACGCTAATGGCTTTTTGGGGATTACCTTGATGGACTTGCCTATATAAAGGACCCCATGCCTAGGGGATAGGTGAACATGTGGCTATCATTTGAGAGAACCTTTTGTCTCAAACTCTTGGTGGCTGAACACTTTAGAGAACCACAACTTTTCAGATTTTTCAACTACTTTTCTCTGTGTTTTTGTTGATTGGTTCCTGTAGTGTGTCTCAATTAGCTGCTTGTGCCGGATTCCATACAGTGTGTGTATGCAGCAAGCTGCGACAACAGTTTTGGCACGGCAGAATTTTTCTAGACGAGATACAGCGCCGGAGAAGCTAAAAATAGGTGCACTGTTCTTGTGTTCTTTATTTTTCAGAAAGTTCTTTTGATTTGTGTGTTCTTCCTGGAAGTTCTTTGTTCTGGTTCTTGAAGACTTGTGATTATTTTTCTTTGCTGTGTTCTGTTGCTGGTTCTGTTCGGTGTGTACTGTATTATTTCCCGCTGAGAGCAACACCACCTTGCCAGATCTGCAACAGAGTTGTTTCTTCTTTGTTGTGATTGACCAAACTGAATTAGATGTTGTTCCTCCAGCTTTTTCAGTTGCTTCTGGTTTGCTATTTAGTACAAGAAGATTGGAACAGAAACCTTTGGTAACCTTTGACTGAATACTTAAATTTTTGAGAACTGAAACCTCAGAAAGGAATTCTATCTTTTGAAAGTTCTGTTTCAGGTTTGTGTTTTTAAAACCATGAGTATCATCAAAGGTCCTTACAAGTTGTTGTACAAGTGATCACAAAAAGTAATTTGGACACATTTAGTGTGCTGTCCTGGATCATTTTCAGGTTGAGTTTTCAGATTGCATATGAGTCTCATCTGTGCACTGTGTTTGAATTGAATGAGACTGTTGACACGAAAACGTGCCCCCGCACTTGGGTCAGTCCGGAGATCCAAAAGTGCACGGATACTTAGGAACAGGCCTAAGCATGACGTGACACCGACGCCGCGTTCCGACTACCCTTAATAGTGATAAGGGGGGTGGAGTCGCTAGGCAACCACATTACACGAAATAATCCAATTAGCCGAAAGAAATAAGTTAAACATGTTAAAATCAGAGCCCTCTTGGTTCGAAGTCTGTTGCGAAGGGTGCGCCGAAGGGTACCTTCGGCGTCTGGTGTGAAGTACTCCGCCGAAGGGTGCTTCGGCGTTCGAACTGACCTAGCCGAAGGTGGACTCCGAACGGGCCCAGATGCTGTGATTACCTCCGAACAGCAGGGTTCGGTGTGTGATCTTCGATACAGCGAAGTACAGAAAAGTGATGTGAGGGCCATGTGCGAGCGCAACTTCGTCTGGTGTGGAGTAAGGTCGTGGCGAAGCTTGCGACGAAGTGTGCTGATCGAAGCCTGTTGTTGGAGCCCACGGTCTTGTCGAAGAGCGTCCCTGGGACCTCCGGAACCAATCTCTCAGCTCCGGACACCTTCGGCGAAGGGGGCTCCGAACGTGCGAACCTGCAACAGAGACGATGTGAAGTACCAATTCGGCCTTTGGACCGAATTTTGCGAGGTGTTGCACGAGTGGCGAAGGTAGCAATCTATTACGCAGATTAGCGGATACTTCACAGGCGAAGTAACAAGGCGATAGCAATCTGTTACGTAGATTAACGAGGACTTCACGAGCGAAGTACCAAGGCTTACCACTGTTCCGTAGTGGTGGACGGAGGGCTTCCAAGCAAACCCACGAAGAGGTACATAAAAGTAAAGGTATAGTAAAGGTACGATCAAAGCATGACTTTGGTTTGAGTTGAGTTGGGGGGGCTCTCCACGCGGGCCAGGCCTCTCTATTTATAGAGGCTTAACTCTAATCTAATCTACTATTAATCTGGCCGGATACAGATAAAGATTGATCTGGAAACGCGTCCAACTCTATCTCTGCCGAGGTGGGCTTCGGCCAGGCCCGCCGAGGCCTGCTCCTCGGGCTGAAGCTTCGGTAGCGTGGGCTTCGGCCAGGCCCGTCGGGGCTTGCTCCTCGGACCGAAGCTTCGGTAGCATGGGCTTCGGCCAGGCCCGTTGAGGCTTGCTCCTCGGGCCAAAGCTTCGACAGCGTGGGCTTCCAAAGCTTCGGCAGCGTGGGCCTCCGAAGGTTTTTGACCGAAGCTCATGGGCTGGCTGGAGGCTTTCAGAGCCCATAACTTGACGGGCTTCGGCCCTGTAGAGCTTTAGACAGACCCTGGACATGTGTATTTTGACCCAAATTACCAAAAATTGATATTTTGATAATCTAGCCACTAATGTCATTTTTTGCTATCAACAGAGACAATCTGTGGCCAAGCTGATTTGCTCACATCATTAATGTCTGATTGTAAGCTTTGAG
The DNA here is from genome assembly GCA_019279435.1 of Zizania palustris. Classification (NCBI taxonomy): domain Eukaryota; kingdom Viridiplantae; phylum Streptophyta; class Magnoliopsida; order Poales; family Poaceae; genus Zizania; species Zizania palustris. The sequence goes on from JAAALK010000290.1 coordinate 31,737,833, forward strand.
TTTTCCTAGAGTAGTAGAACTGAACATACACTGGATTTGTTCATCAGCAGATGGATATTCTAGAACTCTCTAAACTACTCTGGTTGAACTAATTGAAGTTTTTGTAGTGTGAACATTTAAACTTTTCAGATCAAGTATAGAATTTCAGAAACATGTAACACATCATAACTTGCACTGCACCCTGGACATGCAAGATCAGTGCTTGGCTTGAATTTACTGAAATATCCCAGGGTGTTCTTGTTGAGTGCTTGATCTGTATTTTCAGCTGAGTATTGTGTTTTGTTGAGGGTTAAATTTGTTAATTATTTCTTCATTGATTGACTCAAGTAATCTTTGCTAATATGTTGCATAGTGTTGGCTAGTTAAATCTTGCTAACGAAGGCTTAATCATAGTGTGAAATCTCCTGTGCAGATTGTTGATTCTATTTTGAAATTTGGATTTTATATGTTCTCTAAAATTTCTTAATCCTGTCGATAATTCAGATTCTGATTGCCTCCTGTCGGTATTCCATAAATCGATCTACAGAATCTATCGGCATCTCAAACTCCGACATAAGCATTTCAGAGTTTCAAACTCCGATTAAGAGGAAGAATTCAAATTGTATTGTTCTTGGTCTGAATTCTTAATTGTGATCATCAATTTTGCTTCCGCAATTTTTAGAGGTGCGTTGGGTGATCTGGTCAGGCCATTATATTCATGAGAATTTGTCGAGGCGCCTATTCACCCCCCTCTAGTCGCCATTCCGATCCCACATTCAATAAGTAAAATCGTATGGTTTCATGATCTGAACACGGAAACATCGCTTCGTTCTTATAAACTTTACAAGGACAATATATTGCCGCTTCACTCTGACGAGAAGCATATTGTGTGGCAGCTTCAATAAATTCAGTTACTCAGGTAAAATATGCCACCACATCTCCATCGTTGGACGAGTACATCCAGGACCTGTGCTCCATCTAAAACATATTATTTTAAAAAATATTAATAAAAGTCTACATATTCATTATTGCTAATTTTAGTAATTTACAAATTAAAAAGATATCGATTTCTCTCTCATAACAACATTAATTAAAAATGCTTTAATGGAAACTACGTAAACCTTGTTAATTATAAAAGTAAACCTTGTTAATTATAAAAGGAGTAATGGTATTAAGTAGAATAAAAAAATTATTAAATAAACTAACTACATTGGTTTCTCTCTCCAAACAACATAAATCTAGATCTATAATCATAAATCAAATTAAAAAGAGATTAAAATGAAGTAAAAATGTATACAAGTGATGAATAATTGTGAGGAGGGTTGTTGTAACAATGTGTTAGTTACAAACAGGTTTCTAGGTGGTGGTGTATAGTGTATGGTATGAACCTCGAAGGGTTCTCACAGAGGGAGAGAGTATTTATAGTGGTTCAGGCCTCCCCGAAGGGATAATAACCCTACGTCTAGTTTACAGTTGATTTGGCTTAGTTTTGCCAATACTGAGCATGTGTCCTGTTACAAGGGCATGGCCCTGCTTTTATACACACGCAGGCCAAAGGAAAAGACCCTAATACCCCATACATACCATAGACATTATTAGGGCAAGAGGGGGAAAGGCTATGCTACTATACATATGACTTTATAGACGTGGTAGATATACATTACTTCTGGGGTAGGTATATGGCATACCAGAGGCTGGGCCCCTGGTATGGCTTTACACTGTAGCAGTTTTGGGATATTTCTTTTGGGCCGGAGTACCTCCCAGAGGGTATCAGCCGGAGCTAGCTGAGGGGGCTCCAAAGAGGACTCCGAAAGGGACCCCAAAGAGGGATCCAAAGTGAACCCTGAAGAGGGCTCCGATGAGAGCTCCGAAGCGGCTCTCGGAGAGGACTCTGAAAGTCTCCAGAGAGGGCTCCGAAGGGGACCTAGAGGGGTCCCGGAGTCTTGGCTCTCGAGAGGTAAGTCTTGGTTGTACTCGGTGTAATCTTTGATGGAGGGGGCCGGAGGTCGTCTTCAGGATTCGCTAATCTGACGGGCTCCGAACCGGAGGTCTTCGGAGGCTGACATCATTTGACCCCTGTTTAAGGGAAAACTATTTCCCCCAACAGTAGCCCTTCGAGGCGAAGGGGTGCGTGTGCCTTAGGGCAAATGACAACTATAATATGATGCTTCGGGGATGGTAGGCCTTCGGAGCACAGAGTCGAAGGCTAGCTTTGAACTACGTAGGCAATAAATGCATGTACAGAGCGGATAGGACACCCTCGTGGAGTCCAAGTGGCCCCGCAACGGTCGAAATTTGAGTTGTTACAGTGCGGGGGGCACGTCGGTTCGCTTCAGATTTCACCCTGGCCTCAGCGGTCAAAGACAGCGGGGGTTGGGCAACTAGTGAAAAAGACTTCGGCTGCGGGGCACGTGGTCGCTTTTTACCTCCTATAAAAGGGGCTTGATGTACCATGACGCCGCTCACACCTTCATTTGCCTTCAGCATTATCTCCTAGACACCTTCGCTCTCTGCTCTCCACCTTCAGCTTCGCGCGCAGTCCGCTCCGAAGCATCTTAGCATCCTTCGCATAGAAGCCCTTCACAAGATGCCGAAGAAGGTTTCATCGAAGAAGGCCTTGGATCTGGGAGTGAGCTCGATCTTGGTCTAGGCCCAAGCGACGGCGGTGTCTACGACGAAACCTGCTGTGAGGGGCCTCGGGCCGAGGGACCTTCGGTCGCCATCGGATTGGTTTGAGCAAACTTTGGAACTATGGGCTTCGGCTTCGACGGAGGAGTCCATTCAGTGGTTCTATGAGGGGAAGATTTCTAAGGGCATCTGGCTTCGAGTGCCTGAGAAGACAGAGAAAATCCCGAGACCTCGGCCTGACAAAGTCGTTGTCTTCGAAGCTTTCTTCGAGGTAGGGCTTGGGCTGCCAGCGGTGGACATGCTGAGCGAGGTATTAAAAGCTTACAACTTCGAGCTCCCTCACTTGTCTCCGAACGCAGTAGAAAGTCTTGCGATCCTCGAGTGGGCCATGAGATCCAAAGGCTACGAAGGGAGAGCGGATGTCTTTGTCGCCCTTCACGACGCAAGCTGCCAGCCAAAGTGGTGGGAGGGGCAAGATGGCGTCGAGAGGGCCTTAGCCTTTGGGAGCGCCAACTTCTAGCTTCACAAAGAGTTTTTGGATGACTTCCTAGTGAGGGCAGTTAACAACAAATGGTATTTAAAGTGGGACCAGGAGTGGTTCTATGCTTCGGTGGGCGTGGACTCCCCCCTTCGGAGTACCAACATGCTCATCTCCTACCGTCACGAAGGCACGGTGAAGTTGAGCTCCAAGACACTCCAATCGAGGATCCTGCTCCTACGAAGGGTGGCCTCAAAGATGAGCATGCGGGACTTAGCTGAAGAGTTCATCACCCTTCGGCTTAGCCCCCTCACACTCTCCTGGCTAGAGGACTTGTTTCTGGCTCTAGGTCCGGAGGATCCGAGCAAAGTATCCATGGAGCACCTTGGTAAGGCTTCAAACTATTTTACCTTCGTACTTTGTGAAGTTTAACTTGTGATGACTTAAGTTTCTATTGAAGTTGCACACGACGTGCGGCCTCTGGAGGAGGCTATAGTGGACGTCAAACGCGTCGTGGGACCTCCGAAACCGGACGAGCAAAACTGAAGGCTTTCCTTGGTGGGGTCTTGGGAGAGATGGAACCGAGTGTGGACCTGACTCGGCGTCAAGGGTGTCCAGGCACTCCTAGACTTCGTCGGCTCGGCACCTTCGGCAAGCGGCTCAAAGAGGAAGATTGTGGACTACGAGGAACCCAAGACCTCAAAGTCTGCAGAATCCTCGAGGGTTCGCTTGGAGCCCTCGGCGGGCGAAGCCCCTAGCGTGGTGGGGCATGCATCTCTAGACCTCACTGTCGGGGGAGCCCGCGGACACTCCTGCTGCAACGACCGAAGTGGTGGCACTGGAGGCTGCGGGGGCAGCCCCTTCGAGCGTGGAGGCTAGGGCCCAGCCAGCCCAGCAAAGGGACTGGGGGCACACATTGCTCCCGCGGCCTTCCAGGACATCTCCTCGGGCGAAGAGGAAGCAGATGGAGGTATATACTTGGATCACCCTTCTCCTTATATTTTGTTGGACCGGAAACAATGACCAGAGGGGGGGGGTGAATGGGAGATTTTAAAATTTCAGGCTAAAAATAGCCTTCTATTTTAATTCAGTCTCCCGTGGAACACGCTTTGAACACACACTTCAGAGTTCTGGTTCAGAGGTATTTCAGAGCTCCGAAACTAGGCTTCCCAAGGAGCAAAAGTTCAAAGTCAAGAAGACTTCGCTCCACCCACAAAACCAACAAAACTCAATTCTGCTTAGTCAGTGCAGGCTCCACACACTAGGTGCCTTCAAGCAGACTTCACACTTCACCCTTCGCAGGAGATGGTTTCCCTCTATGGACTTCGACCAGATACTCCGCACTAGCAACTTGGTACCTCGACTTCTGAGACCTTCGTCGGGTGAACCTTGAATTGCCTCCATCTAGCCCTCTCCAATCTAGCCTCTAAATCCTTAGAACTACCAGCCCTCTCAAATCTAGCCTCTAAATCCTGAACATGCTTATCACGTAAATCAATGCTCTCACGTAATAATGAACAATTCATGCATTCATTTATATCATGAGGACTAGAATCAACCATCAAAAGGTTCTTCTGTGTAGTCTCAAGTTTCGAAAGAGTTTGAGCATGCACAGAACGCAACTAAGCAAGCTCACCTATGAAAACAGTGCAAGATTCACATTCAGCATCATTAACCCTAGACTTAAGCATGACATAATCAGTAGAAACAGATTCTAGCCTAAGTCTAAGGTATTTTTAATCTCTAGCGGCTTGCACAAGCAATCTATCCTGACCAAGAACTACTTCATTCAGTTCATCTATCTTAATTGAAAGATGGTCATAGGATAGAGGTACCTCAAATGAGTCAAGCTCATCGCCGCTGTGATCGCTGTCGGCCATGAAGTAGAGGCAGGTGAAATCTCGTCCCTTCTTGTCCTTCTTCTCCTCCTTCCTTGGGGACTCCTCCTCCTCATCAGAGCTCGACTCCTCAGTTGAGGAAGTGTCGATGTCGCTGAGAGCAACAACAAATGCTCTGGAAGCGACTTTGGCTACTGAGAAACCAAGGGTTGGTTTCGGTGTTTGTGATGAGTGATTGACAGGCTTTACCCTCTGGTTCGAAGGGATACCTCCGAAGGGGTTCGGAGGTTGGAACTCCGAAGGTGTTCGGAGGTGGTTTCACCGAAGGGTTCGGTGGGCTTTGGTTGCTGCAGCTGTTGCAGCGGAGTGTGCCTGTCGGAGGGGTCCGACAGTACACGATGACTGGGTTTGTACCGAAGGTCTCGGTATTTTGGGCGGTACACCAGAGTGTGTGCCGAAGGTTGCTAACCCGGAGAGGTATCCGGAGTACTGGATACACTTGTCTGCTTGTCTGTGGTACGCAGGGGACTTCGGAGGCGACAGACGGACGTAGCAGGTGAACCTGGGTCAAGCGGGAGGCTTGATGCCAGGGGAGCGGGGAGCTCCGTCACAGTGGCTGCGAAGGGGTCCAGGTCGGACCTCGGGTCGAGGTGCACCAGGAGAAGGCAGTAAGTGCGGAGCGTGGCTCCGGGTGAAGGTACTCCGAGACAAAGTCCTCGGAGGAGAGGCACTTCGAAGGGTACTCTGGATGGAGTGACTTCGGAGTATGGTGGTTCAAGTCCTCTGCGGAGGCAAGGCATTCGAAGTGTGCTCCGGAGGGAGACATTCGAAGGTACCCGACGAAGGTCTCAGAAGTCGAGGTGCGTCGAAGGCATGGTCCGGGTGAGGCTCGTCGAGGTGTGTGCTCGGGGAGAGACAATACGACGAAGTGCTCATGGAATGCTTCGTGTGGAGGCCCTGGACGAAGGAGGGACTTCGAAGGGTGGTACTCCGAAGGTGGGGCTTCGGAGTGTGGTTGTCTTGTGGTGCTTCGGCCATGCATGGCTTCGGTACACGGACTGACGGAGTTCGAGCTGGGAGTAGCTGCGAAGCCGTGGTGGTCCACTCCGGAGATGTTGGTGCGAAGGCCCAAGGGTTTTGACGGCTTCGGCTCAAAACCGTCACTGTATCGGAGGCTAACTTCGGTGAAGCGAAGGCCGTCAGGCTCAAGGCTTCTCGCCGAAGCTACCGCACCCCTCGTGTGCGAAGAGGGGCTTCAGAAAGGTCAAAGACTGCAAAGGCTGACAGTGTCTGCTCTGCAAAAAGCTGACGTTGTCCCCTCTGCAAAGCTGACAAAGAAGCCTCCAGAATAAAGTTGACTACCTTTTGTACCCCTCTGTTCTGTAGAGACAAAACTGGTGTAAACCCTAGGGGTAAAGTAATCATTTCACTTTGGGTGAATAGTGGCTATAAATATGGGGGCTGGGTAGGTAACATTTAACACTTTGAGCATTTACTGTAGAGCTCCTGTACTAGCCCCACATACGTTGTATTCATCCAGTGAGTTCTTTTACTGTGTTCCTTGTTCAAGCGGCGAAGCCCTGCTTCTGTGTTGTCTTTCTGCTTGAGCTTGTTTGCATACCTCGCTAGTTGTAGTGCACCGAAGCCTGTCTTGGCGAAGTGTGTTTCGTGCGAAGTGTGCTTTTCAGTGTGCGTTCGCTCTGTGTAACAGGAGGCTAGACCTTGCTGCTTACTAGTGAAGCCCTGATCGAAGCCCGATTAGCTTCGCGTGTCGAAGCCCCTAGCGAAGTCTGTAGTGTGCGTTTAGACCTTCGGTATACGAAGCCCAGCACCAGTTGTTGTCGCTAAGTATTAGGTCGAAGTCCTCAAAGGGCAGTCCACTCTTGCGAAGGGTGAAGTGCGAAGCCTGCTCGAAGCACCCTGTGTGCGGAGCCTGCACTGACTTAGCAGAGTTGTTTTCGGGGTTGTGAGTGGAGCGAAGTCTGCTTGACTTCGGACTTTTACTCCTTGCGAAGCCTGTGTTCGGAGTTGTCAAATACCTCCGAACCAGACCTTTGAAGGTTGGTGTTCGAAGCCTGTTCCGCAGTAGACAGAATTAAAAACCGAAGGCTGTTTTTAGCCCGAATTTTCGAAAAGCTCCCATTCACCCCCCTATGGTCGCCGTTTCCGGTCCAACAATTGGTATCATAGCGGGTTAAGATCACCAGTTGACCTTAACCGGTTTTGTGATCTGTTGGCGACATGGACAGAGCAAGTAAAATTCCTCTGTTCGATGGGACTGATTTTGCATATTGGAAGGTGCGCATGGAGGCTTACTTGCTAAGCCAAGGAAATGCAATTTGGGAGATTGTGGACTCACAATACTCCATCCCTGAGACTCGCACCTCTCAAACAGAAAAAGATTAGTATAATGCCAACTCCAAGGCTAGGAATATACTGTTCATTGGTTTGAGCCGGAGTGAGTTTGATAGGGTGCAACACCTTAGGACTGCTAGGGAAATTTGGACCACTCTCACTATCTTTCATGAGGGCTCTACTCAGATCAAGGCCAGGCGCCAAAGCACATACAATCAACAGTATCAACTGTTTGTGCAGGCACCTGGTGAATCTATAGATGCCATGTTTTCGCGCTTTGATGCTATAGTGAGTAACTTGCGGTCCAACGGGACGCTTGCTTACAATGATCATGATAGGGCTATCAAGCTTCTCTATTCTCTTGATCATAGCATATGGGAAGTGAAGATATCCAGCATTGAGGAGTCCGCAGGCTATGACACATTGACCTGTGATGAGCTCTTCAGCAAGCTGAAGTCCACAGAGATTGCCAAGGCATATCTTGCAGTGCACAGAAACTCCTTGCCACAGCCATTGGCATTGGTTACTAGCACTAGCCGTGGCACCGCTGCAGAACCAAGCACATCTGGTACTTGTGTTCTTGCAGATAGTTTTGCTTTGTCCTCCCTGGTCTCTGTCACAAAGGAGCAGGTGGACACTCTGGATGATGATGAGCTTGCTCTCATTGCCAGAAGGTTCACCCGTTTTCATCATGAGAGACGGGATCAGAGGAGAAGTGGTTTTAGTGGTTGCTTTGAATGTGGCGACACTTCTCATATCAAGGCAAATTGCCCTAAGCTCAAGAAGAGAGATGAGAGTGAGCGCCCTAAATACCACAAAAAGGAGAGGAAGCCTTTTGTGAAGGGCAAGCGCGGCAAGGTGTCTAAGAAAGTAGCCAAAGCCGCTTCCAGAGTGTTTGTTGCTGCTCTTAGCGACATCGACACTTTCTCAACTGAGGAGTCGAGCTTTGAGGAGGAGGAGTCCCCAAGGAAGGAGGACAAGAAGGACAAGAAGGGACGAGACTTCACCGGCCTTTGCTTCATGGCCGACAGCGATCACAGCGGCGATGAGCTTGACTCATCTGAGGTACCACTATCCTATGACCAGCTTTCAATAAAATTAGATGAGCTGAATGAAGTAGTTCTAGGTCAGGATAGATTACTTGTGCAAGCCGCTAGAGAAAGAAAAGACCTTAGACTTAGGCTAGAATCTGTTTCTACTGAGTATGCCATGCTTAAGTCTAAAGTTAACGATGCTGAATGTGAATCTTGTACTGTAGTCATGGTTGAGCTTGCTCAGTTGCGTTCTGTACATGCTCAAACTCTATCTGAGCTTGAGACTGCACAGAAGCAGCTTTTGGTGGTGGATTCTAGACCTCATGATAATATTGAATGCATGAACTGTTCTTTATTGCGCGAGAGCATTAATTTACGTGATAAACATGTTCATGATTTAGAGGCTAGATTGGAAAGGGCCGGTAGTTCTAAGGATGTGCAACCTGTTTGTGACACTTGCATAACCCTTAAGGACCAGCTAGGCACTGTTAGGGAGCGAGGTGAAAACCTAATGACTGAAAATGAATACCTTCTTTCCGTGGTTAATAAATGCACTGAGGGAAAGGGTAGGATGAATTTGCTCTTGGCCAAGACCAAGATGTGTGCTGACAGAGCAGGGGTAGCTCTAGGTTTGGGTTTTGAGAGGATTTCTTCAGACAGTAAGAACAAAACCGTTTTCACCTCACCCACTACCTTAGAGAAAGAGAGAGCTCTGTTAGACACTCCTTCAGCCAAGAAACCTACCCGAGCTCAAAAGAAAACCACTCCTCCTGCCAAGAAAATCCCTCCAAAGAAAACCACTCAACAGAAGCCCAAGGAGCCTTTGAGAGTTGCTCCTAAGACCCATGAGAGTGCCCCTAGGAGAGTTTTTCATTGTTCCTATTGTCAGCAGGCAGGTCATTTGGTTGGGTTCTGTTTTCGTCGCATCAAGGATGAGCGACGCTCTCAGGCGATGAGTTACCAGGACATGCATTACCCATCTTTAGGTATGCATGAGTCTGAGTTTTACTATTGTCCTGCTTTTGAGGCTCCTCGTGCTTCTCGGAGAGGTTTTGCTCCTCGAGGTGTTCACCATGTTCCATATGGTGGTAGACCCCGGGCGAGTAGCTTTGTACCTCGTTAGAGTAGGAGACCTCGACATGTTGTTCGATCACAGCATGTAGGTAGACCTCGCACTTTGCATCATTCAGATTATCATGTGCGTAGATCGTCTATTTTTACTGTGCCTACTACTCGTGTCACTCAGTGCTGGATGCCTCGTCATTTTTTCACTCACCCCAGCACTGAGCGATCGAGATATTCTTATCATGTGTAGGTGACAGATCGAGGCTTGGAGGGCACGTGGATCATGGACTCCGGTTGTTCGCGCCACATGACCGGAGTTGCAGCATGGTTCTCCAGCCTCACCACAACCAAGCAAAGGGAACATATCACCTTCGGAAACAATCGAAGGAGTAGAGTGAAAGGTAAATGTGTGGTAAGAATTAACTCGAATTTCACTCTCAAAGATGTTGCTTTGGTTGAAAACCTGGGATACAATTTGTTGTCTGTATCTCAGTTGCTTGATGAGGGCTTCGAAGTGCGATTCCATCGCGATACGTCGCAAGTGCTCAATTCTGATGGCATTTGTGTGTAAGATCTTTAGAGTTGGGAGAGTTTCTGAGCTGATTTTTCAGAGTCATCTGGTTCTTCTCATTGTCTTGTTGCACATTCTACTTCTGAGCTGTGGAAGTGGCATTGGAGACTAGGGCATATGAGTTTTGAGTTGCTCGCTCATCTGAGTGCCCTAGGTCTGATCCGAGGATTGCCCAAGCTCAAGTTTGAGAAGAATTTAGTTTGCGCTCCGTGTCAACATGGAAAAATGATTGCCGCTTCGCATTCGCCAGTCACCATAGTGATGACTGAACAACCCGGAGAACTTCTCCACATGGACACTATCGGTCCTTCTCGGGTTAGTTCTTTAGGCGGCAAGTGGTATGTATTAGTTATTGTCGACGATTTCTCTCGCTACTCTTGGGTCTTCTTTCTTGCCAGCAAGGATGAAGTGTTTTCACACTTTCGGAGCTTGGCTTTGAGACTTTTCACTAAACTCCCTGGTGCATTAAAATTCATTCGAAGTGATAACGGCACTGAGTTCAAGAACAGTCTCTTTGTTGACTTCTGCATGGAGCAGGGCATAGAACATCAATTCTCTGCTCCGCGGGTTCCTCAACAGAACGGTGTCATTGAGAAGAAAAACCGCACTTTGGTTGAGATGGCTAGGACGATGCTCGATGAGCATAGGACTCCTAGAAAATTCTGGGCTGAGGCCATGAACACTGCATGTTACATCTCAAACCGAATCTTCTTGCGCTCAATTTTGAATTTGACATCTTATGAGCTGCATTTTGAGAGACAGCCCAAGGTCACTCATCTTCGAGTTTTTGGATGTCGTTGTTTTATCCTAAAACGTGGTAACTTGGATAAATTTGAGTCACGCTCTTCTGACGGGATCTTTTTGGGTTACACTACTCATGGTCATTCTTATCGTGTTTATAACTTGGAGACTAACACTGTCATCGAGTCATGTGATGTGACTTTTGATGAATCAACCCCCTCTGTTAGTTCTGCTTTTGAACAGGCAAATGAACACGACATGGAACAAACCATATTCGAAGAAGAAGATCTCGGAGAGTTCGAGGATGAACCCCTACTACCCTCAACATCAACCCCCGAAGCCGACCCCGCTTCAACTACTTCGGCACGAGGTCCCGAAGCAACTACCTCAACATCGGTCATCTTGGACCACTCCAACGCACCAGTTGAGGGGGAGACTGCATCCCGCCGCGAGGCTCCACACCATGTACAAAGGATGCATCCTCCCGAGTAGATCATTGGTGAGCTTGATCAAAGGGTAACACGTTCCCATGCTCATTTCATTGATTCCACTTTTGTTGCTTCTTTCGAGCCCTTAGATGTTAGTCATGCACTTTCTGATTCTAGTTGGATCAATGCCATGCATGAGGAACTTGAAAATTTTGAGAGAAACCAAGTCTGGACGTTAGTTGATCCTCCACCAAATGTTCATTTCATTGGAACAAAATGGATTTTCAAAAATAAACAAGGGGAGGATGGGACTATAGTTAGAAACAAGGCTAGACTTGTAGCTCAGGGTTATTCTCAACTAGAAGGGATTGATTTTACTGAAACTTTTGCACCTGTTGCTCGCCTTGAGGCCATTAGGATTTTGCTTGCCTTTGCGACATCCCGGGGATTCAAACTCTATCAAATGGATGTCAAAAGTGCTTTTCTTAATGGCTTCATAGGTGAAGATGTTTATGTAAAACAACCCCCTGGTTTTGAAAACCCCAAGTACCCACATAAAGTCCTTAAACTTCATATGGCTCTTTATGGACTCAAGCAGGCCCCTCGGGCTTGGTATGATAGACTTAAGTCTTTTCTGCTTGAGCGGGGGTATTTGATGGGCTCTGTTGATAAAACCCTGTTTACTCTCAAGCATGGCAAAGATTTTCTCCTGGTTCAGATTTATGTCGATGATATCATCTTTGGTGGCTCTTCTCATGCTTTGGTTGCCGAGTTTGCAGATGCCATGAGCAGGGAATTTGAGATGTCCATGATGGGCGAACTTACATTTTTCCTTGGGTTGCAAATCAAGCAAAGCAAACAAGGTACCTTCGTCCACCAGACGAAGTACACCAAGGACCTTCTTAAGAAGTTTGACATGGCTGATGCGAAGCCCCTCGCCACTCCAATGGCTACATCTGTAGCATTGGATCCTAACGAAGATGGAGAAGCCGTAGATCAAAAGGAGTTCCGAAGCATGATTGGCTCCCTCCTCTACTTGACTGCTACGAGGCCGGACATACACTTCGCGGTGTGTCTGTGCGCTCGTTTTCAGGCTTCACCACGAGCTTCGCACCGCCAAGCGGTAAAACGCATACTCAGGTATCTCAAACATACCCTCGAATTTGGCATATGGTATTCAGCGTCTTCATCTTTATGTCTTCGAGGTTATTCCGATGCGGATTTTGCTAGGTGTAGGATTGATAGGAAGAGTACCTCTGGTACTTGTCATTTTCTGTGTACATCACTGGTTTGCTGGTCTTCGCGCAAACAGTCTAGTGTTGCACAATCGACGGCTGAGGCCGAATATGTTGCTGCAGCTAGCTGTTGCTCTCAGATTTTGTGGATGGCTTCCACTTTGCCGGATTTCGGGTTAAATTATAAGAGTGTTCCACTTTTCTGTGATAACACTAGTGCTATTTGTATTGCAAACAATCCGGTTCAGCACTCTAGAACCAAACACATTGATGTGCGATATCATTTTCTCAGAGATCACAATGAGAAGGGTGATATTGAACTTCAATATGTAGATACCCAACACCAGCTAGCCGATATTTTCACGAAACCCCTCGATGCTTCTCGATTTGCCTATTTGCATGGGGAACTTGGTATTTGTCACCCTTACGACATTTTATGAGGGGGAGCTGATTTTAATTATCTTGCATATGCTCATCATGTGTGGAATTGCATTTACATCTTTTGCACTTATATGCCTGATTTTAATTCATGAAATCGTGTCAGCTCAGCTCTTTTTAATTTATCTGAAACATTAATGTGCATGATGTTTTCTTTCCAAACTCAAATCATGCTCACTGCTCAATCTTGTATCTAGCATGAATAGGCAGGACTGCTTTAGCTATCTTTTATCTGCTTGATAGCAAGACATTTTTCCTTGGATGCTAAAAATTGCAACTTGAAAAATTGTTCTACATTTTCATGGATATTCATAAAGTGCCAAACAATTTGTTCACTTAATCACAAATTCCAAAATCCATGATTTGCATGCTTTAAGTGAAAAGATCCAGGTGGGTTTGTTTGTCGCACTACTCTATTCTAGACTGCTTACCATTGCACATTGGTCTGAACTGGGATAGTGTAGTGTATGCCAAAATCACCGCCTTAAGCTTCCGATGGCTTTCATGCCTAGGCTTGGCTTGATTGGACAGTATAAGGTGGACAAACAAATAACCCCTGGCATTATGAAAAAGAACAACAAAATTCATTGATCATCAAGTTTGCTTTTAATGCTCCATTTGAACTGGACTTGTCTGTCTAGAGTAGAAATTGACTAGCTTTGCGCAGTCCTTGCTTTTACTTGTCTAGTTACCGTGATTGAGTGGTGAGGCTTTTATTTTAAAATGACAAAATCACATGCTGTCATCATGTTTTTAGAGAATGTTAAATTGAGCTGAGCACATGATATTTGGTATTAAGTATTGGCATATTTTTGCTTTATATGTCTTTGCACTTCTGCTCATTTCCAAGCAATGCATCTTTTACATGCTCCTTGATGTTTGCATTGCCAAAGGGGGAGAAATTTTTGAGTTCTCTATTGCAAGGGGGTACAATTAAATTACTCAGGGGGAGTTTTTATCTTGAGAAAGGGGAGATTTGCCGAAGGGGCTTTTACTCTTTTGAAAAGGGGAAGGAAAATTCATTTGTCAAGTGACATGATTTGGCTCGTTTCTGAGTTTTTATGGTCACTTGTGTGCTGAAAGTCTTTAATTTTTCTTGAACTTGAATTTGGTTGTCAATGCACTCATCAAGGGGGAGATTGAGAAACCAAGGGTTGGTTTCGATGTTTGTGATGAGTGATTGACAGGCTTTACCCTCTGGTTCGAAGTGGTACCTCCAAAGGGGTTCGGAGGTTGGAACTCCGAAGGTGTTCGGAGGTGGTTTCACCGAAGGGTTTGGTGGGCTTTGGTTGCTGCAGCTGTTGCAGCGGAGTGTGCCTGTCGGAGGGGTCCGACAGTACACGATGACTGGGTTTGTACCGAAGGTCTCGGTATTTTGGGTGGTACACCGGAGTGTGTGCCGAAGGTTGCTAACCCGGAGAGGTATCCGGAGTACTGGATACACTTGTCTGCTTGTCTGGGGTGCGCAGGGGACTTCGGAGGCGACGGACGGACGTAGCAGGTGAACCTGGGTCAAGCGGGAGGCTTGATGCCAGGGGAGCGGGGAGATCCGTCACAGTGGCTGTGAAGGGGTCCAGGTCGGACCTCGGGTCGAGGTGCACCAGGAGAAGGCAGTAAGTGCGGAGCGTGGCTCCGAGTGAAGGTACTCCGAGACAAAGTCCTCGGAGGCGAGGCACTTCGAAGGGTACTCCGGATGGAGTGACTTCGGAGTATGGTGGTTCAAGTCCTCTGCGGAGGCAAGGCGTTCGAAGTGTGCTCCGGAGGGAGACATTCGAAGGTACCTGACGAAGGTCTCAGAAGTCGAGGTGCGTCGAAGGCATGGTCCGGGTGAGGCTCGTCGAGGAGTGTGCTCGGGGAGAGACACTGCGACGAAGTGCTCATAGAATGCTTTGTGCGGAGGCCTTGGACGAAGGAGGGACTTCGAAGGGTGGTACTCCGAAGGTGGGGCTTCAGAGTGTGGTTGTCTTGTGGTGCTTCGGCCATGCATGGCTTCGGTACACGGACTGACGGAGTTCGAGCTGGGAGTAGCTGCGAAGCCGTGGTGGTCCACTCCGGAGATGTTTGTGCGAAGGCCCAAGGGCTTTGACGGCTTTGGCTCAAAACCGTCACTGTATCGGAGGCTAACTTCGGTGAAGCGAAGGCCGTCAGGCTCAAGGCTTCTCGCCGAAGCTACCGCACCCCTCGCGTGCGAAGGGGGGCTTCAGAAAGGTCAAAGACTGCAAAGGCTGACACTGTCTGCTCTGCAAAAAGCTGACGCTGTCCCCTCTACAAAGCTGACAGAGAAGCCTCCAGAATAAAGTTGCCTACCTTTTGTACCCCTCTGTTCTGTAGAGACAAAACTGGTGTAAACCCTAGGGGTAAAGTAGTCATTTCACTTTGGGTGAATAGTGGCTATAAATATGGGGGCTGGGTAGGTAACATTTAACACTTTGAGCATTTACTGTAGAGCTCCTGTACTAGCCCCACATACGTTGTATTCATCTAGTGAGTTCTTTTACTGTGTTCCTTGTTCAAGCGGCGAAGCCCTGCTTCTGTGTTGTCTTTCTGCTTGAGCTTGTTTGCATACCTGGCAAGTTGTAGTGCACCGAAGCCTGTCTTGGCGAAGTGTGTTTCGTGCGAAGTGTGCTTTTCAGTGTGCGTTCGCTCTGTGTAACAGGAGGCTAGACCTTGCTGCTTACTAGTGAAGCCCTGATCGAAGCCCATTTAGCTTCGCGTGTTGAAGCCCCTAGCGAAGTCTGTAGTGTGCATTTAGACCTTCGGTGTACGAAGCCCAGAACCAGTTGCTGTCGCTAAGTATTAGGTCGAAGTCCTCAGAGGGCAGTCCACTCTTGCGAAGGGTGAAGTGCGAAGCCTGCTCGAAGCACCCTGTGTGCGGAGCCTGCACTGACTTAGCAGAGTTGTTTTCGGGGTTGTGAGTGGAGCGAAGTCTGCTTGACTTCAGACTTTTACTCCTTGCGAAGCCTGTGTTCGGAGTTGTCAAATACCTCTGAACCAGACCTTCGAAGGTTGGTGTTCGAAGCCTGTTCCGCAGTAGACAGAATTAAAAACCGAAGGCTGTTTTTAGCCCGAATTTTCGAAAAGCTCCCATTCACCCCCCCCTCTGGTCGCCGTTTCCGGTCCAACAGCTACCCTCTTAGCCACCTTGTCGCGCTTGCCCTTCACAAAGAGTTTCCTCTCCTTTCTGTGGTATTTGGGACGCTCACTCTCATCTCTCTTCTTGAGCTTAGGACAGTTGGCCTTGATGTGAGAAGTGTCGCCACAGTCAAAACATCCACTAAAACCACTTCTCCTCTGATCCCGTCTCTCATGGTGAAAACAGGTGAACCTTCTGGCAATGAGAGCAAGCTCTTCATCATCCAGAGTATCCACCTGCTCCTTAGTGACGGAGACTAGGGAGGACAAATCAAAACCACCTGCTAGAACACAAGTGCCAGATGAGCTTGGTTCTGTAGTGGTGCCACTGCTAGAGCCAGAAACTAGTGCCAATGACTGTGGCAAAGAGTTTCTGTGCCCTGCAAGAGATGCCTTGGCAATCTCTGTGGACTTCAGCTCGCTAAAGAGCACATCACAGGTCAATGTGTCATAGCCTGCGGACTCCTCAATGCTGGATATCTTCACTTCCCATATGCTACGATCAAGAGCATAGAGAAGCTTGATAGCCCTATCGTGGTCATTGTAAGCAAGCATCCCGTTGGACCGCAAGTTACTCACTATAGCATCAAAGAGAGAAAACATGGCATCTATAGATTCACCAGGCGCTTGCACAAACAGCTGATACTGTTGATTGTATGTGCTTTGGCACCTAGCATTAATCTGTGTAGAGCCCTCATGAAAAATAGTGAGTGTAGTCCAAATTTCCCTAACTGTCCTTAGGTGCTGAACCTGATCAAACTCACTCCGACTCAAACCAATGAACAATATGTTTCTAGCCTTGGAGTTAGCATTATACTGATCCTTTTCTATTTGAGAAGTGTGGGTTTTGGGAATGGAGTATTGTGAGTCCACAATCTCCCAAATTGCATTTCCTTGGCTTAGCAAGTAAGTCTCCATGCGCACCTTCGAGTATGCAAAATCAGTCCCATCGAACAAAGGTATTTTACTAACTTTGTCCATGTCACCAAAAGATCACAAAACCGGTTAAGGTCAACTGGTGATCTTAACCTACTCTGATACCAATTGTTGGACCAGAAACGACGACCAGAGGGGGGTGAATGGGAGCTTTTAAAATTTTAGGCTAAAAATAGCCTTCTATTTTAATTCAGTCTCTTGTGGAACAGGCTTCGAACACACCCTTCAGAGTTCTGGTTCGGAGGTATTTCACAGCTCTGAAACCAGGCTTCTCAAGGAGAAAAAGTTTGAAGTCAATAAGACTTCACTCCACCCACAAAACCAAAAAAACTCAATTCTGCTAAGTCAGTGCAGGCTCCGCACACTAGGTGCCTTCGAGCCGACTTTGCAGTTCACCCTTCGCAGGAGATGGTTTCCCTCTGTGGACTTCGACCAGATACTCCACACTAGCAACTTGGTACTAGGCTACGTATATCGAAGGTCAAAACGCACATAGAATAGATTTTGCTGAGGGAAGAAAGCACGCTTCGAGCACACACTACTCAGCGCCTTGCTTGTAACAATGAGGAGTTGCCTCAGTTTACACAGAGCGAACGCACACTAAAGAACACACTTTGCACGTACTGATCACTCACACACTTCTCCAAAAACACAACAGTGCACAAACTCGAACTAGGAAGAAATGGAGCACAAAGAAATCAAAACATGTAGTGCAAAGCCAGCATACAAGTTCAAGCAGTAAATGGAAAACTGAATTAAAGTTTCATTACTTGAATAGGAAACACAAAATGAACTCACAGACTGAATACAGGAGAGTGGCGGCTAGCACGGGAGTTCTAAAATGACTGCTCAAAGTGTTACTCCGGCCTAGCCAGCCTTCACTATTTATAGGCACTATTTAGCCCTGTGAATAGACTACTTTACCACTAGGGTTTACACAATTTTTCTCGTAGCAGAACAGGGGGTACAGATGGTAGTCTACTTTATTTGGAGGCTTATTTTGTCAGCTTCGCAGAGGATACATCATCAGCTTTTGTAGAGCAGACACGATCAACCTTTGCAATTTTGCAGTCTTCTCAAGACCCCATTCGCGCGAGGGGTGCGGTAGCTTCGGTAAGAAGCCTTGAGCCTGACGGCTTTCGCTTCACCGAAGTCAGCCTTCGATACAGTGACGGTTTTGAGCCGAAACCGTCAAAGCCCTTGAGCCTCCGCGGCATCACCTCCAAAGTGGACCACCACGGCTTCGCAGCTACTCCCAACTTGAACTCTATCAGTCCATGTATCGAATCCATGCATGGCCGAAGTACTTCAAAAAAACCACACTCCGAATCCCCACCTTCGGAGTACCACCCTTCGAAGTCCTTCCTTCGTCCAAGGCCTTCGCATGAAGCATTCCATGAGCACTTCGTCGCAGTGTTCCTCCCTGAGCACACACCTCGACGAACCTCACCTGGACCATGCCTTCGATGCACCTCAACTTCTGAGACCTCCGTCAGGTGAACCTTTGAGTGCCTCTATCCGGACCACACTTCGAACACCTTGCCTCATTGCTGAGGACTTTGTCCACCATATTCCGAAGTCACTCCATTCGGAGTACACTTCGAAGTGCCTCGCCTCTGAGGACATTGTCTCAGGGTACCTTCAGCTGGAGCCACCCTCCACACTCTCTGCCTTCGCTTGGCTCACCTTGACCCGAGGACCGACGTTGACCCTATGCAACCTTCGTGACTGAGCTCCCCGCTCGCCTGGCATCAAGCCTCTTGCTTGATCCAGGTTCACTCGCTATTAACCGTCCGTCTCCTTCAAAGTCACCTGCGCATCACAGATAACCAGACAGGTGTATCCAGTACCCCGAAGACCTCTTCGGGTAAACAACCTTCGGTACACACTCCGGTGTACCGCCCAAAGTACCGAACCCTACGTACGACTAAGTCATCGTGTACTGTCAGACCCCTCTGACAGACACACTCCGCTATGATAGCCGCAGCAATAGAACCCACCGAACCCTTCGGTGAAACAACCTCCGAACCCTTTCGGAGGGATCCCTTCGAATCTAGAAGGTAAAACCTATCAATCACTCATCACAGACTCTGAAACCAACTCTTGGTTTCTCATATTTAAGTGTATTGACTTGTATTTTTCATGTGCTGGCGATGATGCGAGGCCTACCATGGAGGATACAGAGGGGACCTCCGATAGCAGTAGAGGCAGCAGCAGCTCAGGGTCTAAGAGCTCTTCATCTGAAGAAGACGAGGGGGCAACCGCAGTGGAGGGACACCTCGGGAACAACATGAAGAAGAGGTTGATGTAGTAGACCGGAGCCCTGCTCCAGTGGGGCCTGTGTTCCAGGCGACCTTGATCCGGCACCTGATTCCGAGGAGGCCTACGATAGAGGCGAACATTGACTTCTTCTACGACGGTTGTGTGGCTGCAGCGAAGGGGGACTTGGTGGCGCAGGTCAGCCGCACCAGCCAATTCGACCTCTTCACAAATGCCAACGAAGCCCTCGTTCTGGTGAGCGAAGCTTCGCACAGGCTTCATTTGTTACTTACTTAGTTCTTTAGCAATACTGAAGATTTCTTGATTCTTGACAGGCCTTCACACTAACTACCATGGTAGAGGCCTCCGTGGACCACCGGGAAACCTTTTTGGCGGAGGAAAGTGAAGCCCTTCAGCTCTAAGCTTTGGAGGCCATCGAGAGGCAGAAGCAAGTCGAAGCGGAGGCAAATGCAGCGAGGTTTGAGGCAGCCAAGGCAAAAGAATCCTTGGCCTCAGAGACAGAAAGGCTCTGAGAGGCGCTTCGGGCTTCGAAGGAGGCCAGGGCGAAGCTGGCGGCAGAGTGCTCTGATCTCCGTGCAGCCGGCCAAACTCTGGAGGCTTCGTGGTTCGAGGGGTCGACAAGGCCGCCTCGAGCCTAACCGAAGTCCTCGATCGCTTGGGGGCTGACTACCGGGCTCCGGACTTCAATCCCCAAGATCCTATCGGGGACCGGCTTGAGTTCCTCCAAATGGCTGTGGCGACGGTGGGGGTGACGATGGAGGGCTTCGCACTGACGACCGGACTCGTGGCCGGCCAAGGGGTGTTGTAGATGCTTCATGACGTGGGGTGCAATCACCTCGAGGAAGTGACCTTGGCCACGCCGGTGGCCTTCAGAGGCTCTCGCTTGACTTCGCCCTCCCCGGCCATCCGCGGAGCATGGCGTAGGCTGCAAGAACCCTGGAAGACCCAAGGGTGCGAAACAGTCCTCGAGCTGCAACGAGTGAACCGCTTACGCTGAGCCCGGGCGCAGGCCTCGCCAGCTCAGCCTTCACCGTCGAACCCTCTGCCACCGAAGGCATATACCTCCTTAGTATCTTTTGTAATTCATAGCCGTAGGCCTGTAAGATGACTTGTCAGTTTATTAATAGAAATGCGGGGGTATTTTGTACCTACCCAGGATCAGCCTTTCAATGTTGACTTCGAAATGCTCGAGGATTGAGAAGAGCTTCGCCAGCTTTGGGTGGTGCTCGAAGTAGCTAGGTCCGAAGGCCCCCCTCGGTTTAAACTTCTGAGGGGTCCTAGGGGCGAAGTTATTCCTGAAGTAGCCTAGGAGCTGCTAGCCACCGTGAAGATGGAGCCCCTTCGGAGTTCTTCGTCCTCGCCAGACTTAAGCTGTTTTGAGGTATGCATAACTGGTGAAGGGGTGCAGTCTTCGGGTACGACTTTACAAGGCAACGAAGCCCTAGACTTTTCTGCCTTCGATGCGGCACCGCCTGCACTTCAGAGTCGAGTTCCGCGGGCTTTGAAGCATGGACGGTGCGGCCACAGGAGGTTAGGCTCCGACGAGGCTTCGTCCAACCGAGGGGGCCCTGCCTGGAAAAAGATCAAGCGAGGACCGAGTTTGTCGGGGCATCAAGCCCATTTTTCTTAGGCTTAGACACATATTACTCATAGTATTGTACTCATAACCGCACACTTCATTCACACACTTCGCATAATACCTCGGTCCCCCCTTGCATGTGCTGGTTAGGGGCTTGAGCGTTGCCGGTGCATGCAATTATGAAATACGAAGGGGTGCGCCACGAGTGGCTTCGAGTATATACATTTGCATCATTTGGAGGCCTCGCTTGGGCTTCGGACGCTTAAATTTGAAGCGAAGCATGGCTTTAGAGGCTGATTTGAATTAAGCGAAGCAAGGCTTCGACATGCTTAATTCTTAATAGATATTAAATTTGACGCACGAAGCAAGGCTTCGAAGCGTGTTTAGATGGCGAAGCTAGGCTTCTGAGCTTGATTCTGCAATGAGAATGGAATGAGTGGTGCGGATTCACCGAACCTATGATCATGTGAGCCACCTTTGACTCTGGATACCGGGAACAGAACCCGGGATCTTGGGAGGCATCAGGCCAGTGGCCCGGAATCTTGGATGCATCAGGTCGGTGGCCTAGAGTCCTTGGACGCATCAGGCTAGTGGCCCGGAGTCCTTTAGCCCACTGCTACGGGCCTGGAGGCACTGTGTAGCCTTCGAAGTAGCGCTTTAGTTTTAAATAGATCGAAGCAATGCTTTGGTCCTTATTGATACGAAGCGGTAACTTTGGTTCTTAATAGAACAAAGCATTGACTTTGGGTTTCAATAAGGACACCATAAACCTTCGGTTTTTAATAAAGTGAGGGCTTCGACAATCAGTAAAGCAAAGCAAGGCTTAGGTTTTTAGTAGAACGAAACAAGGCACGAGTGATGGCAGAGACACTAGATTTTAGTACTAGGGTCCCCACGAACGGCGCCAACTATTGTAACAAAGCGTTAGTTACAAACAGGTTTCTAGGTGGTGGTGTATAGTGTATGGTATGAACCTCAAAGGGTTCTCACAGAGGGAGAGAGGATTTATATTGGTTCAGGCCTCTCCAGAGGGATAATAACCCTACGTCTAGTATACAATGGATTTGGCATAGTTTTGCCTCTATTGAGCATGTGTCCTATTACAAGGGCATGGCCCCTTCTTTTATAGGCACGCAGGCCAAAGGAAAAGATCCTAATACCCCCTACATACCATAGGCATTATAGGGGTAAGAGTGGAAAAAGGCTATGCTACTGTACATATGACTTTACAGGCGTGGTAGATATACATCACTTCTAGGGTAGGTATATGGCATACCAGAGACTGGGCCCCTGGTATGGCTTTACACTGTAGCAGTTCTGGGATATTTCTTTTGGGCCAGAGTACCTGCCGGAGGGTATCGGCCGGAGCTAGTTGAGGGGGCTCCGAATAGGACTCCGAAAGGGACCCCAAAGAGGGATCTGAAGATAGCTCCGAAGCGGCTCTCGGAGAGGACTCCGAAAGTCTCCGGAGAGGGTTCTGAAGGGGACCCGGAGGTGTCCCGGAGTCTTGGTGTGACGCCCCGATTTATCGAATCGGAACATTATTGAATTTCCAAAGAAAAACAATAATACAAGAGGTTCATCATGCGACAACGTACATACGACAAGCATTCATGGTACGCAGACCATATTATTACATAAGAGTAAAATTAAAATAAGTAATAAAAAGCATGACGAACGCCCTCTTCAGGATCTTTCTTTTTGACTGGGTCGCTACTCCAGACCATCCTCGTAGTAGGCATCCTCTGTATAGTGTGTCCAATGGGTATGAGTATAAAGAGTACTCAACAAGCCACCACAAATGCAAATAATAATGCAAGATAATAACAAGGGAAGGATAATGGCTAAAAGTGCGGAAAAGTACATTTTTCAGTTATTGCATTTAGTGTAGTCAAATCTAATCATGCGGAATAATAAACATGAACATCAATTATACCATCTAACTCGAGGAGTACGTTTTCCCTCCTCGCACAACAGTCCTCACATGTTAAACCATCATGCACATTCATTCCAAAAGTAAACTAACTGTGGGATGTCACGCAACCCGCCCTTGACCGTGGGCTTGGCTTTTCGAAAAGATTTATGACTCTGATCAGAGGTGTACTACTGTACCCACAAGGCACGCACTCATCCCAAACACCAAAGTGTAACGAGATGGCCCATACCACGGGAACTCGTGCCAAAACCTCAGCATGAAATGCTCCAAGCGATAACTACCCGCTCTAGGTTTCGTCGTCGCGCCGGGCCGCATCTCGGCTAACAACGCACCCCCTTTTGCGCCACGCCAGTACAAGCCACCCGTAGGTGCTGCTTTACCCATCTCCAAGTGGTGGCCTCGGTTTGGAACACTCCATACCTTAGTTAGGACTTACCCATTAGACTTGTGGTTAGTACGGAAGTGTATTGCAACGGATCCCACAGACTGATCCTTATAGTGCCTCGGGTCCTACCGACCAATGCCCTAGCTTGCACCCAGAACCCACCATGCATACACTCACAACCAAAACTCTATCACTAACATAATTCCAAAGATAAGGATACCGGGGGATCATATAGTAGAACCAAGTTTCGACGACTCATTTTTAACTCTATAGCAATCGTGTCAATACAGTGGACACTAGCTAATAGTACTAATCATAAGGTGACAAGGAGTTTAGGCTAGATAGCATGGCTTGGGTTGCACATCAAGGTTGGGGATCCTAATAAATATATTGTAAGGGTTTCATTTGACTAATGCATGTATATCATATGTGTTTTAGCGATAGTTTAATAAACATGGGTTCAATATGCTCAAAAGATTGGTTTGGTGACTTGCCTTGTTCAGCGAAAGGGGAGGGAGGAACTTCGGGAAAATATTCCGGCTCCTCGGCGGTGTCGTAGACTTCCCAAATATAAATAAAATAAATATAACATTCAATTAAACAATCCAAAATCACACAACAAGCATATAGGTTTTGATTGGGTTAATTTAAGGAAAATAAAGTTGTTAAGTTTCTGAAATTCATTTTATGAATATTTTAAAATGGACTATAATGAAATATTGTCCTTTATGAAAGAGATAATAATGTGAACAATTTTATTTTAAGTTTTCTAACTAATTTAAAAAAAGGTTCAAAGTACACTTAGTGGTTTTCATTGTATTAACAGGAAAAGAATAAAAGATAAATTCTGCTAAAATTGAAATGAATCATTTTGTAATTTATCCTAAAGTGCATTTGAATACCCTATTAAATAAGTATGAGATATTCAAAGTAAGCATACTATTTTTATTGCATTAACATGTAGAGAATAAAATTTTAAATTTTCTGGAATTGAAATGATAATTTTTGGAGTTAAAATGCGCTAGATATGAATTTTACAAGTTTAAAACAGTTTTTGGAATTTAATTTAAATCAAAAACAGCCTCGGGTCCACGGTGAACCGGGCTCACGGTGAACCCGCGCACTGTGCGTGTGGTCCGGCCCATCCTGGACCGTTGGATCCAGATCCAACGCGCGGGGCCGAGGCGGGGGCATTAAGTTAACGTGGACGGCTGAGATTAAAAGGTTGAACCGGTACGCGATGGATGGCCCAGATTCATCATTGGATTTAAATACTAGTGAACGACTCAGATTAAAACATAATGCTTCGCCGAGATCTAACGGATCTGATTAAACCGCACGAGGGATTTAATCGCCACCGTCGGATCCAGATCACACGGTCGCGATTGAATCCGACACGGCACGGGTACCCGACTCGCGCCAGTCGTCTTCTCCGGCAACGGCGAGCGACGGCGAGGGGTCTTATGGGATAAAACAGAAAGAGGACACTACGGGGATCCCGAGGGTTCCTTAGGTGAGGCGAGAGGTCGTCGGAGCGTGGTTGGCGACGAGGGTAGACAGCGGAGGGGTTCGGGTTCCTCGTCGGCGATGGCGTTCCAGCGGGGTTCGTCGTCGGCGGAGGGGTGGCCGAGGTCGGTGGTGTTCTAGCGATCACGGAGGTGCGGTCACCTAGGGCGGAGGAGGTCACCGGCGACGGCGAGAAGTGACCAGAGTGCGGGCAGCGGCGATGTGTTAAAAACAGAAATGAGGCGCTCTGGTTCGTTCTCAATGCGATCGGGCGTGCGGGCTGGACGAGGGAGTGACCGGGGTTTAAATAGAGGCGTCGGCGGGGGCAGAGGGGGCGCAATCGGGGGAGGCCAAGAGTAAAGCCTCTCTTCAACGCCGGCGAGCTCCTTCCTTGCATGCGTGCACTCGATCCGGGGCGATAGCGCGTGGGTTAATGAGGGGAAACGGTCGGTGCGTCATGGGGGTGTTAATGGCATCGGCGAATTAACGCGAGGGGGCTGGCGGGGGCGGATCCGAGGCGGGATCGGGGGCCGGCGAAGTTAGGGGGGGTTGGCATGAGGTGGATGACGAGTCCGACAGGTGGGGTCCATAGGACAGCGGGCGTGGGCGCGACAGCGGGCGGGGCTGATGGGTGGGGTCGGGTTCGGCTGAGAGCGGGGTGGTGCCGACAGGTGGGGCCAAGGTGGCGGGCGGGCGTGTGCACGGAGGGGGAAGGCCACTGGCGAGTGGGGCCCGGGTGTCAGTTCGAGGGCGTGGGGAGGAGTGGGATGGGTCGGCCAGGAGGGAGAGAAGAGGGGGGAGGAGGGGCCCATTACTGTTTCAACTCTTTTCTGAATAAATTTAATTGCTGAAATTGGTTTAAAATATTTGGGCTACTTCCAAGGTGATAAAAATTTGTAAAACATCTCAAAAATATATCTTGGCCTTGGGAACTCATACAAAATTTCCTAGCCTCTTGTTTGGTCATTTCAACTAGGTTCTAGTTCAAATAGGCTAAGGAGGGCATTAAAGGTATTTCCAAATTAAATAATTCCAGGAAAATACATAAAATGATATTTTTATTTTTTTGAAATTTTGGGGTGTCACAAACCTATCCCCCTTACAAAGAATCTCATCCTCGAGATTGGAAGGCTACTCGAATAACTCGGGGTATTGGGCTTTCAACTCGTCTTCTTTTTCCCATGTGGCTTCTTCAACGGGGTGGTTATCCCACTGAACCTTGCAGAAGCGAACCACACGGCTCCTGGTTACTCTTTCCTTAGTCTCCAGGATCTTGGCGGGCTTCTCGATGTAGGTCAAATCTTCTTGGACGTTGAGTTGTTGGAGATCGGCCTGTTCGGTGGGCGCACAAGGACATTTCTTCAACTGAGAGACGTGGAACACATCATGGACTCCAGCCAGAGATGGAGGCAGTTCTAGTTGATATGCCACTTCTCCTTGTCGTCGGAGGATCTGAAAAGGTCCGACATAGCGGGGTGCTAGCTTGCCTTTCATGTTGAACCTTTGAGTGCCATGGAGGGGAGTGACTCGGAGATAGACATAATCGTCCTCCTCAAAGGTTAGGTCTGTTCGTCGGTTATCGGTGTAGCTCTTCTATCGGGACTTGGCTATCTTCAATCTGTACCTGATGATCTTGACATTCTCTTCATCTTATCTTAGTATATCTGTCCCAAACAGTTGTGACTCTCCGGTCTGATCCCAAAGCAACGACGTTATGCACTTACGCCCATAAAGTGCCTCGAACGGGGACATCTGCAGGCTAACTTGATAGCTGTTGTTGTAGGAGAACTCCGCATAGGGCAAGTTCTTGTCCCACATTCCGCCAAAGTCTAGAGCGCAAGCTCTAAGCATATCCTCCAATATCTGGTTGACCCTTTTGGTTTGACCATTGGTCTGTGGATGATAGGCCGGTGCTAAAGTTCAGCCGGGTGCCGAGTTCCTCTTGAAGATTCTTCCAAAACATAGAGGTAAATTGACTCCCATGGTCAGATACAATCTTCTTTGGAACTCCGTGAAGGCACACAATCCGGGTCATATACAACTCGGCCAACTTGGCGACGGTGTAAGTTGTCTTGACGGGGATGAAGTGAGCCACCTTGGTGAGTCGGTCGATGATCACCCAGATAGAATCGTGACCGGCTTGGGTCCTGGGTAGTCTCGTGATGAAGTCCATTCCTATCTCTTCCCACTTAGATTCGGGGACCTTGAGGAGTTGCAACAGTCCAGCAGGTCTTTGGTGCTCTGCCTTCACTCGCCAGCATATGTCGCACTTGGCCATATACTCAGCTATTTCCCTCTTCATGCTGACCCACCAATATTTCTCCTTTAGGTCTTGATACACCTTTGTACTCCCGGAATGTATGGAGTATAAAGTATCATGGGCTTCTTGAAGGATGAGAGTCCTCAACTCATGCTTGTCGGGTACGCATATCCGGTTTCCGAACCATATGGTACCATGCTCGTCCTCAGAGAATCCGGGGGATTTACCCTTCCGCATGTTCTACTGGATCTCCAAGATGTCTGGGTCTTCCTTCTGTGTCTCCCGGATCTGGTCTATCAAGACAGGTCTAGACTCCAGAGCAGCGAGGTACGCTCCGTTGGCGATCCCTAAATTCAGCCTTTTCATTTCCTTATATAGCAAAGGGGCCTGGTCCTGTATCATGATGGCATTGCAGTACCCTTTTCGACTAAGGGCGTATGCCACCACATTGGCTTGCCTGGATGATAATGGATGCCCAAGTCGTAATCTTTGATCAGTTCCAACCATCTCCTTTGCCTGAGGTTCAGGTCCGGTTGGGTGATATATACTTGAGGCTCTTGTAGTCGGTGAAGACCTCACACCGATTTCCCACAAGGTAATGTCTCCATATCTTCAGGGCATGAACCATGGCAGCTAACTTCAGGTCATGGGTCAGGTAGTTCAGCTCATGTGGTCTCAGCTGTCGGGAGGCGTAAGATATCACCTTCCCATCTTGCATTAAGACACATCCCAATCCTTGGCGAGAGGCATCACAGTAGACGTGGAAGTCTTTCCGGATGTATGGCAGAGTCAGAATTGGAGCTGACACGAGCTTCCTCTTAAGAGTTTGGAAACATTCTTCACAATCTAGGGTCCATTCAAACTTCACTTCCTTCTACAATAGCCTGGTCATAGGTTTGGCTATCTTTGAGAAGTTCTCGATGAACCGGCGGTAGTATCCGGACAATCCAAGAAAACTCCGGATTTCGGTTACGTTCGTGGGTTGTAGCCAGTTGGTCACTGTTACGGACTTGCTGGCGCAATCGATCACTCCCTTATGTTTCATCAGCCAATCCATCCCTAGGATGAGGTCGAGTCATGTACACTTAATGAGGACTGGCTCGGCCCGGAACAATACCCCTTGAATCTCTATCTTTACCTTAGGACTGTATAAGTGGGCTAAGGTTTTATTGCCTGGAGTGGCAATCATCATGGGGGCTGGTAGAGGGAGCACTTCCAAGTTGTTGGTTTTCACAAAATCCTCCGAGATGAAGGAGCGCGTTGCCCCAGAGTCAAATAGTATTATAGCTGGTAGGGAATTGGCGGTAAACGTACCGAGCATGGCTTCAGGAGCTTCCTGAGCTTCCTCCGCGCTGATGTGGTTGACGCGGGCACGAACCGCCTGGTTGGGTGCCGCGCCTTGGGGTTGCTTGGGGTGGGGACACTGGTGCGAGTAGTGCCCTTCCTTCTGGCAGTTGAAGCAGACGACCGGCTTCCCTTGGCGATCCCTCAAGATCGGGGCCTTGGCGGCGGGCGTCGGCTGAGCGGCCGGAGCTGGTGGAGCGAGGCGGGGATACCTAACGTTGGATCCACCGGCGGTGTGAGGTGGCTTGTAGGCGGGCCGAGGATGGTGGGTGTTGGCGTAAAAGATTACGCTAACAGGTTTCTGTAGATTAGAAACTAACAAACAAAGTGTTTGCGAAGTGAACTATTCTAAGCCTCTGAAAGGATAACAACTTAGAATAGTTCGAATGTGTGTATTGAATAACTTGTATTCGGTCCTTATTACAGGTTTAAACGGGGGGTATTTATAGGCCCAAACATTAAGGAAAAGACCTATTTACCCCTCTGTTACAACCGACATAGTGGAAACTATTCGGTACCCTTGATAGGGCTAAAATGGTAAAAGACTAATCTAATAAGAAAAAAGATAAGTCTTCCATCTTAGCTGGCAAAAAAGATCTCAAAGAGCCTTGGTTCGAAGATATACTCCGAACTAATGCCTATCTTCGTACTTCGAGCTTGACCCAGGACATCTTCGAAGATGGACGTCTAGAAACCTTCGAATCCATTATCTGCCTTTGTGCTGTTACGGCAATAACCCTCAGGATGGAATATTTTCCCCCAACAGTAGCCCCTCGAATACGCTTCTCCGTTAAACCTGTAATGTTAGGAGAGCAGTATACAGAAGAAAAATAACCAGGCGTAGGGGTTATTAGATTTTAATTTATCTCTGAAATGTACGAAGATATAAAACTCCGAATCAGTTCTAGGACAGTTACTTTCGAACTATCTTAGAAATGACTCAAGAAGCTTGAAAGCCTTCTAGACTTAGAAGAAATAGCCGTTAGCTTCCTTCTTCTAACGGAAGTTACGGAATGCGTTAATTTCGGAAAAAAGTAACGGGCAGGAATGCGAAACGGCATGGACTAATGGTAAAAAATGTAAAGTCTAGGCTATAAATAGAGGGCCTAGAACTTTCCTGAGTACCTTTCCACCGCTTTCTTGCAAACAAAAATCCTTTGAGCCCTAGCCTCCATTCTTCCTCCAAAGCAACCCAGTAGCTTCAATGGCGAAAACCAAGAGTTCTGGAGCCCCTTCGGCCTTGGCTCGACAGTAGGCGGCCGCAGCAGCAGCGGCTGCGGCGTTGGCGATGGCACCTCCAACACCCGCAACGGCATCCATGGCGGCAGGAGGGGGAAATCCCCAAAATGTTGGTGATCAAGGTCTCTGCCCGCCATCAACGAAGTACTTGGATCAATCCTTCCAACTGGGACCTTCTACCTGCAAGAGAGAATCACTGGCGGTCGCAGTAGAAGGGAAGATTAGTACTGGAGTCATGATCCAGAAACCTGGAAAGGAACTCATCCCGTCGCCAAGGCCCGGAGAAGTGGCCGTCTTCGAAGCCTTCTTCGAAGCCGGCTTAGGCCTTCCAGCAGTGGACTTCTTGGCCGAGGTACTTGATTTGTTTCACGTCACCCTTCCTCAACTTTCTCCGAACGCAGTAGCTCGCTTAGCTATCTTCGAATGGGCGTTGAGAGCCGAAGGCTGTGAGGGGAGGGCAGAAATCTTTGCTGCGCTACACAGAGCTTCATGCCAGCCAAAAACCTTCGTAGGCCCCGGAGGCGAAAAAGTGGTAGTAGCCTTCGGAAGTATTAACTTCAGGCTTCGGGATGAATACGCCCTTCAATTTCCCGCTAAGGCCATCAATGCAAGATGGTATACCGACTGGGTCATGAGATGGTTTTACGCCAAAGTTGGGGCGAGCAATCCTTTGGCCGGACCTCTGAAAGACATCCAATTCCGGAAGGAAGCCCTAGTACATCCAGACCAAGGTTAGCTCGAAGCTCGCCTTAGCTTACTTCAGAAGATCAGTCGAAGGTTGAGCATGCGAGACTTAGCCAAAGAATTCCTCGGATTACAAATCCCTCCGCTGATGGCCAACTGGCCTATCATCTTCGAAGAGGATTCAGAAGGCGGTCTCCGAAAAATCACTTCGACTTCGAGCCCTGCAGGTAACTTCGAAGACAACATGTATTATGCATATTCATTCGAAGAAATAACTAACTTAATTCATTTTTAGCTTCTTCAGCCCCTATTACTTCGGAGCAAATCGTAAGGGCTTCGGAGAAGATTTTGGGTGCTCCAACTCTGACCGAAAAGGAATGGAGAATCAAGTTGGTCGGGAGTTGGGAGAGATTTAACAGGGTGTGGGGAATGCTGGAAATCGTTCCGCCCCCTTTGATGGATTGGGTACCTTCGGATAAAGGGCCCAAAAAGAGGAAAGCCGAAGCTGGGACTTCGAGCTCCGCCAAGACTCCGGTCAAGAAGGTGGCTCGGAAACCAAAGAATCCCGCACCTTCGAGCCCAAGGGCTTCAGTCTTTGACTCCCAAGAGGACGAAGGGAGGTTGCTTGTGCGTCTGATAGACAAAGATGCATCTCAAAGGACTGCACAAGCCGAAGTACCTACGAACGTGCCGGAGTCTCGAGATAACCTTGAGCAACCAAGGACTTCGGCAGTTCAAGAGGATTTACCTCAGGGCGAAGTTCCTACGGCTGAAGGTGGAGTCGAAGTTACTATGGCTTCGATTCCTGAAGAGGCAACAAGGACTGCTCAGGAAAATGCTCCTGTAGTCGAAGATTTAACGGCTGATTCGGACGAAGATCTCACCTTCGATCCGCCGAACAGTCCAATGATTACCCCTCGCCAGAATGTCGAAGGTAGACTTCGAATAATTCTTTTATGTTTATTTTGCTTATTTATACGATGTATAACACCTTTGTTTTTACAGAGTCCACTCCTGTGGAAGAGGTCCGCCAGGAAAAAAAATCCCTGGACCTTCGACGACTTCGGAGCCAACCCAAAGAGCCACTCAAATGGGGCCTGGAAGAGTGAAAAGGAATATAGAACCCCTCTCTGCTACAAACTCCGGATCAACTCCGTCTGACTCAACAGACGAGAGTCAATCTTCCGAGGGGGGCCAGTCTCCAGGGGCTCCGAAGACTACAGGCCAACACTCCGGCCCTTCGCTGGACGAGGATGACCAACAAGCGATAAGCATGCTCCCCCTTCTAGCTCCTTTCTTAGAGCGAACAACTGGTCTTCGGACTTTGCTCGAGCCTTTGGATCGAGCTAGTCGCGACATAAGGGAGACCAACTTAGTGGCCATTCTGAGCAAAGAGGACAGGTCGGAGCTTAACGCTGCTATGGAACGCGCAGCTTACCAGGTATGAAGCATCTGTGAAATAACATAGAATTTACCTACAAATAAATTTTTACCTTGGTTTTTTCTTTTTGTAGCAAACAGTCTTGGTCCGAGCTGCGAATATATCGAATGATCAAGAAATCGCTCGTCTTCGGGAGGAAAATAACATCCTTCAACGGAATCTCACCATCTTCGAAAGCCGAGTGGTTCAAATGGACAGTATAGTGTCAACAGAGCGCAGGGCCAGACAAGGTTTGGAGGCTGTGAATAAAGAGCTCGAAGCAAAAAGAATTGTGCTTCGAGCTGAAATTGAAAGAATGTGGGCGGAGCACGCTACTGCAGGGACCGAACTTGTCAGACTCCAAGAGGAAGCTAGCCAGCTTTTGAACCAAAAGAATATCTTGACTACTGAAACTGCTAGACTTTCTGGGGTTCTAGGAGAGGTAACTTCGATGAAGGACGCACTGAACGAAGATAAGCTGATGTCCGAGAAGGTAGCTGCGGAAGTTATGAATCAGCTGCTAGGTGTCCTGGAGTACTTCGGTACTACTGGGACACTTCCTTCTGATGATAACATCTCTCTTCTGCGCCGATTGAAAAGGATTCAAGGAGTGGCGAAGTAGATGAAGACAGCAGGCATTCGATACGGAGAACTCTCCGGACAAGTGGCTGCTGTTGGCCTACTTCGCTACTACGAAGATCTGGGCCGATCGATAACTCCGAGCGCAGGATAGGGCCCAATTACCTTCGATGACGAGCAGCTTCTGACTCCTTCCGAAGGTGTGGCCGCTGCCTGGCGAGCCTTCCAGACTTCATGGAGAGCCGAAGGTCATTCTGCGATCAAGGCCTGGATCGACGAAGGACAATGCCAGAAACAAGCTCGGACCCAGGCTTCAAGCAGTCAGCCTCCTCCAAACCCGCAGGTTTAGAAATACCTTAGGATTTTTGGCTATGTAAAGCTTTATGCTTATGAACATTTATCAATGAAAATTTGTTATCATATTTTTAGGCTTTGCCTCATACGGAAGATATCGAAGTGTTAGACATTAA
This sequence comes from Zizania palustris, assembly GCA_019279435.1. Taxonomy (NCBI): domain Eukaryota; kingdom Viridiplantae; phylum Streptophyta; class Magnoliopsida; order Poales; family Poaceae; genus Zizania; species Zizania palustris. Next base: position 31,770,373 of record JAAALK010000290.1, read on the forward strand.
CGACGAACTTCGCTCATTATGGACCACCTTCGATCTTCTAAAAGCTTATAAGCGTCCTCGATTTTTAGTTCCTCGAGATAGCTCCGGTGTAATTGCGCCCGAAGTAATCAAAGATATACTATCTTATATTAAAGAGGAAGAAAAAGAGGTTAACTTGAACACTTCGTCTTCTGAAGACGTTATATGGTCCGAAGACGAAGATGAAGTTCGAAGTAAAAAACCTGAAGAACTTGGAAGCTGGGAAAGGAGCCCCGAACGACTTCGAACTTGGGCCGAGCTTCAACAAGAACAGAAGGACTTTAGAGCTTCGAAGGGAGGCAAAAGAGTTAAACATAAAGTTGTTAGAACTCACGGCACTGGAACTAGTCGTTCCAACCCTAGCTCTAGAGATCGAAGAGGTCTTCGATTCCTTCTTGGTATAGATACCAATTTTTCATGATGTAACCTGTAAACATATTCGTTCGAATAATGAATACCGATTTAAAATTGTCTCCATATTTACTAGCCCCTCTTTGGGTATAAGCAACTTCGAACTGTATTCAAAGATGGTTATGCGCAAAGAAAAACTTCAGAGTACAATTTTTTGGGGTTCGGAGCCCCTCTGTAATTTAAAGATCTTTTTAAAATCTTATAAAATGTCTTCGACTATTTATAGTCTGAAGAATGGCAACTTAGTACCCTTTTTTTTTTGAAAGAAATCACTTGAGATAACTTTCAGGACACCTTTAGTGTCTTAGATAATTTGTCACTTTGGACTATGCTAACAGACATTCGAAGCTCATGGCTCAAACTCTGTTTTGCTTTGGCCACCTTCGGCTCTTTTTTGCGAACTCTGTCGAACCAATGGTTCGGAGTTTGCAATGGTCTCTTTGGACTCTTTTTATGGATGTCTACCAGCCAATGGCTTGGACTCCGCATATTTTGGCCACCTTCGGCTCTTTTTACGGAAGTCTACCAGCCAATGGCTTGGACTCCGCATGTTTTGGCCACCTTCGGCTCTTTTTACGGAAGTCTACCAGCCAATGGCTTGGACTCCGCATGATGTGGTTTTGGGCTCTTTTACGGATGCCTACAAGCCGGTGGCTTGGACTCCGGATTATGTCAGCCCCCACGTCGGAAGCTTCGAACCAATGATTCGAAGTCCGAAAATATGATTCAGCTTCATGACACTTCCCTCTCGGTCAACCCCGCGGTTCCAGTGCATCCACTTGGAATCTGGAAGTTTATGAGGGGAAGGCACTATCTGGACCATATGCTTTATTAATTCAGAAGATGATTACAACTGATTTACAAGAAGCCCTTATGCGAAGTATCGCTTTAGGTGCTCCGCATGCCAAGTATGTGCTAACTCTTCACCTTCTAAATTAGCTAATTTAAAAGAGACAGGGCGTCCTGAACGAACAATTAGGTATGGACCTTCCCATTTATTTCCTAACTTCCCTGGCGCTATAATGCTTCGTAGAACAAGATGACCCGGTCTAAGTTCATTGATCTTAACCTTCGGGTCAAACCAAGCCTTCGTCTGCTGATGATACTTTGATAAATTTGCCACAGCTTGAAGTCTTGTTTCTTCTGATAAATCTAGCGAAGCTTGTCTTTCTTCTTCAATCTCCGGTTCGGTGCTGCGAAGTGATCCTCCTTTGAGCTCCGTTGGAGTCATAGCTTTATCTCCGAATAGTAGTCTGAATGGAGTAAAACCTGTGGACCTTGTTTGCGTAGTCCGAATGGACCACAAAATCTTTTGAAGCTCTTCGGTCCACAGTCCTTTTGCTAATCCTACTATCCTTCGATTTATCCCTGACAAAATATTTCCATTAGCTCTTTCTACGGCTCCATTAGACTGAGGATGCCTCACTGCAGCAAAACATAATTGGATGCCTAGATCTTCGCAAAACTTCCTGAAAGGTTCTACATCGAACTGTGTTCCATTATCAACTGTGAGTTGTCTAGGCACTCCGAACCGGCAAATGATATTCTTCCAAAAGAATTTCTGTACATTGTTCGAAGTGATAGCTATTAAGGGCTCTGCTTCTACCCACTTAGAAAAATATTCAATAGCTACCACTGCGAACTTCAGATTTCCCTTGGCTACTGGAAAGGGACCAATTAAATCCATACCCCATCTGGCCATAGGCCATACCGGAGCAAAGACTTGAAGAGCTGTTGGTGGGCGATGACTTCGTCGACCCATCCACTGACATCCTTGACAAGTGCGGACTAAGCTCTCCGCATCAGCTGTTATTGTAGGCCAATAAAGCCCCTAGCGAAGTGTTTTTCCTGCCAAAGCTCGAGGGGCTAAATGGCTACCGCAAAGGCCTTCATGAATTTCTCGAAGAATTTCTTGACCTTCGGCTTGAGATATACATCGGAGTAGAGGGGAACATACTCCGGCTTATATAAAATACCGTTGATTATTTGATAATTTCTAGCCCTAAGCTTCAATCTTGAAAGTTGTGGCTCTTCAAGCAAATTTGTTCCTCCCTGTAAAAGTTCCATGATTGAATTTTTCCAATCTGTACTAGGAATGCAAAGAATCTCTGCAGAGGGAATTTGTGGCACCGAAGGTGTACTGAGCTCCTCATAGAAAGCTTCTTCTGGTACATCCACAGCTCCGGCTGCAGCTTTTGCTAAGATATCCGCTTTCACATTTTCTGCTCTTGGTATACTCTGAATGGAAATACCCTTGAAGTGTGCTTCGATCTTACGGATTTCTTCTAAGTACTTTGCAAGCTGTGGATGCCAAACTTGAAAACTTTTATATACATGCCCTGCTACTATCTGAGAATCTGTCTTTATAACAACGCTTGTAGCCCCTAGAGCACGTGCTTTTCGGAGTCCCAGTAAAATCCCTTCATACTCCGCTATATTATTGGTAGACTTAAAGTTGAGTCTTGCGGAGTACATTGCTCTTTGCCCTGAAGGCGAAATTAATACTGCTCCAATCCCTGCTCCGGATGCTTGGAAAGCCCCATCAGAATAAACAGTCCAAACTCCGTCACTTGACTTCTCCGGAACCAAAGTTGCAGGTGGAGTCCATTCTGCTACAAAATCTGCTAAGACTTGCGATTTGATTGCTGTCCTTTCTAGAAAAGATGTGCCGAAGGGTGCTAGCTCAACTGCCCACTTCCCAATCCTTCCAGTAGAATCCTTACTTTGGAGCATATCTCCCAAAGGATACGAAGTTAGTACAACTACATTGTGAGCCAAAAAATAATGTCTTAATTTCCTCGAAGCCATTATCAGAGCATAAACGAACTTTTCGAGTTCGGAGTATCTTGTTTTTGCTCCTGATAATGCTTCGGATACAAAATAAACAGGATTTTGGACCCACTTCCCATTGAAATCCATTTCTCTGACAAGGACTGCACTGACAGCAGAACCTGTAGCTGCAAGGTAAAGGAGTAGGGTTTCGTCCGCAGTAGGCACCGTGAGTGTAGCGAGATTACTAAGATACTCTTTAATATCTTCGAAGCTTTTTTGACACTCCGGTGTCCACGCAAAATCTTCGGACCCTTTCAATGCTTTAAATATAGGCAAGCTTCTCTCCACGGACCTTGATAAAAACATGCTAAGTGCTGCCAGACGCCCAGTCAGCTTTTGCACTTGCTTTAAATTTTCCGGAGGAGCCATCTTTTGTAGCGCAGTTATTTGAGTAGGGCTAGCTTCAATCCCCCTGCTTGAAACTAAATACCCTAACAACTTTCCAGCCTTAGCTCCGAAGATACATTTTTCGGGGTTAAGACGGATCCCACATGCCCGAAGGCTATTGAATGTTTCTTCTAAGTCTAGGCTATGTTGGTGCTTTAAAGCACTCTTTATTACAATATCATCCATATAGGCCTCCACATTGCGACCTAATTGATGACCTAGAGCCTTAGCAACTAACCTCGAAAAAGTAGCCCCGGCATTTCTTAAGCCAAAAGGCATTCTTACATAACAAAAGACTCCCGAAGGAGTTACGAAGCTTGTCTTGATCTCATCTTCACGCTTCAACCATATTTGATGATAACCAGAATACGCGTCAAGGAAGCTTAATAACTCCGAACCTGCGGTGGAGTCGACCAATTGATCAATTCGGGGCATGGGGTAGGGGTCACGAGGGCATGCTTTATTCAAGGATGTGAAATCAATGCACATGCGCCACTTCCCGGAAGATTTCTTTTTGACAAAGACTGGGTTGGCTAACCATTCTGTGTGAGCCACTTCTCTAATAATCCCAGCCTTCAACAATTTTTCAACTTCGTCTTTTGCCAGAACAGCTCTTTCTGCAGACATTTTTCGGAGTCCTTGTCGAACAGGCCGGGCCTTCGGGTTTACAAGCAAACTATGTTCAATGATATCCCGATCGACTCCGGTGATATCTTCGTCAGACCAAGCGAAGACATCTAAATTCTCTTCCACCACCTTTTCCAAGGAGGTTGCAACTTCTGGAGGTAAATCTTTACCAAATTGAAATGTGTATTCTTTACCATCTTTAACAATAACCTTCGCTGCAATCTCTCCTTCAGGACTTGGTCTCGAGAAGGATTTCTTTGAAGCTTCGGAAGGGGCTGAAAAATTTTCTTCATTATCTTGCACATTGTTTACTTGTCTTGGATCAAGAGGGGGGCCATGACCATATTCCGCTCTCTGGGCGATATCTTGATCTGCGAAGACAGTAAGGACTCCTGCTTGTGTGGGCATCTTCATGCACAAATAATTGTGATGCGCCACAGCTCCGAACTAGTTTAGCATGCCTCTTCCGAAGATGACGTTGTAGGCATACAGGGCATCTACAACATCGAAGATTACTTCCTCAGTTCGGGCCAACAAACCTTCTCTGAAGGTAACTTCCAGGCCTATTTTGCCGAGTGCATCAAGCGGAGGTCCTGCGAAGCCTTGCAAAGGACGAGCCGCTGGAAAGAGATGCTTTCTGGAGATGCACAATTGATCGAAGGCTTGAACAAAAATGATGTCTGCCGAACTGCCTCCGTCAATCAATACTCTTCGAACTTCAGTGCCCGCAATATCAGCAATAATAACAAGTGGGTCTGCATGCGGGAATTTAATGCCAGCTGCATCCTCCGCGGAAAAGGATATCGGTACATGAGACCACTCCGGCATAGCAGCTGCAGATGACGAAGTCCCAATATGGCCCACTTCTCTGACGTAGTCTCTTCACTGTCTTTTTGACATGCTTCCGAGGGTACCTCCTCCGGAGATGGGGAGGACTACTCTTTTCCCTCGGTCTTGCCCTTCCTCTTGCTTTGGAGGTGGCATAACATTGGCCACTGGAGGGTGTCTTGCGGCTTCGAAGTTTTTTATCCGCGCCATGGCCTGGACCGGCTCCGGGCGCGCTGCAGCTCGAACTCGGTCGGTAGTACCTCGACCCAAAGTTCTTTCTAGATATTCTCCTCTTAGAGTGAGTATAGCCTTGCAAGTATCAGTTGCATGGCTTCGATTTTCACCATGAATGCAGCAGAAAAGGGTCTGGCCTTTGCCAGCCATTTTCCCTGGCGGCCTCCAGCCGCTGACCTTGTTCCCCGAAGGCTGTGGAGCTCTCTGTGTGAACTTTTGCGGGGGTGCAATGTTCAAGACTTCAGAACGAGGGTGCTTTTGCCCCCTTCTCCGATCATGTTGAACTTCGAATACTGGTTCTTGCGGCTGCGCCAAAGTTTTTACTTCTACTTTTACTTCTTGCAATATGGATGGAGTAGCTGCAGTTCTTCGAAGCCAACCCTCTTCCGACCTCGCATACTCCTCGAAGTATGACATCAGCTGAGAAACTGAGGATATGCTTTTCCGATGAAGCTTCTCCAGGAGGCCTTGATGAGTGACACCTTCCCGAGCTGCATCAACTACCAAAGATGTAGACAACCCTCGGATCTGCGACTTCGTATGAGCGAAGCGCTTGAAATATTGCCTCAATGTCTCTCCAGGGAGCTGCTTCACCTGGAAAAGGCTTCCCGTTGACATTGGAGGCACGAAGGTGCCTTGAAAATTGCTTACGAACTTCTTCTTCAGCTACCCCCATGAATTAATTGATCCTGTCTTCAAAGACCAGAACCACCTTAATGCCACTCCTTGAAGAGCTAAGGGGAAGCATTTTGCCATGGTATCTCGAACTCCTCTGCTAGCTTCAATTGCTAGGGCATAAGAACGGACAAACTCTCTGGGATCTTCATCTCCAGCATACTTACAGAGCTTCGAAGTCTTAAACTTCGGATCAAAGCGAACTTTCTAAAGCTCAAGATGCGGCGGAGATTCAGTATTGAAGGAGGCGTTCTCCGGGGCTTCGGGATAAACGGGTTTGTCATCTTTGGGCACTTCTGGAACAGTTGGGATGGCTTGAGAGCGAAGCCTGTTCGCGGCTTCTTGCCGCCATCTTGCTACTTCATCTTGGAGGCTGGCCATTTGAGTGGCCCTATCTCCAAGATTGTCTTCATCTCCTCCGGAAGGGTCTTCCGGGTCTTGAGAACCAAGGGGATCAGTTCGAATTGGGATTGAAGGTGGAAGAGGGACTCCGGGTGGTCGAAGTATAGAAGGAGTTGGCGGAGGAACTCCGTATGTTCGAGGGATGGAAACTCCTTCCGGAGTTTGAGGTGGAGGGAACGTTGAAGGCCCTCCGACCTCAACCGTGTCGGATGGTGCCTCTCCGGAGATCCGAGAGGATCTCCGAACAGGGTTGCGAGGTGCGCTCCGCTTAGGAGGCATGATGTAAGAGGTTGGTAGAGAACGAAGTTTCTTGGACTAGGTTCCCCACGGACGGCGCCAACTGTTGGCGTAAAAGATTACGCTAACAGGTTTATGTAGATTAGAAACTAACAAACGAAGTGTTTGCGAAGTGAACTGTTCTAAGCCTCCGAAAGGATAACAACTTAGAATAGTTCGAATGTGTGTATTGAATAACTTGTATTCGGTCCTTATTACAGGGTTAAACGGGGGGTATTTATAGGCCCAAACATTAAGGAAAAGACCTATTTACCCCTCTGTTACAACCGACATAGTGGAAACTATTCGGTACACTTGATAGGGCTAAAATGGTAAAAGACTAATCTAATAAGAAAAAAGATAAGTCTTCCATCTTAGCTGGCAAAAAAGATCTCAAAGAGCCTTGGTTCGAAGATATACTCCGAACCAATGCCTATCTTCGTACTTCGAGCTTGACCCAGGACATCTTCGAAGATGGACGTCTGGAAACCTTCGAATCCATTATCTGCATTTGTGCTGTTACGGCAATAACCCTGAGGATGGAATATTTTCCCCCAACAGTGGGCGGGCGCTGGTGGCGGAGGGACGAAGTGGGGCCTTTGAGAATTCGCCTGTTGGTGCTTGAAGGCGATAATCTTCCTCTTCTTGAGGTCCAACTTGTTCTGCTCAGTCTCTTGGATGAGCGCCTTGTTCACTAGCCGTTGGAAGTCGGCGTAGTCAGTGGCGACAAGATGGATGGACAGCTCATCCTTGAGTCCCCGGAGGAACTTGACCTGGCGGAGGGCGTCGGTTCGCACCTCCTCTAGCGCGTAGCGTGCCAGATGGTTGAACTCATGGACGTACTCCATGACAGTCCGGCTGCCTTGTTGTAGGTCGCGGAACTCCTGCTGCTTGACCGCGATGACTCCGGCGGGGATGTGGGCGGCACGAAAGGCGATGGTGAACTCCGCCCAAGTCACCACGTGGTCCTCCGGTTAAGACTCACGGTAGTTGTCCCACCATTCGGCGACGGGACCCTAGAGCTGATGAGTGGCGAACGCCACTCTCTCCCGGTCGGTGCAGGGGAGGAGGCCCAACTTCTTCCCTATGGTGCGGAGCCAATCTCCAGCCTCCATGGGGTTGGTGGTGCTGGAGAAGATCGGGGGACGCACGCGCAAGAACTCCGAGAGTTGGGGCGCGGGTGCGAGTGCTGGTGCACGAGGGGCAGGCTCCACATTCTACAGGCGGTCCAACTGTGCCTATTGGTGCTACATCTGGGTGAGGAGAGCGGTAATCAGCTGGTTTTGATTCACCATCATCTCCGCCAATGTGGGGTGGTTGGTGGATGGCGGCCCAGTCTGACGTTGGCCCGTTGCGCCCTAGTTGGGCACAACGCTTCCGGGCAAACCGTTGCTTGCCCCTTCTCCGTTTGTTGGACCCGGTGTTCTGGTTGTCGGCCATATTCTGAACATAAGAGTTTTATCCATAAGATAAAAAGGTGGTGAAACAAAATTTTAACCAAAATGGCCCATCAAGGCTCATATATATATATCAAAGTGGTCTAAAAAGTTCATTACATCCATGCTCTTATTTTATCCTACCTACAACACAAGTTGTTGTAGGTAGCACCACATACACAAAATTATTATAATCAAACAACGATAACTATCGTCTACTCGCCACCGGAGGCGGTCTCCTTGCTCTCGGAACCACGAGGGTTCTGAGGGACGGTGGGCTCGAGAAAGTTCTCGATGATGGGGTCAGAGACGTGGGTGGGGCATGGTGCAAGAGCGCTGGAGCTGGATGGTCCAGCGGTCGAGGGGTGTGGCGGGATCCTCTTGGGGAGAGGGGCGGGCTCGCGGATGGGCTTCTTCCTTCTCGGGACGAGGGGGACCATCTCCGCTATGTCCTTCTGCATCTGCATAATCTTGCGCTACATCTCGCCGTTCTGTTGGATCAAGCTCTTCGTCTCCTGATGAAGGAACTTGACCGCCTCATGGTGCTCCTCGGCGTCAAGCACAGCCTCGGTATGGAGATCGTCCATGGCCTGAAGAAGGCGCGTCTGCCGGGCCATGAGAGGATCGCGATCGGAGTGAACTCCGATGTAGATGCTACGGTGGGCACCGGGAGTGCGCTTCGGCACAAGTCGGAAGGACGAGTTCTGAAGACGATCGTCATAGATCATCCTCAACTCCATGAGGGCTTGGAGGGTGACGTGTTGGCATGCGACATCGAAGGTTGGACCCCCAAGTGTTGCCGTGAAGAACGGCAGGTGCTCGCCGGATCCGTGGATGGTGAGGGAGACGTCGCAGGGTCCTGCGAACTCTTTCATGTACACCCCATGGAACTCGGGCTCAAAGAGGAATCCAAGGAAGGTGACCATCATGCGGAGCTCCCGGACGAAGCCCTCAAAGTGGCAGCAGAAGCTGTGCACTTGGTAGACCAGCATCTACAAAAACAACAAGTTGAAGAAAAGTGAGGGGAGGAACAAAGTTTATAAAGTAGGTTTTCGGGAAATAATTTTCTGCAACTATTGGCTAGGCTGGTCCGTTTGGCTTCCTACAGTCAAGTCGGCTCTGATACCATCTTGTGACGCCCCGATTTATTGAATCGGAACATTATTGAATTTCCAAAGAAAAACAATAATACAAGAGGTTCATCATGCGACAACGTACATACGACAAGCATTCATGGTACGCAGACCATATTATTACATAAGAGTAAAATTAAAATAAGTAATAAAAAACATGACGAACGCCCTCTTCAGGATCTTTCTTCTTGACTGGGTCGCTACTCCAGACCATCCTCATCGTAGGCATCCTCTGAATAGTGTGTCCAACAGGTATGAGTACAAAGAGTACTCAACAAGCCACCGCAAATGCAAATAATAATGCAAGATAATAACAAGGGAAGGATAATGGCTAAAAGTGCGGAAAAGTACATTTTTCAGTTATTTCCTTTAGTGTAGTCAAATCTAATCATGCGGAATAATAAACATGAACATCAATTATACCATCTAACTCGAGGAGTACGTTTTCCCTCCTCACACAACAATCCTTACATGTCAACCCATCATGCACATTCATTCCAAAAGTAAACTAACTGTGGGATGTCACGCAACCCACTCTTGACTGTGGGCTCGGCTTTTTGAAAAGATTTATGACTCTGATTAGAGGTGTACTACTGTACCCACAAGGCACACACTCATCCCAAACACCAAAGTGTAACGAGATGGCCCATACCATGGGAACTCGTGCCAAAACCTCAGCATGAAATGCTCCAAGCAATAACTACCCGCTCTAGATTTTGCCGTCACGCCGGGCCGCATCCCGGCTAACATCGCACCCCCTTTTGCGCCACGCCGGTACAAGCCACCCGTAGGTGCTGCTTGACCCATCTCCAAGTGGTGGCCTCGGTTTGGAACACTCCATACCTTAGTTAGGACTTAGGCATTAGACTTGTGGTTAGTACGAAAGTGTATTGCAACAGATCCCACAGACCGGTCCTTATAGTTCCTCGGGTTCTACCGACCAATGCCCTAGCTTGCACCGGAACCCACCATGCATACACTCACAACCAAAACTCTATCACCAACAGAATTCCAAAGATAAGGATATCGGGGGATCATATAGTAGAACCAAGTTACTACGACTCATTTTTAACCCTATAGCAATCGTGTCAACACAGTGGACACTAGCTAATAGTACTAATCATACGGTGACAAGGAGTTTAGGCTAGATAGCATGGCTTGGGTTGCACATCAAGGTTGGGGATCCTAATAAATATATTGTAAGGGTTTCATTTGACTAATGCATGTATATCCTATGTGTTTTAGCGATAGTTTAATAAAACATGGGTTCAATATGCTCAAAAGATTGGTTTGGTGACTTGCCTTGTTTAGCGAAAGGGGAGGGAGGAACTTCGGGAAAATATTCCGGCTCCTCGGCGGCGTCGTAGTCTTCCCAAATATAAATAAAATAAATATAACATTCAATTAAACAATCCAAAATCACACAACAAGCATATATGTTTTGATTGGGTTAATTTAATGAAAATAAAGTTGTTAAGTTTCTGAAATTCATTTTATGAATATTTTAAAATGGACTATAATGAAATATTGTCCTTTATGAAAGAGATAATAATGTGAACAATTTTATTTTAAGTTTTCTAACTAATTTAAAAAAAGGTTCAAAGTAAACTTAGTGGTTTTCATTGTCTTAACAGGAAAAGAATAAAATATAAATTCTGCTAAAATTGAAATGAATCATTTTGTAATTTACCCTAAAGTGCATTTGAATACCCTATTAAATAAGTATGAGATATTCAAAGTAAGCATACTATTTTTATTGCATTAACATGTAGAGAATAAAATTATAAATTTTCTGGAATTGAAATGATAATTTTTGGAGTTAAAATGCGCCAGATATGAATTTTACAAGTTTAAAACAGTTTCTGAAATTTAATTTAAATCAAAAATACCCTCGGGTCCACGGTGAACCGGGCTCACGGTGAACCCACGCACTATGCGCGTGGTCCGGCCCATCCTGGACCATTGGATCTAGATCCAACGCGCGAGGGCGAGGCGGGGGCGTTAAGTTAACGTGGACGGCTGAGATTAAAAGTTTGAACCGGTACGCGATGGATGGCCCAGATTCATCACGGGATTTAAATACTAGCGAACGGATCTAATCGCCACCGTCGGATCTAGATCGCACGGTCGTGATTGAATCTGACATGGCACGGGTACCCGACCCATGTCGATCGTCTTCTCCGGTGACGGCGAGCGAGCCAGAGGCCACGACGAGCGACGACGAGGGGTCCTATGGGCTAAAATGGAAAGAGGACACTACGGGGATCCCGAGGGTACCTTACGTGAGGCGAGAGGTCGTCGGAGCGTGGTCGGCGACGAGGGTAGACGGTGGAGGGGTTCAGGTTCCTCGTCGGCGATGGCGTTCCAGCGGGGTTCATCTTCGGCGGAGGGGTGGCCGAGGTCGGTGATGTTCTGGCGATCACGGAGGTGCGGTCACCTAGGGCGGAGGAGGTCACCGGCGACGGCGAGAAGTGACCGGAGTCCAGTCGGCGGTGAGGTGTTAAAAACCGAAATGAGGCGCTCTGGTTCATTCTCAATGCGATCGGGCGTGCGAGCTGGACGAGGGAGTGGCCGGGGTTTAAATAGAAGCGTCGGCGGGAGCAGAGGGGGCGCAATCGGGGGAGGCTGAGAGTAAAGTCTCTCTTCAACGCCGGCGAGCTCCTTCCTTGCATGCGTGCGCTCGATCCGAGGCGATAGCGCGTGGGTTAATGAGGGGAAACGGCCGGCGCGTCGCAGGGGTGTTAATGGCATCGGCGAATTAACGCGAGAGGGCTGGCGGGGGCAGATCCGAGGCGGGATCGGGGGCCGGCGAAGTTTGGGGGTTGGCGCGAGGTGGACGACGAGTCCGACAGGTGGGGTCCACCGGACAGCGGCGTGGGCGTGACAGCGGGCGGGGCTGACGGGTGGGGTCGGGTTCGGCTGAGAGCGGGGTGGCGCCGATAGGTGGGGCCGAGGTGGTGGGCGGGCGTGCGCGCAGAGGGGGAAGGCCACTGGCGAGTGGGGCCTGGGTGTCAGTCCGAGGGCGCGGGGAGGAGTGGGCTAGGCCGGCCGGGAGGGAGAGAAGAGGGGGGAGGAGGGGCCCGTTACTGTTTCAACTCTTTTCTGAATAAATTTAATTGGCGAAATTGGTTTAAAATATTTGGGCTACTTCCAAGGGTGATAAAAATTTGTAAAAATTCTCAAAAATATATCTTGGCCTTGGGAACTCATACAAAATTTCCTAGCCTTTGGTTTGGTCATTTCAACTAGGTTCTAGTTCAAATAGGCTAAGGAGGGCATTAAAGGTATTTCCAAATTAAATAATTCCAGGAAAATACATAACATGATATTTTTATTTCTTTGAAATTTTGGGTTGTCACACTTGGCTGCGGAGGGGACCCGGAGGGACCCCGGAGGCTTGGCTCCGGAGAGGTAAGTCTTGGTTGTACTCGGTGTAATCTTTGATGGAGTGGGCCGGAGCTCATCTTCAGGCTTAGCTAATCTGACGTGCTCTGAACCCGAGGCCTTCAAAGGCTGACGTCATTTGACCCCTGTTTAAGGGAAAACTATTTCCCCCAACAAGGGTCTTATTTGTTTATTTGGGAGAAAGAAACACTATAAATTGAAGAATATTTGAAAGTTTCTATTCACAAACCCTAGATTAGTAAAACGCTAATAACTCATTATATACTTAATTAAAGACAAAATAAATGTAATATTCGACATGGATTTACCTCCTAGAACGAAATCCTTGAAAAAAAACGAAAACAAAGCCTCCCCTCCACTTTCTAGATTTTTGTCGCCATTGTACGGACAAAATCGCGAACTCTTGTAGCCTCGGGCTCGGGGAGGAAGAAGATGTGTATTTATAGCCAGAATAGTAGTGACGGTCACGTGTGATGTTATCATCACATTAGTTGCGGGCAACGTAGTAGTGGCGGGCAGTTTTCTATCCGCCATTACTAGTGGCTATACTAGTGGCGGTCAGTGCTGGCGTCAGCACTAACCGCCACTAGTAGTGGTGGGAGCTGGCACGGCAGCGGCTGGTGCCACTGTGGTGGCGGGCCTCTAATAACCAGCCACTATAATGAAATCGCTCAACGCCACTACAATTGTGATTTGTAGCGGTGAAAAAAATTCCACTTGATCTTCTCTTTGCTTTAATTATGGAAATTCAACCGTGGTGGAGAACACAGAGCGAGGCTGGAGAGAACTCATCTTCCAGAGGATAAGTGGAGTGTTCGGTTTCGGGATCTAAAGCACTACATTGAACATTGAGCTGGATTTCTGTGTTTCAGGAAGTCAAGCCATACGTTGTCACAGTTATCCGTTGCCGTTTACTCGTTGTTAGACACAGAAACCTTTGCATATTGCTGGGACTCCAAAATCATCTGTTATTCATCACGCTGGAATGTGTCGACAATGGTTCCAAGCTTTGATCAGCAATTGATGGCTGACTGACTTTTAATCTGTTGTGTGCTGTTGGTCACAGTATCCTGAACGTGTATTGTTTGCTTTGTTGCCGACTTGCGGTGGGTCGGAACAAAGGGCACCTCTTTTATATTTTTCGAAACCAGATGTGAGATGTACATATGGGGTATGGCCGTATGGAAGCTGACAACGTATCCAGTCCCTGTCACGACGAGTTGAGGGCCTCTGCTCAGTAAACCAAACATAACCCAAAACTCGCACTTATGCTGGTCAGTGAAATGCTCAGGTTGACGAGAGGAGTACCGCAGCGTCGTTGCTAGCGAACTCGCTCCAACATGGTAGAGCAATGGGCCTGGGCTAGTCTCGTTTCAGCTTTTGGCACAGTTATTTCTAGAATAGGAAGTTTTACTTAGATTATGACAATTAGTAACCGTAGAATTTAGAAATTAATTAGAATTTATAAGCCGAAAACATCAACTTAATTATATTCTCGTTCAACTGGATCAACTAACTAGTTACTGAGAATTTTGAATTACTAGAAATTAAAATAAATATGCCCTTGTTTCGGCTTAAAATACTATAGGGGCTATATATTGCTTAAAATACTTATGGTCCGTTTAAAAGTAACTAGTGAATTATGCTTAAAATACTCAGGACCCGTTTAAAAGTGGCAAATTATTCAAAATACTTATGCTATGTTAAAAAGTGATGAATGGATGGTTTGACTCTTTATCACGTACTTTGTTGGTTTGACTCTTTATCATGTAACTTGAGGGTTGAAATGAATGGGTTTAATGAAAAGTTGATAAACTGTTTAAAAACATTTTTCAATATTTTCCCTATGTAAAGTTAATTTTTGAGAAATTGCAGTTTGAAATATGAGTTACTTACATAATAAATAATAATCCGGATGAATACGGCCAACTAATACATAATAAAAGGAAGACATCTAATTTCATTATAGCCGAAAATAACTTCAAAATAATATTTTTATACTAGTGCCAACAAGAACATTAGAACCATATGTTGTAATACTAGTAGTGTGCACATGCTAACCCAATGGTAAAAATCAAAAGACAACAAATGTTCACTTGAAGTGAGTAACAAAATAAATTAAAATTCAAGTCAAAAGAATTCGATGACAAATCAAAGAGTTGGTTGTGTGCAATAGATATTCCTGATACAATATGCAAAATATTCTAAAGCAAAAAGGATTCAAATTAAATCATTCTTGCGTAATAACTAATAACAACAAATGTAATCGGAGAGACAATACAAATAAAAACAAAAACCATACGAGCTAAGATAAGATGCCAGATCTTGAAGTAGACAGGATGACATATCTTGTTGGACATATTTACTGTTCACTCTCATCAATTACAAACTTCATCAAATTTTCCATAGAGGTGATGACATTCTCTTGATGAATATGACTGAAAAAACGGATAAATTGTAAGATAAAGAACATTACTTAGAAGAATTAATGGAACATACACAAGGCACAATCATCCACATATACATAAAGCATATATACATAGGAAAATACATAGGCACACACAATTAGAGGGATTCTTTAAGTAACAAACTGTTGTGATTCTGAGTTCTTATGTCAAAGCAAATTGTGAACCATAACAGAAATAAATAACTAAATCAACTTGGTGCAACTTGAATAATGATGGAACTTGATAAAGAAAATTTAGTTCACTGGAATGCCATACAATAGATGCATTGTCACAAACAAAAGCTCACTAAATAAATAAAATAGTGCACAATACAAAATAGGTACTACTATATAAATCACATCAAGTTATATAAATCACAAGTTATACTTACCTATTTGGTATATCACATGTGTATTCCATAAAGTGGATGGAATGATAAGAATAGCTAGCAAAAATAGTCTGTACAACATATTTGTTATTAGAGCTTGAATCATAAAAATTGAGCAAATACATGCATTTTGCATGTCTGAAATTTTTTCAACTGAGATAATAAAATATCTTCTATAGAAAATGTTTGTATGTCTGCTCTCTAAAAACGGAAGGCATTACAAGCTATTCTAAATGCATCTATCTCTTTGTAAAAAAAGAGACACTGACTTCAGATAGCAGTTCATATGTTGTGTCATTTTCAAGGTCATTGAGTCATGTCATCAATGCAAGCAACAACATTGGTGAGGACTTTGAAATCCAAAGTGAAAAGTTGAGTTTTTTCCCACTAAAGTCAGTATGGATTGCCTAATTGCATTCAAAATCTCAGTTTGTCTCTGATTTGCAGCCGATAAAATTGTGCAATTGTACTTACTTCCAATACACCAAAGCCTTACCTTCAATAATTTTGATAGAAGCTGCTGATCTAGTAATATATATGGATCGAGCTCTTCATATGTTTAGGCACCTAATGCATACAACAACCAAATAATTCATTGTGGATTTTTTAATTCTTTAGCAAGCACATATCATTGCATACCTATAAGAGATGGAAAACTGAATCTGTTTTGGACCGAAAAGGAGACCAGAGGGGGGTGAATAGGAGCATTAAAAATTCTTCTTCTGAAAAACAGACTTCGAACACATCCTTCCGAGTGTCTGGTTCGGAGGTATTGATTACACTCTGAACACAGGCTTCGCACAGGGCATACGTTTGAAGTTCAGAAGACTTCGCTCACATCCGGACACCCAAAATGCTCGAAGTAGGGCTTCACAAGAGTAGGCTCCGCACACGATGGTGCTTGGAGTTAGACTCCACACAACAGAACTTCGCTTCAAAGAGAATCCCCTCAAAGGACTTCATTCCGATGCTTCGCACTAGTAACTGGTACTAGGCTCCACAAATTGAACAAACACCGAATGAGACTCAGGAAAAATAACACGGTGAAAATCGCAGGCTTCATATGGAGAACAATACTTCGCTAGTGAAATATTGAGGGTACACCTTCGTACACACAGAACAAAGCTACTCCAAAATCTCTCAAAAACTATCTTCGCATGCAAGAAATCAGCACTACCTTTGTTAGCAAAAACACAGGGAAAAACTCTGGTATGAACAGAACAAAGTGTATTGTAGAGACTCAGCACAAGCAATACGAAGAACATAGATACAAGTTCATGCAATGAATGAATCAGAGATAGAATAGAAAATTCATTGCATAAACAAGAAATACAAAAAGCTCACAGATCTGAGTACAAGTTGTGGTGGCTAGCTCTGGGCAACAATAAGTGCAGAAGGTTCTAAACCTAGCCAAAGTGCTAAAAGTGTTGCCCTAGACTTCAAGCTGCCTCTCCTTTTTTAGGACAACTTAGACACATGAAGTGACTACAATACCCCTAGGGTTTACAAGTTTTCTGCCACAGGCAATCACGGGAGTACAATAGGTAGTCTACTGTATTGGAAGCTCCTTTTGTGTCAGCTTTGTAGACTGGAATCTTCGGAGCCCCCTTCACACCGTGAAGTGCCTTAGTGACTTCGTCAGTAGGCATAGAACATGAAGGTGCTTCACTACTTCCGAAGTTTGTCTTGATACAGAGTGACGATTTTGCGACGAAGCCATCAAAGACCTTGGTGCCTTTGCACCACCACCTCCGCAGTGGACCACCATAGCTTCGCCACTTCACTTAGCCCGAACGCCACCTGTCCACGTACCAGATCAGTGCATGGCTAAAGCACATCAAGACATCCTAACTTTGAAGCCCCGCCTTTGAAGTACCTCCATCTGGAGGGTTTCGCTCACCATCTTTCGAAGTCCCTCCTTCATCCAAGGCCTCCGCTTGAAGCATCTCCATAAGCACTCCTTTGTAGTGTATCCATCTATAGTACACTCCCGAAGAGCCTTCTCCGGACCATGCCTTCGATGTACCTTGTCTTCTGAGGCCTTCGTCGGGTGTCTTTACAAGTGCCACCGTTCGGAGCACACTTGTCAGCCTTGCCTCACTCCTGAGGACTTGACCACGAACCTTTGAAGTGTATACTTCTAGAGCACCCCTTCGAAGTGCCTCGCCATTGAGGACTTTGCCTCGAGGTATCTTAATACGGAGTCCCCCTCCGCACTTCTTGCCTTTGACCAGCGCACCTTGACCCGAGGACCGACCTTGACTTCACACAACCTCTGTGACCCTCTGGCACCAAGCTCCCCACATGCCCAACATTAATTTCCCCGCTTGACTTAAGGCACCTACTGTGCTAATTGTCCCGTCATCTCCGAAGTCACATGCACACCATCGACAAGCAACCAAGTGTTTCCAATACCACTCCGGGTAAAACACCCTTCGGTGCACACTCTGGTGCACCACACAAGTATCGAGCCCTACGGTACATCCTCTGAAATGTATTTTGCCAAACCCCTTCGACAGACATACTCCGCTGCATACTTGTGTAGCCAGCATCTACCGAACCCCTTCGGTGATGACCTTCGAACCTTTTTGGAGAGGACCCCTTTGTCCAGAAGAGCACTTGTCAACCATTCATCACAGACTAAAACCAAGGCACATCTCAACTTGGTTTCTCAATCTCCGCCTTGATGAGTGCATTAACAACATAAATCCAAATTCAAGAAAAATTCAAACTTTCAGCACACAAGTTGTTGACACTAAAGTGCGCCAAACACACAGACATCGATCCGGCAATCCAAAAGCGTATGAATACTTAGGAGTAAACCTCTAACCATAATGCAACATCGATGTCGTGTTTCGACGATCCTCAAACAGTGGTGATGAAATAACGGAGTCGCCAGGCAGTCAAATAATATTAATCTAAAATTATTCAATCAACCGATGTGTGAGAAAATAACTAAAAACAACTAAACCTAATCAAACTGACTAGAATAGGGCCAGTTCAACTGAAGGTCCTAGCGGTCAGACCGACCAAGGGAATCTAGTCGTACCAGGGCTATACCGCCGGTCGGACCGACGGTGCGGAGGGCTGGCTGAAGGGATGTTTCAGCGTGTATTGCGAAGGGTGGCTGAAGGGCTCCGGCCTTCGGTCGGTCAGACTGGAGGGTGAGTCCCGGTCTGAACGAAGACATGCGAAGGGTGCCACCGAAGGGTTTCAGCGTTTGGGTGCAAAGTGTACCATCGAAGGGATCCGGGCGGTTAGATCGATGGGCGTCCAGTCAGACTGGCGGCGGGGTCTCGGTCGGACCGATGGTATGTCGCCGAAGGGGCTCCAACATGAAGGGGTACCCTGGCACGAAGGCTATGATGTTTTGCAGGTCGGTTGGACCGACCTTGGGGCGCCGGTCAGACCGAAGCGTGCCGGTGCGCCCGACGATGGCACGACACAAGCTGGTCAGACTGGAGGGGCGCCGTCGGTCGGACCGACAGCCTCTGGACTTCGCCGACCACCTTGATGGTGAGGGAAGGGTCCAAAACTTCTTGGTGATGAAGATGAATAAGAACACACTGCAAAACACCAAGAACTCAAAGGCAATTTGGCCAAGAGACCGAATCACCGGTAAAAACCGATAAAACAATAGAAATCTGTTACGTGGATGAAACAGACGTTTCATGAGTGAACCGACAAGGACTTACCATGATTACAACGCGACGGTCGGAGGGCTTATAGCGCAAACCCATGAATATGGACGTGCTGAATTGAATCTAGGGAAAGAAAGTAAATTGAAAAGTAAAGGTCCGACTCAAGGTATAATAGATTGAATCCATTAGGGTTTTGGGGGGTCTCCTTGAATCAGTCTTGCCTCTATTTATAGAGGTTGGTCATGAGTGCCTGGGGTCTAATCTGAGTTAGACACGGGTTCAAAATCATTAAAATTAATTAGGGATAAAATACACCATGAAATCATCTAATTGGACTCGGGCTCCAATTGGGCCGGTCCGATCGGACCCATGTGGCTGGTCTGACCAGGCCTACATGGCTGGTCAGACCGGGCCTATGTGGCCAGTTGGACCAGCCTTTGCCAGTTCTTGGCATATTTTCGGTCTAATTTACCAAAATTGGTATTTTGACAAATTTAACCATTAATGCCATTTTTTGCAATCAACACAAGTGACCATAAAAACTTAGAAAAGAGCTGAAGCATGTCACTTGATATAAGATGGAGTCTTCCTTTTTCAAATTCTCCCCCTTAGTCAGAGAATCCGAAAAGCCTATTCTCCCCCTTTGGGGTGATTTCTCTCCTGTTATATTTCTCCTCCTTTGGCAATGCAAGAATCAAGGAGTAGCAAAATGATGCAAGCTTCCAAAATATATTGAATGCAAGTACATATAGCGCAAAAATATGATAATGATAAGTGTCTTTTAACATAAATGTGCTCAGCTCAGATCAATAAAATCCAATTTCCAATTTTAAACAATTCATTTTTCAGATGTTTGGAAATAAAAGCATCACCACTTAGACTAGCAACATAGACATGATAGCACTTGAACTGCAAAATCTAGCAAATATCTACCAACACAAGGAGCTTCATCAAACTTGATATGCACTATTTTCATGCTTTCATTTTCCTTTTTATTTTAGTGCCAGGGGCTATTTTCTTGTCA
The DNA here is from genome assembly GCA_019279435.1 of Zizania palustris. NCBI lineage: Eukaryota > Viridiplantae > Streptophyta > Magnoliopsida > Poales > Poaceae > Zizania > Zizania palustris. Next base: position 31,790,537 of record JAAALK010000290.1, read on the forward strand.
ACCTTATACTAACCAATCAAGCTAAGCCTAGGTCAAGAAAATACCGTCAGAAGCTTAAAGCGATGATTTTGGCAAACACTACAATATCCTAGTTCATGCCAAGGTGCTATGGTAAGCATTCTAGAATAGAGATAGTGCGATAAGACAAACCCGCCTGAATCTTTTCAAACTTGGCACATAAGATATGGATATCAATTATTATGATTTTCATCAATTTATTGAACAGGATTTCCATGAAAAGCATTTAAATATTCAAGTTGCATGTTTGCATCTAAGATAAAAGGATTTCAGCTACCAGGTATGTAAAATATAGCTTAAAGCAATTAACCTACGCATGCTAGAAACCAGACTAAGCAGTGATCAAGTTTTGAATTTTTCAAATTAAAATAATGCTCAAGATGAAAACAGACATATTAACAAGAGCCGAGCTAACATGATCATGACAATTATACAAAGGCATACATAAACAAAAATTTGTAAATGCAATCAATCATATGACAAAAACTTAAGAAGACCAAATAAAGCATGCTCCCCCTCACAAGATGCCATAACGATGACAAATACCAAGTTCCCCACGCAAATAAGAAAATCTAGAAGCATTAAGGGGTTTGGTAAAAATATCGGCAAGCTGGTTCTAGGTATCAACATATTGAAGTTCAATATAACCCTTCTCATTGTGGTCTCTCAGAAAGTGATATCTCACATCAATGTGTTTGGTTCTGGAATGCTGAACTGAGTTGTTTGCTATACTAATGGCACTAATGTTATCACAGAAAAGTGGAACACTCTTATAATCCAATCCAAAATCTCACAAAGTGGAAACTATCCACAAAATCTAAGCACAATAGCTAGATGCAGCAACATATTCAGCCTTGGCTGTGGATTGCGCAACGCTAAACTATTTGCGAGAAGACCAACAAACAAGAGATGACCCTAGAAAATGACATGTACCAGAGGTACATTTCCTATCAATTCTACAACCAGCAAAATTTGCATCTGAAAATCCTCTAAGACATAATGATGATGATGCAGAATACCAAATGTTGAATTCAAGGGTATGTTTGAGATACCTGAGTATGTGTTTTACTGCTTGTCGGTGCGAAGCCCTTGGAGAAGCTTGAAAATAAACGCACATACACACTACAAAGTGTATGTCTAGCCTCGTAGCTGTCAGGTAGAGGAGGGAGCCGATCATGCTCTAGAACTCCTTCTGATCTACCTCTTCTCTATCCACATCCGGATCCAATGCTACCAATGTAGCCATTAGAGTGGCGAGGGGCTTCGCATTAGCCATATCAAATTTCTTGAGCAGGTCCTTGGTGTACTTAGTCTGATGAATGAAGGTAACTTGTTTGCTTTATTTGATTTGCAAACCAAGGAAAAATGTGAGTTGGCCCATCATGGACATCGCGAAGTCCCTTTTCATGGTATCTGCAAACTATGCAACTAAAGTATGAGAAGAGCCACCAAAGATGATACCATCAACATAAATCTAAACTAGGAGGAAATATTTGCCATGCTTGAGAGTAAAAAGGGTTTTGTCAACTGATCCCATCAAATATCCCTACTCAAGCAGAAAAGACTTCAGTCTGTCATACCATGCCCGAGGGTCCTGCTTGAGTCCATAAAGAGCTTTATGAAGTTTAAAGACTCTATGTGGGTATCTGGGGTTTTCAAAACGAGGGGTTGTTTTACAAAAATATCTTCTCCTATAAAGCCATTAAGAAAAGCATTCTTGACATCCATTTGATAAAGTTTGAAACCACATGATGTAGAAAATGCAAGAAAAATTCTAATGGCCTCAAGACGTGCTACTGGAGTAAAAGTTTCAACAAAATCAGTCCCTTCTATTTGCGAAAAACCCTGAGCTAGAAGTCTAGCTTTGTTTCTAACAACAGACCCATCCTCCCCTTGTTTGTTTTTGAAAATCCATTTAATTCTAATAAAATGAACATTAGGAGGGGGATCAACAAGTGTCCAAACTTGATTTCTATCAAAATTTTTGAGTTCTTCATGCATGGCATTGATCCAACTAGAATCAGATAAAGCGTGACTCATATAATGGCTCAAAAGAAGCAACAAAAGCATAATCAATAAAGTGAGCGTGACTCATAATCGATAATATGCTCTGGGGGTGCATCCTTCGGATGTGATGCGGAGCCTCGCGTCTGGATGCAGTCTCCCTTCAAATCTTGCCAGGGAGCGGTCGAAGATAACCGATGACGAGGTGGTTGATTTGGGGCCTCTTGTCGAAGTAGTTGAAGCTGAGTCTGCTTCGGGGGTCGATGTCAAGGGAAGTAGGGATTTGTCCTTGAAGACTTTGGGATATTCTTTAAAAATCAGCTCCTCCATATCTTTTTCACTAGCAAACTCAAAATAAGAACTAACATAGGGGGTTGATTCATCGAAAGTTACATCACATGACTCGATTACAATGTTAGTGTCTAAATTGAAAACTCGATATGAATGACCATGTGTAGTATAGCCAAGAAAGATCCCATCAAAAGAACGTGACTCAAATTTATCTAAATTTCCACGTTTTAGGATAAAGCATCGACAACCAAATACTCGAAGATGACTAACCTTGAGTTTTTTTCCCAAAACACAGTTCATAAGACATTAAGTTCAAAATTGAGAGCAAGAAAATTCGGTTTGAGATGTAACAAGATGTGTTTATGGCCTCAGCCCAAAATTTCTAGGAGTCCTATTTTCATCGAGCATCGTCCTAGCCATCTCAACCAAAGTGCGGTTATTTGTCTCAACAACTCCATTCTGTTGAGGAACCTGCGGAGTAGAGAATTGGTGTTCTATGCCATGCTCCATGCAAAAGTCAACAAAGAGGCTATTTTTGAACTCGATGCCATTATCGTTTCGAATGAATTTTAATGCACCAAGGAGTTCAGTAAAAAGCCTGAAAGCTAAGCTCCAAAAGTGTGAAAACACGTCATCCTTCCTTGCTAGAAAGAAGACCCAAGAATAGTAGGAAAAGTCATCCACCACAACAAGGACATACCATTTGCCACATAAAGAACTAATCTGAGAAGGACCTATAGTGTCCATATGGAGAAGTTCTCCGAGTTGTTCAGTCATCACCATGCTTTCGATGAACCTTGACTTCGGAGACCTTCGTCAGGTGTCTTTCCAAGTGCCTCCATCTGGAGCACACTTATTACCCTTGCCTCACTCCTAAGGACTTGACCACTAATCTCTGAAGTGTCTCCTTCCGGAGCACCCCTTCGAAGTGCCTCGCCTCCGAGGACTTTTTCTCAAGGTATCTTCCTACGGAGTCCTCCCTCCACACTTCCTGCCTTCGATCGGTGCACCTTGACCCGAGGACCGACCTTAACTTCACACAGCCCCTGTGATCCTCCGGCACAAAGCTCCCTACTTACCCGGCATCAATATCCCCACTTGACTTAAGGAACCTACTGTGCTTATCGTCCCGTCACCTGCGAAGTCACCTACACACCATCGACAAGCAACCAAGTGTTTTCGAGCACACTCCGGTGCACCACATAAGTACCGAGCCCTACGAAACAACCTCTGAAATGTATTTTTTCGTACCCCTTCGACAAACATAGTCCGTTGCATACTTGTGCAGCCAACATCTACCGAACCCCTTCGGTGGTGACCTCCAAACCCTTTCAGAGAGGACCCCTTCGTCACGAAGAGCACTTGTCAATCACTCATCACAGACTGAAACCAAGGCATATCTCAACTTGGTTTCTTAGAATCTTAATAGCGCAGAGAAGTAAGGCAAACATATTAAGTGATAAGCAAGGTATATCGACATTTCATTTGTAGTGTAAAATACGTGCTATTTTTCATCTTTAGTGTAAAGTACAAGATCACAAAATGTAATAGTTGCTAGTGGTGGTAACCTTAAAAGGGAAGAAGGAATTAATATTCTTGTTAACATTGCAAGGAATCCACAATGTGAAAATAAAATTTTAAGAGAAATGAAAAAGAATTAAGCTATGTGGTCACTTCAAAAGAAAAAAGTGCCAAAAGTCATTCAAAGAGAAGCGAATACCATGTTACGCTTCCTTGATGGCATGGACCACCGTGTGTTTATAATAGAAGGTTTATGATACCGACTTGGTCTATCATTCTATCTACAATCTAACCCCAATATAGCATATTAAATGTTTACGCTTCCTTGATGGCATGGACCACCGTGTGTTTATAATAGAAGGTTTATGATACCAACTTGGTCTATCATTCTATCTACAATCTAACCCCAATATAGCATATTAAATGTCATATGTAGTTTAGTTCTTGAAGAACTTCAATAATTTTATAAATGATGTATATAACAACTAATAGTCATAAAAGAGAAGAGAATTGCTTTTTAGAAGTATTGACTAAGTTAATAGCTAGTGTACTAGCAGAAGCAATGCACAAAGTGAGATGATGCAGGATAGATTGATGCAGGTGAGTGGGTCATTCTTGGTGAGCAGAAATGGGAAGGTGGAATCCCCTGCCGCCTGCAGTGACAAGAAAATCATTACGGTGACTTAGATTGCATGCGATTTCATATTTAATTAATGTTTCCAACATAATTGTCTGATACCTCAATAGAAAATACTGGTATTACCTACAATACGAGTGTGTCAATCGTAACTTGTCCATGAAGAGCATTGATACTATTTATTTCCATTAGAAAATTTAAAACCTGCAGAGGAAATGATTCCAAGAAACATTAAACATAAGGATATGGAAATGGATTTAAAACACAAGCATAACAATATAACTAGTGATACAACATTCAAAATACCTAATTAACACACAAGTCAAGCAATAGTTACCTAGTAATGATATGCTAAATTGAAACCATTTTTTTGTTTACTCTTTATGGAATGGGTAATGGTTTTGAACCAATGGAAATCAAACTAGACAATCGATTCATCATCATAAGCATAATCAAGTCGAATCATCATTAGAATCATAATCAAGCAGCGACCAACACGAGTACATCCAAAATAAATGATTATGTCTTTTTATCAGATAAGTTACTTGAAAGTTGCTTAGAGGGGAGGTGAATAGGCCATCTAAAAATTTCTTGCAGAAAAAGATAGTTTTTGAAAATTTCCTAGACTGAAAGTTTGGATCGAGCAAGAACACAAGGATGTATTTCCTGGAGTTTGGATCCACCGATCCTATATCTCCATTGAGAGACCTCAATAGGTCGGGTCTTTTTCAATCATTTTCCTCACCAAGTCTTAGCTGACGCTAAATTTAGATTTTCTCCTTGGTACCTTGTTGAAGCTAAGGTAGAGCTTTTACAAACTTCTCCAGGCAACCACAATTTCTTTGGTTGCTCGTGGAGTGACTTCTAGCTGTCTAGGAGGTAGAATCTCTAAGAGTAATAAATGTATTTAGAAAGCTTTGCCAACTCAATTCTTTGTATCCAAAGATTATCAATAAATGCAACCAAATCAACCACCCAAAATGTTCTCAAAAGATGCAACAACAAAATCACACAAAAACTTAAAATGAACTCTGAAGCCAAATCGCAAAGATTTGCTCTAGATCTAGACTTGAATGAGAGAGAGAGAGTTTTAGGGTTTCAACTTTAGGGTTAGGTTTGAGTAGCACACTATTCAAAATGGGATGAGGGAGGTATTTATACTCCGCACACCGAAAATGGCCATTTGAAAATATTTCCGCTGACATCAATCGGAAGTTCCGGTTGAGAACCGAAACTTCTGTCCCAAAAATAATTTTCAACGGAAGGTTCTAATTGGAAGTTCCGATTCAGAACTGGAATTTTCGACCAAAAAAATAATTCGACATAGAACGATCAAATCATAAGTTACGGTTCTGAACCAGAACTTTCGGTCCAAATTAAAGCAGATACAAAACGCTCAAATCAAAAGTTCTGGTTCTAAACTAGAAGTTTCAGTTCAAATTAAACCAGATACATAATGCTCAAATCAAAAGTTCTGATTCAGAACCGAAAGTTCTAGTGGTACTATAAATAAAGGAATTGTGCCCAAGAGAATTCTGGGTGAACTAGAAGTTTCGGTTGTACCGAAAGTTTAGGCCAAAGCCAAGTGTTCATTTTTTGGATGAACTGGAAGTTCTGGTTGTGAACCTGATGTTTCGGGTCGAATTAAATCGGGAACAAAACATCCAAATCGGAATTTTATAGTTGTGAACCAAAATTTCTGGTTTGGATACAAAACGTTAAAATCAGAAGTTTCGGTTCTGAACCGTAAGTTCTAGTCAGGAATTAATTTGATACAAAGTGATAAAACCTGATGTTCCGGTTGTGAACCAGAAGTTCCAGTCTAGATGAAACATATTAGATCTATTAGACTTTAATGTAGATTAAGGCCCATGGCATGTGCACTATATAAAGAGGAGAGGGGCACACATGAGGGTTGCTGCTTCTTGCTAATTAAATCAGAGATCTAACCCTAGCCGCCATCTCCTCTTTCCCCACGCTCTCAAGAGTTGAGATTGGTTTCTCACCAGATCTCTCAAGTGGTTCTAGCACGCTGATGAGAGGTGATCAGTCTACACACACATCGCCAGACTTCATCAACATGATCACCGGCGAACGGAGTAGACCGAGGTGGAATTGAGCAAGATCGTGCTTCCCTAATCTCTTCTTCTGTTGCACTAACATGTCTCATGTTAGAAGGTAACGATCTATGATCCCTCGTGCACATGGTTCCTAGGCTAAGAGGTTATTTTTTTAAAAAAAATGGCTAGCATAGCCACCCCATATCCCAAAAGTGGTATTAGATCCTATGTGCATAGTGTTCAATTTGAATCGATCACGTATAGAGATATGTGGTGGAAATAGATTAGATATATTGTTTTGTTCATCCAATTTTTGGAAGTTCTGGTTATGAACCAAAAGTTCCGGAGGTCGGAAGTTCTAGTTCTGAAATAGAAGTTCTGGGCTTAATTAAATTTGATACACAAATATCAAATCAAAAGTCCTGGTTCCGAACCAGAAGTTCCGGTTCAAAACCGGAAGCCGGAATTTCTAGTTTATCCACACTAGAAGTTCCGAGCTTGTTGAGCCAGAAGTTTCGGGTCTAGATTTTAGTCATGCCTAGATTCTTCGTCTAACTTGTTTTTGCAGAGAATGTTGTGACTAGTATGGTTTTGCAAAATATATGAGATACCTGAATATAATTAACATGGCCTATGCATCATGAATATTACAGTCCAAGGCTATTCAATAGTTGAACGATTTACACGACGACATGTGATATTTTGACTTATTGAAGGAAAAAATTAAATCAACAGTGTTTCTTCACAATCAGTAGACAAATATCCAAAAATCACAAAAAAATATACTAACAAATAAACCTTGATTTTACTGCCAGAAAAGTGATCATACCAAGTTGGATGAATCAAGTACCTGTTCAAACCTACAAAGACCAGAAGAGAAGCAATACCACGTAATGAAATCTTCACATGCGAATTTCTGCAGTGTGCAGATTGGAAGCAGTACAGGAAGCAAGCTGGCTCGTCGGGAGAAAAACCGAGGCCAAGGACTTCCACGGCTGGTAACGCACACAGCAATAGCTGGTGGCAATTGCATTAACGCGTGAAGAGATAAATAGTGGCGAAACACCAGGCAGCAGAGAAATTGCATTGATTGGCGAACACTAGAGCAATCAATCTATCAACAGGTAAGGCTCGGTTTGGTAAAGCCCCGTCACATCAAATATTTAGATACTAATTATAAGAAATAAAAATAAGTTAATTAAAAAACTAATTGCAGAACTTCAAGACTAATTTGTGAGACGAATCTATTAAGCCTAATTAATCCATGATTTGACAATGTGGTGCTACAGTAACAATGTGCTAATGATAGATTAATTAGGCTTAGTAAATTCGTCTAACGAATTAGCCTAAAAATTCTGCAATTAGTTTTTTAATCAACTCATGTTTACTCTTTTTAATTAGCATCCAAATATCCGATGTGATAGGAGTTAAATTTTAACCTTTTCATCCAGAGAGCCTCTAACTCGCACCGAAGAAACACAGGATGATGCGCAGAACTCGCCTGATTGACATGTGACACAACACCGAGATGTAATGTGCACCATCACATCAGGCAGTTGTCAAGACACCTTGATATCAAATCAATTCATCACATCAACATCATCAACAAAGCCTTTTAGTCCCAAGCAAGTTGGGGTAGGCTAGAATTGAAACCCAATAAGAAGTCACCAAAGAGAGAGAGAGGAAGAAAGGGGAGGGGAAAAGCTTTTAAGAGCACTAAAAGGGAAAAGGCCTAATCACGGTTCGGGCATGTGGATAGCTTCTTTCCAAGCACTTCTATCCAAACACAACTCCTTTGGTATATTCCATTCTTTCAAGTCCCTTTTGATTGCCTCCTCCCATGTCAAGTTTGGTCACCCTCTACCTCTCTTCACATTATTGACCCGTCTTATGATACCTCTGTGCACCGGTGCCTCTGGGGGTCTCCGGTGGACATGCCCAAACCATCTCAACCGGTGTTGCATAAGCTTTTCTTCAACTGGCGCTACTCCTAGCCGATCGCGTATGTCATCGTTTCTCACTCGGTCCAATCTTGTGTGCCCACATATCCAACGCAACATACGCATCTCTGTAACACATAGTTGTTGGATATGCCGCCTCTTAGTAGGCCAACACTCAGCCCCATATAACATAGCAGGCCTAATCGCCGTCCTGTAGAACTTGCCTTTCAACTTCTGTGGCACTCTCTTGTCACATAGGACTCCCGATGCTTGACGCCATTTCATCCACCCCGCTTTGATCCTATGGATCACATCTTCATCAATATCACCATCTCTCTGAAGCATCGATCCCAAATAACGAAAGGTGCCCTTCTTTGGTACTACTTGGCCTCCCAAGCTTACATCTCCATCCTCACTAATTGTAGTACCAAAGTCACATCTCATATACTCGGTTTTGGTCCTGCTAATTCTAAATCCTTTTGACTCCAGGGTCTGACGCCATAACTCTAGCTTTCTATTTACTCCTTCCCGGCTTTCATCTACTAGAACTACATCGTCAGCGAAAAGCATACACCAAGGGATATCTCTTTGTATATCCCTCGTGACCTCATCTATCACTAAGGCAAATAGATAAGGGCTCAAAGCTGAACCTTGATGTAGTCCTATGTTAATCGGGAAAACATTTGTATCACCATCAGTTGTTCAGACACTAGTCACAACCTTGTCATACATGTCCTTAATGAGCGTAACATACTTTGTTGGGACTTTATGCTTATCCAATGCCCACCATATGAGATTCCTAGGTATTTTATCATAGGCCTTTTCCAAGTCGATAAAAACCATGTGCAAGTCCTTCTTCTGCTCCTTATACCGCTCCATGACCTCTCTTATTAAAAAAATTGCTTCCATGGTTGACCTTCCAAGCATGAATCCAATTTGGTTCATGGTGATATGTGTCATTCCTCTTAGGCGATGCTCAATAACTCTCTCCCAAAGCTTCATAGTGTGGCTCATGAGCTTAATCCCTCGATAGTTGGTACAACTTTGAATATCTCCCTTGTTCTTGAAGATTGGTACTAATGTACTCCTCCTCCACTCATCGGGCATCTTTTTTGATCGAAAAATATGGTTGAACAACTTGGTTAGCCAAACGATAGCAATATCCCCAAGGCATTTCCACACCTCTATTGGGATACCATCCGGACCCATCGCCTTGCCCCCTTTCATCCTCTTTAAAGCTTCTTTGACCTCTGACTCTTGGATCCTGCGTACAAAGCATCTATTTAAATCATCAAAGGAGTCATCCAATTGGGTATCCATAGTCTCATTCTCACCATTGAAAAGATTGTCAAAATACCTCTGCCACCTCTGTTTGATGTCTTGTCCTTTCACCAAGAGTTGATCCATCTCATCTTTAATGCATTTAACTTGGTTGAGGTCCCTTGTCTTCCTTTCCCGAATCCTAGCCATCTTATAGACATCCTTCTCCCCTTCTTTTGTACTTAGTCTTCGGTAAAGATCATCATAGGCTCGGCCCTTTGCCTCACTCACAGCTCGCTGAGCAGTCTTCTTTGCTACCTTATACCTCTCTATGTTGACCGCGCTCCTGTCATGGAACAAGCTCCTGTAACATTCTTTCTTCTCCTTTATTGCCTTTTGAACATCCTCGGTCCACCACCATGTATCTTTAGGTTCACCTCTGTTCCCTTTGGTCACTCCAAACACTTCTGATGCCACCTTCCTAATACAAGTTGCCATCTTCACCCACATGTTGTTTCATCTTCTTCTTCGGACCAAGCGCCCTCCACAGAAACTCTTTCCTTAAAAACTTCGGAAATCTCCCCTTTGAGTTTCCACCACTTCGTCCTCGCAATTCTGGCTTGTTTATCCCTATGGGTACGGATCCGAAAACGAAAGTCAGCCATCACAAGATTATGTTGGGGCACAACACTCTCTCCAGGTATCACCTTACAATCCAAACATGCTTGTTTATCTTCTCTCCTAGTGAGAAATTAAGCTTCAAAAAAGAACATCGCGACATAAAAATGAGAACTCTTGTCGTGTCAGAGCCAGACACCCAGAAAATTAGTGTGCTGGAGACATTGTGCGAGTGCACAAGCTGCGTGTGTAGAAAACATACCGCACAGCAAGGAGCACAAACACGCTACCGGCGGTGGCTTTAGCAAATAACGCCAGACACCGGGAAGGAAGAAGAATGGTGATAGATGCAGAAAAAGTAACCGGAACACTGTTTTTCTAGGTTAGGAAGTTTTTAATTAAAAATGTTAACCTAGATGTGCAGTTCAAGGGGTATTTATAGCTTAAACACAATTAAGGAAAAGATTAAAATGCCCTTGAGGTATTTTTTACAGATTTAAGGCCCGAAGGACAAAAATATAAAAACACCTAATCTAGATATTTTTCTTGATGTTTTGCTCGCGTGGATTCCACAGCTTCACATCAGGTACGTTGATCTTCATATCTACGGTTGATGTGGTTGATAGTTTTACGTCGAAACTGCCAAAACATTTGCCACTGTTGCGCCGTATACTCGGATTGAACCACCATGACCTACCAGCTCTCTCAGCCCAGCAATTGCTTATCCGTATACCTGAGTAACATGACCAACACCATGACACTCACATGCCATCCTTGCATCATGTACCCGAATTGAACATCTATGATTCCACAACTCTTCTAGCTCACTAATCATCATCCGTATACCTGTCACACTGGCCAATGCCATGACAGGACCTCCTCCTCGGAAGTTCCCCTTTGAAGTGCCACCCCTCGGAGGGATTCATCATCATCTCTTCTGTTGACAATCACTCATCATCTGAGAGACATGAGCCCATGGTCATTAGGCCAAACAGAAAAAAATCAACAAAGATTTCAAATAAAATCTCAAATAAGTGCATTCTCAAAATCCTCAACAAATCTCTCTTATGACCTCAAATTTCTCCCCCTCGTTGACAATTGGACTCATCAAACGAGACTAAAAGCAATCAAAGAGACAAAAACTCCACTCCCCTTGAAATATAGCTCCCCTCAAAATATGCAATGAATACAACTGGGGTGTAAAAGGAGTGTAAAAGCAAGCTTCTCATATATGATTAATAGCAATTACAAGAATAAGCAAGTATATCAAGGGACATTGTCTATTAATACTGCATGACAAGATTAGGTAAATAATATCCAAATAAAATCATGAGTGGACAATTTTCAGGTTATACAAAGAAAAGCATCACCAGACTAGCAGACTAGACATAACAAGACATGAAATGCAAAAGCTAGCAGATATCTATCCAGATGAGCATATCCAAAAGCACGGAGCTTCAACCAACTTGTTATCCAATTATCAAATTTTATTTTTCAATCTCTTTTTTTTTTAATTTTGTGCTAGGGATTATTTGCATGTCAACCTTACGCTAACTAATCAAGCTAAGACTAGGTCAAGGAAAAACCAATATAAGCTTAAAGCATTGGTCTCGGCATACAGTGCAATGTCCGAGTTCAGATCATAGTGCAATGATAAGCAGTCTAGAACAAAATAGTGCGACAAAGAAAACCCTCCTAGATCTTTTCATTCAAGCACAACAGGCATGGAATTTTCTTTTTCAATATTTTTATTATTTTCAGAGCATAATTTCCGTGTAAAGCATAAAGATGACCAAGTTGCATGTTTGCATCCAATGAAAAGAACTTAGCTATCAAGCATGTAAAAGATAGCAAAAGCAAACAACCTATTCATGCTAGATACCAGACTAAGAAATGACCATGTTTTATGTTTTAAAGATATAAAAACCATGCTCATGATAGATATTGTAACACCTCAATTTTTCAAAACAATAAAAATATTATTAAATTCAATTTCTTGGAATTATTATTTCTGAAAATAACTTAAATACCTCTTTATACCCTTTTGAACTACAACATAGAGTAGATGACCAAATTAGGAGGTGAAACTTTTTGTATATGATCCTAAGGCCAAAAGATAATTTTGAGAATTTTTATAAATTTTTACCAGCCTTGGAAGTAGCCCTAATCTTTTAATCTATTTTCTGGGATTATTTTTATTCAGAAAAACATTAGAACAGTATTGGGCCGTTTCCCCCTCCCTTCTCTCTCTCCCGGCCGGCCCAGCCCACCCCCCACCCGCGCGCGCCTTCTGACCAGTGGAGCCCACCCGTCAGTGAGCCCCTCTCCTCTCACGCGCGCACCCGACGCCTTGGCCCCACCTGTCGGCGCCAACTTTCTCCCCTCGCGCCCGAGCCCGACCCCACCCGTCAGTCGCCCGTTCGCTCGCTCGCGTTCGCTGGCTTGTGGCCCCCGCCTGTCAGACCCTTCGTCCCCGCGAGATCCGCCCCCAAATCGCCCCCCCCCTCACCGGCCGACGCCATTACTCGCCTCGGATCCCTTGCCCCCGACCCCCTCCCCTCGAATTAAGCCCGGCAATCAAACCCCCTCGTCGCGCTGACCGTTTCCCCCCATTAAACTCGACCGATTCGCGTCCAGGTTCGGTGAATCGAGCTCAACCCGAGCTCGCCGGCGCTTAAACGCGTTTTAATCCCGGCCACCGCAGACTACGCCCCCTCTGCCCCCGCCGATGACCCTATATAAACCCCCCGGCCGTCCGCAATGCGCCCCCACGCTCACACGCTGCGAGATCCAACAGAGCCCTTGCATTCCACTTTTTAGCGCGCCACCACCGCCCGTCCTCCAGCCGCCGCTCGCCGTCGCCGGAGTCCCTCTCCGTCCACGCCGATCACACCGTCGTGACCACCGGGACCTCCCCGACCTCGGCCACCATTCCATCGACGTCGAACCCCGCCGGATCGCCGTCGCCGCCAAGGACCCGAACGCCTCCGCCGCCTTCACTCGTCGCCGGCCACACTCCGTCGATCTTTTCTCACCGTCGAGGTACCCTCGTGATCCCCGTAGTACCCTCGTTCCGTTTTAGGCCTTAGACTAGGTCGCCGTCGCTTGCCATGGCCGCTAGCCCACTCGCCGTCGTCGGAGAAGACGACCGGCACGGGTCGAGTACCCGTGCCGTGTCGGATTCACGCACGACCGTGCGATCTGGATCCGACGGTGATGTTTAATCCCCGCGTGCGGATTAATCCGATCCGTTAGATCTCGGCGAAGGGGTACGTTTTAATCTCGTGCGTCCATCTGTATTTAAAACCCGCGTTTAATCCTGTGCGTCCACGTGGTACCGGTTCGCACGTTTTAATCCTGGCCGTCCGTAGCCACTTGCGCGTCCCGCCTCGCCCTCGCGCGTCGGATCTGGATCCGACGGTCCAGATCGACCCGGCGCACGCGCACAGTGCGCGGGTTCACCGTGGGCCTGGCTCACCGTGGACCCGAGAGGTTTAAAATTTGAAAATAAATTCCAGAAATGCTTTTAAACTTGTAAAATTCATATCTGATGCATTTGAACTCTAAAAATTACCATTCCAATTTCAGAAAATTCATAAAATTATTCTCTACATGTTTATGCAATAAAAACAGTAGGTTTACTTGGGCATTTTCATGTTTATTTAAATAAGTATTCAAATGCCCTTAGGATTTAAATGTAAATTCAAATATTTAAATTCCAGAAAACTTATATAATTGTCCCTTCTGTTTAAACACTAAAACCACTGAGTTTTCCCTGAATCATTTATATTAAATTGATTAGAAAACTTAATGTAGTATTATACACACTTAAGAACCCTTTTTATGAAAAACAATAATTCATTTAGATTCACTTTAAATTAATGGAGAAATAAATTTCAGAACCTTAAAATTTGAATTTATTTTATTTATAACCAACTGAAACTTACATGTTTATAATGTAATGTTATACTGTTTGATTGGATGTTGTGTTCTTTTTATTTTACTTTATATTAAAAAGACTACGACGTCGCCGAGGAGCCGGAGTACTTCCCCGAAGTCCCTCCCTCTCCCTTTGCTGAACAAGGCAAGTCACCAAACAATTCTTTTGAGCATATTGAACCCATGTCTGAATTGACTATCGCTAAAACACATAGGTTATGTATATGCATTAGTCAAATGAACCCTTACATTATATTTATTTAGGATCCCCCGACCTTGATGTGCAACCCAAGCCATGCTGTCTCGCCTAACCTCCTTGTCACCCTATGAACTATGATATTAGCTAGTGTCCAATGTATTGGCACGGCCGCTATAGGATAAAAATGAGTCGTAGTGAAATGATTCTGTTATATGATCCCGTTACTTCTTATCTTTGGAAATTCTGTTGGTGATGAGTCATGGTTGTGAGTGTATGCATGGTGGGTTCCGGGTGCAAGCTAGGGCATTGGTCAGTCGCACCCGGGGCACTATAAGGACCGGTCTGAGGGATCCGTTGCAATACACTTACGTACTAACCACAAGTCTAGTGGGTAAGTCCTAACTAAGGTATGGGTTGTTCCAAACCGAGGCCACCACTTGGAGATGGGTCAAGTTGCACCTGCGGGTGACTTGTACCAATGTGGCGCAAAAGGGGGTGCGACGTTAGCCGGGATGCGGCCCGGCGCGCCGGCGAAACCTAGAGCGGGTGGTTATCGCTTGGAACATCTCATATTGAGGTTTTGGCACGAGTTCCCGTGAAATGGGTCATCTCGTTGAGATGAGTGCGTGCCTTGTGGGTACAGTAGTACATCTCTGATCAGAGTCTTAAATCTTTTCGAAAAGCCGAGCCCACGGTCAAGGGCGGGTTGCGTGACATCCCCCAGTTAGTTTACTTGAATATGGATGTGCATGTTGTTTGTCATGTAAGGACCGTTGTGCGAGGAGGTAAAACGTACTCCTCGAGTTAGTTGATGTTGATGATGCTCATGTTTACTTTCCGCATGATTAAAATATGATTACACTAAATGCCATAACTGCAACTGCTTTATTCCGCATTGTTAGCCTTTATCCTTCCTTGTTTATTATCCTGCATTATTATTTGCATTTGCGGTGGCTTGTTGAGTACTTTTTGTACTCATACCCGTTGGACCCCACAGAGGATGCTTATCTCGAAGACGGTCTGGAGTAGCGACCCAGTCAAGAAGAAAAATCCTGAAGAAGAAGTTCGTCATGCCGTCTTCTAATTATTTTACTCTACTGTTTTATTAAAACAATGTTGTAATAAATATGGTCTGCGTACCATGGATTTTACCGTATGTACGTTGTCGCATGATGAACCTCTTGTATTATTGTTTTTCTATGGAAATTCAATAATGTCTCGATTTGTATAAATCGGGGCGTGACAAGATGGTATCAGAGCCGACTTGACTGTAGGAAGCCAAACAGACCCGCCTAGCCATTAGCCACAGGAAATTATTTCTTGAAAATCTACTTCATAAACTTTGTTCCTCTCCTCACTTTTATTCAACTTACTGTTTTGTAGATGCCAGTCTACCAAGTCCACAGCTACTGCCGCCACTATGAGGGCTTCGTCCGGGAGCTCCGCATGATGCTCACCTTCCTCGGGTTCCTCTTCGAACCCGAATTTCAAGGAGTCTACCCCGACGAGTTCGCCGGGCCTTGCGACGTCTCTCTCACCGTCCATGGCTCCGGAGAACATCTGCCGCCCTACACCACCGCACTTGGAGGCCCGACTTTCGACGTCGCGTGCCAACGAGTCGCCCTCCAGGCCCTCATGGAGCTGAGGATGATCTACGACGATCGTCTTCAGAACTCATCCTTCCGGCTTGTGCCGAAGCGTACTCCCGGAGCCCACCGTAGTATCTACCTCGGAGTTCACTCCGTGCGTGATCCGGTCATGGCCCGGCAGTCGCGTCTTCTGCAGGCCATGGATGATCTCCATACCGAGGCGGTGCTCGACGCCGACGAGCACCATGAGGCGGTTGCGTTTCTTCGTGAAGAAACGAAGAACCTGATCCAGCAGAACGGCGAGCTGCAGCGCAAGATCATGGAGCTGCAGAAGGACATCGCGGAGATGGTTCCTCTTCTTCCTAGGAAGAAGAAGCCTATCCGTGAGCCCCTCCCTCGCCCCAAGAGGATCCCGCCACGACCCTCCCCCGCCAGGCCTTCCACCAGCGCCCCTACACCACGCCCCGGCCTCGTCTCCGACTCCATCATCGAGAATTTTCTCGAGCCCACCATCCCTCTGGAGCCGCGCACTCGTGGTTCCGAGAGCACGGAGACCGCCTCCGGTGGCGAGTAGGCGTTAGGAGACGCAAAAATAAATAAAAAGCGTTATTTTGTATGTGGTGCTACCCGCAACGAGTGTGTTGTGGGTAGAATAAGAACTTGATTGTAATGAACTATTTACACCACTTGATATATTGGTGTGCTTGAATGCTACATGTTAAATTTTAGTTGTATTACTGTTTCGTCATCTTTTGCTTCTTCACTTTGGATATTCAGAAGATGGCCGACCACCAGAACACCGGCTCCAACAACGGAGCAGGAGGGAGCCGAGATGCACCTGAGGGAGTTGTACCCAACTGGGGTGCGACAGGCCCACGTCAGTCTGGGTCGCCTTCCGCCAACCACCCCACCTTAGCGGAAATGATGGCGAACCAGAATCATCTGATCACCGCCCTCCTCACCCAAATGCAGCACCAACAGGCTCAGTTGGACCGTCTGCAGAATGGGGAGCCCGCCCCTCGTGCACCAGCACCCGCGGCCGCTCCACAACTCTCCGAGTTCTTGCGTGTGCGCCCGCCCATCTTCTCGAGCACGACCAACCCGATGGAGGCCGGAGATTGGCTCCGCACCATCGAGAAGAAGCTCGACCTCCTCCCCTGCACAGACCGGGAGCGAGTGGCCTTCGCCACTCATCAACTCCAGGGTCCCGCCGCTGAATGGTGGGACAACTATCGCGCGTCCCAGCCAGAGGGCCACATGGTGACTTGGGCGGAGTTCACCATCGCCTTCCGCGCCGCCCACGTCCCCGCCGGTGTCATCGCGGTCAAACAGCAGGAGTTCCGCGACCTGCAACAAGGCAACCGGACTGTCATGGAGTACCTCCATGAGTTCAACCGCCTCGCCCGCTACGCACCGGAGGAAGTGCGCACCGACGCCCTCCGCCAAGCCAAGTTCCTAAGGGGACTTAAGGATGAGCTGTCCATCCAGCTCGTCGCCGCCGACTTCGCCGACTTCCAGCGGCTGGTCAATAAAGCGCTCATCCAAGAGACTGAGCAGAACAAGCTGGACCTCAAGAAGAGGAAGATGATCGCCTTCAAGCATCAGCAGGCGAACTCTCAGAGGCCCCGCTTCGTCCCTCCGCCACCAGCGCCCGCCTACCATCCTCGGCCCGCCTACAGGCCACCTCATGCAGCCGGTGGATCCAACGCCGGGCATCCTCGCCCCGCCCCACCAGCTCCGGCCACTCAATCCGCACCGGCCGCCAAAGCCCCGATCTTGAGGGATCGTCAGGGAAGGCCGGTTGTCTGCTTCAACTGCCGCAAGGAAGGGCACTACTCGCACCAGTGTCCTCACCCCAAGCAGAACCAAGGCGCAGCACCCCACCAGGCCGTTCGCGCCCGCGTCAACCACATCAGCGCGGAGGAAGCTCAGGAGGCTCCTGAAGTCGTACTCGGTACGTTTACTATGAATTCCGTACCGGCCGTCATATTATTTTGACTCGGGAGCAACCCACTCCTTTGTCTCGGAAGATTTTGCAAAAACAAACAATCTGGACGTGCTCCCTCTACCGATTCCCATGGTGATTGCCACCCCCGGCAATAGGACCTCAGCTCGCTTCTACAGCCCTAAGGTTCAACTTGACATCCAAGGGGTGTTGTTTCGGGCCGAGCCTGTCCTTATCCAATGCACCGGACTCGACCTTATATTAGGTATGGATTGGTTGATGAAGCACAAGGGAGTGATCGACTGTGCCAACAAGTCCGTCACGGTGACCAGTCCCGAGGGCGTAACCGTCACCTTCCGGATGGTCAGTCGCAAACCACTCGGAGCGTCCCTTCGCTCAATAGCTCTTGAAGAGGTGCCAATAGTCAAGGAGTTTGCAGACGTTTTCCCTGAAGATCTGCCCGGGATGCCTCCCAAGCGGGACATCGAATTCAGAATCGAGCTTGTCCCGGGGACCACTCCAATCTCCAAGCGCCCATACCGAATGGCCGCCAATGAACTAGCCGAAGTCAAGAGCAACATCGAAGACCTTGAGCAGAAAGGTTACATCCGACCAAGTACCTCACCCTGGGGTGCACCGGTCATATTTGCCATGAAGAAAGACAAGACCAAGAGGATGTGCGTGGACTATAGAGCCTTGAACGACGTAACCATCAAGAACAAATACCCATTGCCTCGGATCGACGACCTGTTCGATCAGCTGAAAGGATCCTCGGTGTTTTCCAAGATCGATCCTCAGGTCAGGTTATCACCAGTTAAGGATCAGGGAGGAAGATATACCCAAGACTGCCTTCACCTCCCGCTATGGACTCTACGAGTACACTGTGATGTCGTTCGGACTCACGAATGCCCCGGCCTTCTTCATGAACATGATGAACAATGTATTCATGGAGTTCTTGGACAAGTTCATCGTGGTATTCATCGACGATATCCTCGTTTACTCCAAGACCAAGGAGGAACACGAGACTCACCTCCGTCTGACCCTCGGAAAGCTAAGGGAGCAGCAACTATACGCCAAATACAGCAAATGCGAATTTTGGTCGTCTGAGGTGAAGTTCCTCGGCCATGTCATATCTGCCGGAGGAATAGCAGTGGACCCAACCACCGTTGAAGCGGTAACCAACTGGCTACAGCCAACGACCGTGACCGAGATCCGGAGTTTTCTCGGATTGGCCGGATACTACCGCCGGTTCATCGAGAATTTTTCCAAGATCGCCAAGCCGATGACCAGACTTCTGCAAAAAGAGGTGAAGTTTAATTGGACCCCCGACTGCGAAGAGAGCTTCCAGACTCTCAAGAAGAAGCTCGTGTCAGCCCCCATTCTGACTCTGCCAGACATCCGGAAAGACTTTCACGTCTACTGCGATGCCTCTCGTCAAGGATTGGGATGCGTCTTAATGCAAGAAGGGAAGGTGATATCCTATGCCTCCCGGCAGTTGAGACCGCATGAGCTGAACTACCCAACCCACGACCTGGAACTAGCAGCCGTGGTTCATGCCTTGAAGATATGGAGACATTACCTTGTGGGAAATCGGTGTGAGGTCTTCACCGACCACAAGAGTCTCAAGTACATATTCACCCAACCAGATCTGAACCTCAGGCAAAGGAGATGGTTGGAACTGATCAAGGATTACGACTTGGGCATCCATTATCATCCGGGCAAAGCAAATGTGGTGGCAGACGCCCTTAGTCGAAAAGGGTACTGCAATGCCATCGTGATTCAAGACCAGGCTCCTCTACTTTATAAGGAGATGGAAAGGCTAAATCTAGGGATCACCACTCATGAGTACCTCGCTGCCTTGGAGTCTCGGCCTGTCTTAATAGACCAGATCCGAGAGAAGCAGAAGGAAGACCCGGACATCCTGGAGATCCAGCAAAACATGAGGAAGGGTAAAGCCCCCGGATTCTCCGAGGACGAACATGGTACCATTTGGTTCGGAAACCGAGTATGCGTACCCAACCTACCTAAGTTGAAGACTCTCATCCTTCAAGAAGCTCACGATACTCTTTACTCCATTCATCCCGGGAGTACGAAGATGTACCAAGACTTGAAGGAGAAATATTGGTGGGTCAGCATGAAGAGAGAAATAGCCGAGTATGTGGCCAAGTGCGACACATGCCGGCGAGTCAAGGCAGAGCATCAGAGACCTGCCGGACTTCTTCAACCCCTCAAAGTCCCTGAATGGAAGTGGGAAGAGATAGGAATGGACTTCATCACGGGACTGCCCAGGACCCAAGCTGGTCATGATTCTATCTGGGTGATCGTTGATCGACTCACCAAGGTAGCCCACTTCGTTCCGGTCAAGACAACTTACACCGTCGCCAAGTTGGCTGAGTTGTATATGACTCGGATCGTGTGCCTCCACGGAGTTCCCAAGAAGATTGTATCTGACCGCGGGAGCCAGTTTACCTCCAAGTTTTGGAAGAACCTTCAAGAGGAACTCGGCACCCGGCTGAACTTTAGCACCGCCTATCATCCACAGACCGACGGTCAAACCGAAAGGGTCAACCAGATATTGGAGGATATGCTTAGAGCTTGTGCTCTAGACTTTGGCGGAATGTGGGACAAGAACTTACCTTATGCAGAGTTCTCCTACAACAACAGCTATCAAGCCAGCCTGCAAATGTCCCCGTTCGAAGCACTCTATGGGCGTAAGTGCAGAACGCCGTTGCTCTGGGATCAAACCGGAGAATCACAACTGTTTGGGACAGATTTATTGAGAGAAGCCGAAGAGAAAGTTAAGATCATAAGAGACCGACTGAAGGCAGCCCAATCCAGACAAAAGAGCTACGCCGATAACCGTCGAAGAGATCTAGCCTTTGAGGAGGGCGATTATGTCTACCTCCGAGTCACTCCCCTCCGTGGCACTCAAAGGTTCAACATGAAAGGCAAACTAGCACCCCGCTACGTCGGACCTTTCCAGATCCTCCGTCGACAAGGAGAAGTGGCATATCAACTTGAACTGCCTCCATCCTTGGCAGGCGTTCATGATGTGTTCCATGTCTCGCAGCTGAAGAAGTGTCTCCGTGTGCCCACCGAGCAAGCCGACCTTCAGCAGCTCAACGTCCAAGAAGACTTGACCTACATCGAGAGACCCGTCAAAATCTTAGAAACCAAGGAAAGAGTAACCAGAAGTCGCGTCGTCCGCTTCTGCAAAGTCCAATGGAACAACCATCCCGCAGAAGAAGCCACTTGGGAAAAAGAAGACGAGCTGAAAGCCCAATACCCCGAACTATTCGAGTAGCGTTCCAATCTCGAGGACGAGATTCTTGTAAGGGGGATAGGTTTGTAACACCTCAATTTTTCAAAACAATAAAAATATTATTAAATTCAATTTCTTGGAATTATTATTTCTGAAAATAACTTAAATACCTCTTTATACCCTTTTGAACTACAACATAGAGTAGATGACCAAATTAGGAGGTGAAACTTTTTGTATATGATCCTAAGGCCAAAAGATAATTTTGAGAATTTTTATAAATTTTTACCAGCCTTGGAAGTAGCCCTAATCTTTTAATCTATTTTCTGGGATTATTTTTATTCAGAAAAACATTAGAACAGTATTGGGCCGTTTCCCCCTCCCTTCTCTCTCTCCCGGCCGGCCCAGCCCACCCCCCACCCGCGCGCGCCTTCTGACCAGTGGAGCCCACCCGTCAGTGAGCCCCTCTCCTCTCACGCGCGCACCCGACGCCTTGGCCCCACCTGTCGGCGCCAACTTTCTCCCCTCGCGCCCGAGCCCGACCCCACCCGTCAGTCGCCCGTTCGCTCGCTCGCGTTCGCTGGCTTGTGGCCCCCGCCTGTCAGACCCTTCGTCCCCGCGAGATCCGCCCCCAAATCGCCCCCCCCCTCACCGGCCGACGCCATTACTCGCCTCGGATCCCTTGCCCCCGACCCCCTCCCCTCGAATTAAGCCCGGCAATCAAACCCCCTCGTCGCGCTGACCGTTTCCCCCCATTAAACTCGACCGATTCGCGTCCAGGTTCGGTGAATCGAGCTCAACCCGAGCTCGCCGGCGCTTAAACGCGTTTTAATCCCGGCCACCGCAGACTACGCCCCCTCTGCCCCCGCCGATGACCCTATATAAACCCCCCGGCCGTCCGCAATGCGCCCCCACGCTCACACGCTGCGAGATCCAACAGAGCCCTTGCATTCCACTTTTTAGCGCGCCACCACCGCCCGTCCTCCAGCCGCCGCTCGCCGTCGCCGGAGTCCCTCTCCGTCCACGCCGATCACACCGTCGTGACCACCGGGACCTCCCCGACCTCGGCCACCACTCCATCGACGTCGAACCCCGCCGGATCGCCGTCGCCGCCAAGGACCCGAACGCCTCCGCCGCCTTCACTCGTCGCCGGCCACACTCCGTCGATCTTTTCTCACCGTCCGAGGTACCCTCGTGATCCCCGTAGTACCCTCGTTCCGTTTTAGGCCTTAGACTAGGTCGCCGTCGCTTGCCATGGCCGCTAGCCCACTCGCCGTCGTCGGAGAAGACGACCGGCACGGGTCGAGTACCCGTGCCGTGTCGGATTCACGCACGACCGTGCGATCTGGATCCGACGGTGATGTTTAATCCCCGCGTGCGGATTAATCCTGATCCGTTAGATCTCGGCGAAGGGGTACGTTTTAATCTCGTGCGTCCATCTGTATTTAAAACCCGCGTTTAATCCTGTGCGTCCACGTGGTACCGGTTCGCACGTTTTAATCCTGGCCGTCCGTAGCCACTTGCGCGTCCCGCCTCGCCCTCGCGCGTCGGATCTGGATCCGACGGTCCAGATCGACCCGGCGCACGCGCACAGTGCGCGGGTTCACCGTGGGCCTGGCTCACCGTGGACCCGAGAGGTTTAAAATTTGAAAATAAATTCCAGAAATGCTTTTAAACTTGTAAAATTCATATCTGATGCATTTGAACTCTAAAAATTACCATTCCAATTTCAGAAAATTCATAAAATTATTCTCTACATGTTTATGCAATAAAAACAGTAGGTTTACTTGGGCATTTTCATGTTTATTTAAATAAGTATTCAAATGCCCTTAGGATTTAAATGTAAATTCAAATATTTAAATTCCAGAAAACTTATATAATTGTCCCTTCTGTTTAAACACTAAAACCACTGAGTTTTCCCTGAATCATTTATATTAAATTGATTAGAAAACTTAATGTAGTATTATACACACTTAAGAACCCTTTTTATGAAAAACAATAATTCATTTAGATTCACTTTAAATTAATGGAGAAATAAATTTCAGAACCTTAAAATTTGAATTTATTTTATTTATAACCAACTGAAACTTACATGTTTATAATGTAATGTTATACTGTTTGATTGGATGTTGTGTTCTTTTTATTTTACTTTATATTAAAAAGACTACGACGTCGCCGAGGAGCCGGAGTACTTCCCCGAAGTCCCTCCCTCTCCCTTTGCTGAACAAGGCAAGTCACCAAACAATTCTTTTGAGCATATTGAACCCATGTCTGAATTGACTATCGCTAAAACACATAGGTTATGTATATGCATTAGTCAAATGAACCCTTACATTATATTTATTTAGGATCCCCCGACCTTGATGTGCAACCCAAGCCATGCTATCTCGCCTAACCTCCTTGTCACCCTATGAACTATGATATTAGCTAGTGTCCAATGTATTGGCACGGCCGCTATAGGATAAAAATGAGTCGTAGTGAAATGATTCTGTTATATGATCCCGTTACTTCTTATCTTTGGAAATTCTGTTGGTGATGAGTCATGGTTGTGAGTGTATGCATGGTGGGTTCCGGGTGCAAGCTAGGGCATTGGTCAGTCGCACCCGGGGCACTATAAGGACCGGTCTGAGGGATCCGTTGCAATACACTTACGTACTAACCACAAGTCTAGTGGGTAAGTCCTAACTAAGGTATGGGTTGTTCCAAACCGAGGCCACCACTTGGAGATGGGTCAAGTTGCACCTGCGGGTGACTTGTACCAATGTGGCGCAAAAGGGGGTGCGACGTTAGCCGGGATGCGGCCCGGCGCGCCGGCGAAACCTAGAGCGGGTGGTTATCGCTTGGAACATCTCATATTGAGGTTTTGGCACGAGTTCCCGTGAAATGGGTCATCTCGTTGAGATGAGTGCGTGCCTTGTGGGTACAGTAGTACATCTCTGATCAGAGTCTTAAATCTTTTCGAAAAGCCGAGCCCACGGTCAAGGGCGGGTTGCGTGACATCCCCCAGTTAGTTTACTTGAATATGGATGTGCATGTTGTTTGTCATGTAAGGACCGTTGTGCGAGGAGGTAAAACGTACTCCTCGAGTTAGTTGATGTTGATGATGCTCATGTTTACTTTCCGCATGATTAAAATATGATTACACTAAATGCCATAACTGCAACTGCTTTATTCCGCATTGTTAGCCTTTATCCTTCCTTGTTTATTATCCTGCATTATTATTTGCATTTGCGGTGGCTTGTTGAGTACTTTTTGTACTCATACCCGTTGGACCCCACAGAGGATGCTTATCTCGAAGACGGTCTGGAGTAGCGACCCAGTCAAGAAGAAAAATCCTGAAGAAGAAGTTCGTCATGCCGTCTTCTAATTATTTTACTCTACTGTTTTATTAAAACAATGTTGTAATAAATATGGTCTGCGTACCATGGATTTTACCGTATGTACGTTGTCGCATGATGAACCTCTTGTATTATTGTTTTTCTATGGAAATTCAATAATGTCTCGATTTGTATAAATCGGGGCGTGACAGATATCAAATATAAATTCAAAAGAGCTAAATCAACATGATCATAGACAATAATCCAAAAGCATATACAAGCAAGTGCATGTAAATACAGTTAATCATATAACAAAATCTCGTGCATGTGTGTGTATGCAATAAAGCATGAAATGGACACACTAAAGTGTAAAATAAACCAAGAGAAAGAAAAATCTCAAAAATATCCAACACAAAGACGATAAACAAAACAGAACATCCCTTACCCTAATCATTGAAGTTCATGAGGTTAAGGCTGGAGAACCATCTGCAAGTTTGTGATACATATGTCCTCCAGGCCCTGATCCTGCAAGATTAAGGGTAAAAAGGGTGAGTGAACAGTCTGACACTGGGGTTAGCAATAGAACTGAACTAGTGTCGTGCCATCTGCTCAAAAATGTGAAAACCAAAAGGAGTAAAGCAGTTAGGACCAAAATACGGGTGTCTCTCAAAGCACGGTCCATCAACTTGCCTAAAGCCATAGCCACGAGGTCCAAAGTCGTATCAAGAACGACTTGGAGTTCTGCCGGAACGATATCCACCCTCCGGAGCATGGGCACGAAAAGTCGTCTCTCCAACCACCACCAACACGGCGCGCCTTGGCAACTCGCCTCTCACCACGCCGAGGAACC
Source organism: Zizania palustris (assembly GCA_019279435.1). Classification (NCBI taxonomy): domain Eukaryota; kingdom Viridiplantae; phylum Streptophyta; class Magnoliopsida; order Poales; family Poaceae; genus Zizania; species Zizania palustris. The sequence goes on from JAAALK010000290.1 coordinate 31,815,984, forward strand.
TTCTGTCTACCACCCTGCTAGTAGAACAACTCATGCCTAACACTAGCCTTTCTAGCCCTCTCAACCCACTTCCTCCTGAAGCAAAACTCCTCAAGATGCCCATCTCTATGACAAAACTCACAATGATAGGTTGGCTTCTTGGGATGATGTTGAGGGTTAGACTCTTTGGTTTTGGTGGCCTTTGAAGGAATCTCTTTGAAATTGGAGGGTCTATGTAAAGGATCAAGAGAAGTGTGCTGGTCTCACTACCATAGAAACATACATTAGTGATGGGTCATAACGTATATTAGTGATGGGCATGTCCCCCGTCACCCTTATCGCGTCAGTAAAGCCCTATCATTAATGACAGGTTAATACCCGTCACTAAAGGGTCTCTCCAGGTCCCCTCCACGTCCGACATGCCCCCTTTTAGTGACGGGTAACTTTGGTTACCCGTCACTAAAGGTCATCTTTAGTGATGGGGTGTAATTTACACCCGTCACTATTGTTACCTTTAGGGACGGGTGACTAATGTCACCCATCACTAATGTTATGGTCATATTTAAAAAATAATTATTTTTAGACTGCATTCTGAATAGGTCATATTAAGTGACGGGGAGTACATTACACCCGTCACTGTTGTGACATTTAGGGACTGGTGACCAATGTCACCTGTCATTAATGTTATGGTCATATTAAAAAAATAATTATTTTTAGGTTGAATCCTGAATCAAAGCTAGGATTTTGTAGCCACCTTTTTAAATTGCAGACAACACAAAATTCATCACAGAAAATACAACACATAATTCATCACAGAATACCACCATCATAGATTGCATTGCACAAACAAAGCATCGATAAAAATGTATTCCATATGTTTCACCAAATGTTTGCCACCATTACATGACAAATTGAAACATTAATATTGGCCCTTATAATGGAAAGCGCCATTCTTTGCGAAGATTTGTTCCACGAGGAATATCACTAGTCATGAATGGATGTCCGACAAATTAGTATCGCTAAGACTGCCTTCAGGTAGGTTGAATTCCTATAAATTGAGTTTTTGACATCAGTAAATGTTTACATAAGTGAAAATTAAATGAAACAAAAGAACTAAGGTCGCGATAATATCTTACATCAGGTGATTTAAGAACTGCTATCTTCTTGGCCAGCCTCATATGGTGTGCAGCATAAAACCCACACTAGTTTCCAGGGGGTTGACTGTCGTACTGTTATGGAAATACACGATTAGTTTGGACGCCACATTAAATTTGAAAAGGTAAACATTTAGATACTTATAGGCACTGTGGTTTTATGAAAATTTGGTAGGCGTTGCATTGCTTTTAGTTTGTTCATATCGGCAGCGCCTTTGAAAGCTCTGTAACGAGGAAGAACAAGATTGAATTAAACAAGAATAGGTTGAAGGTTGATGTTGTAATGAAGTGAAGAAACCTTACCTGTCTATTAAACTTTTTAGTACCGAGAAGTCCCTCTCAGTGCGCTCGCAATTTGATTCCTTTTGTCTTACCGAGTCAATGTACTATATGGTCTTCCATTTGGGGGCAATGAGTACTAGGACATAATGTCCATTAAAGTGGTGTATGCCCATTACATGTCGCTCTCTTGCGATGCATGAGGTGAGTAAACTATATAGGTAGTCGACACACGACTTCCTATCGACCTCGATTGTCGACATTGCAAATATCTGTGGATCCACAAATTTGAAATGTAGATTCTTGGATTGTTGCCACATTATCCTGCACATTTGAAAGAGTAGTTAATACCACATAATGACGTGTTGACTTTAATATAAAATATAGGTTAAGTAACATACAATGTTCAACACCGCATCAAGCTGATGTCGAGAGCGTTCAAGCTAAAAAGATCGTATAGATCATTGAAGCATACCAAGAAATAGTCGTCATGAGTGGTCCAGAAATGTTGTTTCTTGTAGGTTACAATGACCGAACTTATGTTTTCTTTGCAGCCGTTGAGGTATAATTGATGGAGGTCGATTAAGGCTTGCCCTCCCATTCTTAGTTGATCTTGAGGCAGTAGGTTCTTGCCTTGTTCGTACTTAGCATGTGCAAGAGTCTAGGCTGACGCAATCTTAGACTTCGTCTCTTTTTTAGTCTTTTTGGCCTTCTTTGTTTTTCTGTGTTGAATCGTTGGCTTATTTGATGGTGGCACAGTGACGACATTTTCACCTTCCTCGATAGGTGCAATTTCAATAGGCACAACAACAATAGGTGGTTGAGCTGCCTGAGCAGCTAGAGGTTCCGTAGAAGGTTGAGTAGTAGCTTGGCTGAGCAGCTAGAGGTTGTTGTCATTGACCAAAATATCCACTCGTTTCCACTGTACCCTTGTGAGGTGGCCAGCATGAAGGGTGGTGATTTCATCAATTGGAGGAATAGGCAATGGGATGTCTTGCGCGTTGGGGTGCACAAAATTAATAGACACCACTACAAATCCCTCATTTATTGGCAAGTTGTGTATCTCCTGTTGATACGGATAGACAACACCCCTTGCTACCTCAATCTAAAGCCTAGTGGTCTTTATGATAAGCTTGCACGTGGTTGGTTCAGTTAGCCGATCAATGGTGTCATCAAAACCACTACACATCAATCGCTGCTCAACCTCTCTTGATGCAAAGATGCTCTTTCTGGCACGAGGGCTATCAACTATAGCTTGGTCTGGAAGGATAATACACTATAGAGCTAAGCTACTTGCGATATCTATGTATAGATCCCTCTTGATCTTTGTAGAGAGCGCCTCCACATCGATTCCCGCGAACCTTCTTTGCTTCTTGTACATGTCAACATTGTCCGGAAAACCATGCTTCCAACTTTGCGAGCTAAAGACGCCTCGCACGCGACTAGGGTGCTCTAGGTTGCCAAGAGCAGTTGTTAGCTCATCGTGCTCCCGCACGACATTGAATGATCCTTCCAATGACTGCGCTACTAGATCTTTGACCTTCTTAGCTTCTATCGTTGCTTCGCTCAAGGTCCACGTCACTTCATCACTCTCAATCAGTCTCCCCCAGGCCCTTAGAAATGATTGCGCTCTACCAGAAAACTATTGCTAGGATTTTCATTGCCCTCACTGGCTATCTTGGCATCTTTGGTCGACCACCTATCTTTCATCCCTACGTAACTAGTTGAACCAAGGTTGTGGGGTAACTTATTCCTAGAACGGAGCTCTTTCTTTGTAGATCTTTCTACCTTGAAATCATTTGAGGTCTTCATCTTGACAAATTGGTCATAGTCCTCCCTTATCAAGAAGGGGTACTTTTTGAAGGGCTCGACATTTTTGCGAACAAATTGGCTGACAAGGTAGTTTTTGTAAGTCGTCCATAGCTTGGATATCATCTTCATGGCAGTCGTTACTACTGCCCGCCTTTGAGGTCTCAGGAAACTTGAGGTCGTTGTTGATCCTATCATTGTAGAGTGCAGTCTTCTGCTCTCGACTGAGATCATTGAAGTTCCTTAGGTTCAACGGGACCCTCTCCCATGCAATCAGTCCTGCAAACTTCCTCAGGCACTACAAGACCGCTTTCTCTTTTGGCAGGCCATTACTGTCAATCTCCTTGACGGTTATCTTGTCTGATGGCCACTTTTCTTGCATCATGGGCTTCTTGATTGATAACTCGACCTCGTCGGTGGAGCTAGAAGACCCGGAAGACGAATGGGTAGACATCTAAACATTAAGAGAACAGAGACCTTATTGTTTCAATAAAAAAATTAAACGAACTTACGACACTACCTACTAGGCACTAATAGGCAAGGATAGGTCCTAAGTCCCATCCAGGGATGTGCGGCCCGCATAGCTTGACCACGTGGTCCTGTACGGTTCCAGAGAGAATTTCAGCAGCATATCCTCGTTGTTCTCCAAATACACGTCTCGACTAAGGGTCGAGAGGGTTGTGTATCCAGAGAACAACAGGGAGACACCACCGATACTCTCTCTAGAACCGTATGGGACCACGTGGTCCAGCTACGTGGGCTGCACATCCCCGAACTGTCTAAGCGTAGATAATTCGAGAGCGTCTTCCTATAAATATGACCAGTTGCCTAGTCATATTTATAATCCAACACTCCCGAAAGGGAGACGACGTAATCGGTTACGTGACCCTAACTTATTTTTTCAAAATTTGTTACAACAAGGTAAGAAATAAGAGACTCTTGAAAAAACAATTGAAATAATAACTGAAATAAAATATATATAACAAATATCATTAGATTATAAAGTAAAATACAAATAATGTACTGAGAACAATGTTATATCTAAAATAAAAACAAATATAACAAATATCATTAAATATAGTTGAACATGATTGCTCTTAGATGTCGAGATGCCAACTTAATGGCCTCCTCGCCACTAGGCTAAAATTTAAATCATAGGTGTGTATGACAAATAATAATATTGAGCACAAAAATGAACAAAGCATCATAGAGCACAAATTAATGAGAGAGCATTGAATTGCACGAATAAATTTGTGAAAAAATAAACTAAATTGTCACACATCCTCAAATTGCACAAATTAATAGCATTATCTTTATTAAGCAAATTAATTAACCATCATAGAGAAAATATCGAGCACAAAAATGAATAAAGCATCATAGAGCACACATTCATGAGAGAGCATTGCATTGCATAAATAAATTTGTGAAAACAACAAAAATTAATAACATTATCTTCATTGAGAAAATATTGAGCACAAAAATGAGGAAGACCTTAGGAGGAGAAGGATGCAACCGATGTGGCACACGGTGAATAGGGTTGTCCACGCGCAACGGAACAGACGACAGAGAGTAGGCCACACACGATAGAACGAACAGTGTAGCAGAGGCCACACGTGATGGAATGGACAGCGAGACGGAGGCCACGTGGGATGTAACGGAAAGCCACACACGATGGAACATATGGCTGGGACGGAACGGAGAATGGTGGGCGCAGCAAGGAGCACAAAGGCGACGACGACAACACTAGAGGCTAGGGTTAGGATTGCAATAATTAAAAGCGTACCGACTCACTTCAGGGCCCACCTATTTATAAGCGAGAGTCATCTGTGACGGGTGGTAGTTACCACCCGTCACTGATGACTCCCGTAGTGATGGGTGGTAACTACCACCCGTCACTGATGATCAAAAAGAGAAAACACTTGTGCAGTCACATATAAAAGTGATTGCACAAGTGTTTGTGATACTGGTATTACTAATGTGACCACACAAGTATTGTGCTTCTGGTATACGAAGACATTGCATAGTTTGTGAGGAATGAAGCCCGGTATGACGCTTTCACATGCTTGTGGATGCATCAAGCCAGGCAACATCCACCACAAACCCCGTGGCAAAGAAATAATCAAAAAGAGTAAGAGTAAAAATCTGATGTTTTGAAGTCCAAATGCAAGAAACCAGTGTATTTAAAGGATAGCAATAGCAATTAATGTGTCACCTACTTACCTCCACTAACTACAAGAAGTAACGAGATCAAAGTAGAATTTTTACAAAATAATCTTTAGTGACGGACAGTATTGGTTCCCCGTCAGTAATGCCCATTAGTGACGGGCAGTAGTTGTTGCCCATCACTAATGAGTAGTACTTCCTGACTTCAATTTATGACACAGATTGCACATATATATTACACACCCAAATGAGTAGTACTTCCAGATTTCATGTAATGGCACAGATTGCACATACATATATTACATACCCAAGTGGAGGGTGGTGGACGATTGCAAGATGTGAACCTGTCCTAACCAAGAGAAGGTGTAGCTTGGAAGGCAAAGTAAATAGCAAGGAATAGCGATAGTAATAACAGTTAAACTAAGTTCAATAAGTGTTCCCTAGTACTCGTCAAAGTTGCTGGTCTAAGTGCTCCCAAGGTGAAATTCAAGCAATAGAGGGAATCTATGTGCCCAAAACTCAAGTGGAGGCAGAACAAGGTAGCAAACGATAGGACCGGTTCTCTTTTGCTTCTCTACTTCTCGTTTCTTTTTTTTCTTTTTTTCACTATATTTTTTTTGAACAAGGATGACAAGATTGCAACCACAAAAATTGACACCTGTTGTAGGACCAAAAGTAGCGACCAGAGGGGGGGGGTGAATGGGCGCCTAAAAATTCTTTCGAATCTATGGCCTTCTCCCAATACCCAACGCACCTCAAAGAACTAAGCAGCAAAGCTTGACCAGAAAGCCTAAGTCTAAAATTATCTAGCCTAGAAAAGACTGGTGTCAATACCGTGCTAATCAGGCAGATAAACAAAATATTCAACACATGGCAAATCCAACTTCTCAGCAGATGATCTAAGTATACATGAATAGAGATGAGTGATTACTATTAGAATTTGTCTCCTGTTCGAAACTTGGTGAAGCCTGCTTCGCAGTGTCGAAGCTTGCTTCGCTGTGTCGAAGCCTTCTTCGGAGTCCCTTGTCGAAGTCGAGCGAAGGTTGTCGTTGACGTGCCGAAGATTTGTTTGGTCTAGCCTAGTTCGAGTGTGGCAGAGAGCGAAGTATGCTTCAAAGCGAAGTATGAGAGTATCGAAGCTTGCTTCGAACAGTGTACTTTGAAGCCTAGACTTCGATCAGAAAGGTTCGAACAAGCTCACAGAAAAGCAACCTCCAAAATAAAGGCGAAGCCAAACACGCTGCAGCAAGACCAAATCGAAACCTACACTCTACCTTCGAAGCTTAGCTTGATCGAGGTATGACTACCGAAGTGGTAACCTTCGAAACACAGACAAGCTTCGAATCGAAGGAGGCTGATGTTCTCACAAAAGATCGAAGCCTTGAAACATACTTCGAAAAACAACCTTCGAAAACACAAACTGTGACTCGAACAAAACAGCAACACACTCCGAGCGAAGTCTTTCAGAGAGACATGCTTCGAAGCTAACTTCGAAGCCTGTCGAAGTATGCTTCTCAGACCTCGAGTCGGAGTACCTTCGCAAGGACTGCCGAAGTATGCCAAGAGAACAAAAACTAAGCACAGAGCATACTTCGAAGTAAGGTTCAAAGATCAAGTTCGGAGTTGAAAATTCGAAGCCTTTGAAGGTGTCAGGTCGAAGCCTGCGTCACAGAACTTAATGACTTCATACAAACAGAGAGCTTCGCCAGAAACAACCAGAGAAAGAGTAGGCTCTGTCTATTCGATTAAAAAGGCTACGCAGGAAAGAGTAAGGCTAGAAAAACTAGCGTACTGTTGCCTCAGAAAGTAGTACTACTTGCTACAGTGCACAAGAACTAGTACTCATGGGAAGAACACACACGAAGCAACTAGAGAAGCTTCTGCTCAGGAATATAATTGCTGCGCACGTCTAAACAAAACAACAGAGCTAATAATGAGATGCTGCACACAAATCAGCGGGAAGAGAATGATCCAGACATAGAACAAACAAGATGAACTCATGAATAAACAGCAGCAAACATCCTGGCGGCGCACAAACAGGAGAGAGAAAACGCAGGGAACAAAAATGACCCAATAGAATAAAAAGTGATTTCAGCCAAAAGGGTGACCTAACCCTAGGGATTGGGGCCCTATTTATAGGCAGCCCAATACTACGAATATTCCACCAGCCCCTTAGGGTTTTTTACAGACGCTGAAATAAGGGAAAAGACTAAACTGCCCTTAGGATTTTTTACAGACTCGACTGACTGACTGTGGGCCTAGGGACAAAATAGAAAACTCCTATTTACAGATGACTTATCTGGAAGCTAAGCTTTCGTAGCGACTACGGCTTCTCTTCTGGACAGTCCGATACAAGATCAGCGGTCGTCAGTTTTGCGCCGAAACTGACAAAGCCTCCACCGACTTTGCACCAGGTACCCGGATTGGGCTGGCCTAATTCCGCAGCTCTCTCAGCCCGGCAATCACTCACCGCCCGTGTACCTGAGTCAATCCTGGTCAACAACCCAATTGGTCTTCTGCTGCTCCTAGCCCATGTACCTGGATTGGGCCAGCCCGACTTCGCGGCCCCTCTGCCTGACCGTCGCTCGCTGCCCGTGTACTTGAGTCACACGCGGCCCATGAAACAGCAGATCTCCTCTCTTCTTCTGTCCTCTTTGACTATCGTTGACAATGACTCATCACCTCTGGAGCCATGAGGCCCATACTATTCAGCATGGCTCCTCAATCTCCCCCTTGATGAGTGCATTGTCAACACTTCATTTCTTCAGCTCTTCAGTACCTGCAAACACATGTGGAAACACGAAAACAAAGCACAAGAAAGACAAAGAAGAAGAAAATAAAGTAAAAGTTTAACCCTAATGACCAAAAGCCGAACAAAAGCAAAAAGCGGTCATTATGGTTAACCAAAGGTAAAAGCTCAAAATGAGTGCAATCTCAGAAACATCAACAAGGATATCAAAAGAGTAAGGACAAAATGGGACAAAAACTCCCCCTTAAATTCTGATCCCAAGATTTCTCCCCCTTGTTGACAAGTGAACTCATCAAGCACTCAAAAGAGACACAGACTCCCCCTGAAATGCAACTCCCCCTCAAAATATGCAATGAATGCAATTGGGGTGCAGGTGGAGTGAAGAAAGCATGCTTCTCAGATATGATTGACTGCAAGTACAACATCTAGCAAGTACAGCAAAAGACATACTGTCAAAGACACATGGCAAGATCAGTGCAACAGATGATATCTAAAGAAAGTCATTAGCATGCATTTTTCAGTTTTTGCAAACAAAAGCATCACCACATTTTCCGGTTGACAAGCAAGGTAAAACATAAGATGTAGAAGCTAACTGATATCTACCAAGATAAGCATTGTCCAAAACAAAGTGCTTCAGCAATCTTGTTATCATTTCAATTTCCAGGCTTTTTCTTTTTCCTTTTTCATTTTTGCCAGGGGTTATTTGCATGTCAAACCTTATGCTGACTGACCAAGTCAAGCCTAGGCCAGAACAGGACCATCAGAAGCTTAAGACATTGGTCTTGGCATACACTATACTGTCCTAGTTCATACCAAAGTGCTATGGTACGCAGTCCAGAACAATGTAATGCGACAAAACAAACCCACCTAGATCTTTTAAAGTTATGCATAAAAAGGCATGGAATTTTCTTTTTTCTTGATTTTTCATCATTTTTATAGCACATGTCCATGTTTTAAAGCAGAAAGATGTCCAAGTTGCATGTTTGCATCTAAGTCAGGAACTAGCTACAAGGCATGTAATAGATAGCAAGAACATTCAGCCTACGCATGCTAGTTACCAGAAGCAATGGTGATCATGTTTTCAAGTTTAAAGCATAAAAGCCATGCACATGACAGATATCAGACATATCAAATGAACTGAATCAAGGCATGATCATTGACAAGTATTCAAAAGCACGTACCAGCTAGAATAAGTAAAGCAGTTCAATCATATAACAGAAGCAGCTCAAAAGTGTGATATGTGAATATGTATGATATGAACACACACAAAAAGACTCAAGAAAAGAGTAAAGAAGAAGAAGAAAAACTGACTCAAAATATCCTAAAAAGGATACACAACACCAAAATCCCCTCGTAAACGCTCAAAAGTAGACTGATCTAGGGGTTTGGTGAAAATGTCAGCCAACTGATGATGGGTATCAATATGAACAAGGTCAATGACACCTTTCTCATATTGATCTCGCAGAAAATGAAAACGCACATCAATATGTTTGGTTTTTGAATGGAGACAAGGGTTTTTCCCTACACTAATAGCACTGGTGCTATCGCAAAACAATGGAACCCTGGTAGAAAAGAACAAACCAAAATCTCGCAGAGTGGAAATCATCCAAACCAACTGTGAGCAGCAGCTAGCAGCAGCTACATACTCAGCCTCAGTGGTCGAAAGAGCAACTCCAGATTGCTTTCGAGAAGACCAAGAGACAAGAGAAGAACCAAGAAACTGGCAAGTACCGGAAGTCGACTTGCGATCCAACCAGCACCCACCAAAGTCAGCGTCCGAAAAGCCAGATAAATCAAGAGATGATGATGCTAAATAGTAAAGACCGAGATCAGGCGCATAAGTGAGATACCTGAAGATGCGCTTGACAGCTTGCCGATGAGACGCGCATGGTGAAGACTAGAAATGCGCGCAAAGACCCACGGCGAACTGTATGTCCGGTCTTGTCGTCGTTAAGTACAACAGCAAACTGATCATCCCCCGAAACTCCCTCTCGTTGACCTTGACGCCGCTCTCATCCTTGTCCAGCCCCCCAGATGTGCCCATCGGGGTCATCTATGGCTTTAACTCCCCTCCAAAGTAAAATTTCTTAAGCATGTCACGAGTGTACTTACCTTGGTGGATGAAGGTGTTGTCTTTGGTCTGTTTGATCTGGAGCCCTAAGAAATACTTGAGCTCACCCATGAGGCTCATCTCAAACTCGCTGTGCATCTGCTCAGTAAACTTGGACACAAGATCATTAGTAGTACCGCCAAAAATAATATCATCCACGTAAATCTGAGCGACTAAAAAATCTGAAGCATCTCTGAGCAAGAAAAGAGTTTTATCCACAAAACCCATCACAAAGCCCTTCCCCAACAAAAATTGCTTCAACCGGTCATACCAAGCCCTAGGGGCTTGTTTCAACCCATATAAAGCTTTTTGCAATTTAAAAACATGTCGAGGAAACTTAGGGTTATCAAAATCGGGGGGCTGCCTAACATACACTTCCTCCTCTATATACCCGTTCAGAAAAGCACTCTTGACGTCCATTTGAAAAAGCTTAAAACCCTTCGAAACAGCAAAAGCTAAAAGAATGCGAATGGACTCAAGACGGGCAACAGGAGCGAAGGTTTCTTCAAAATCAATACCCTCTTTCTGGCAAAAACCCCGGGCAACTAGCCGAGCTTTGTTGAGCACCAAAACTCCATCTTCACCTTGTTTGTTCTTGAACACCCACTTGGTGCCTATGGGGTTGCATCCTGGTGGCGGCTCAACTAGTGTCCAAACCCGATTACGGACAAAATTTTCAAGCTCTTCTTGCATAGCATTAATCCAATTAGAATCAGAAAGAGCATGAGAAACGTCTCTAGGCTCAAAAGATGTAACAAAAGCAGATTCAGCAAACACCGAAAGAGAGGTACCAGATGAACGCAAAGTTCTTTCAGACAACTCACCGATGATGAGCTCCGAGGGGTGATCACGCTGAACTGCTCGGGATCCCTGGTGATCTGAAGTCACCTCACCGGAGTCAGCAGCTGGCACCTCTGGACTCGACTGAGGGGGCTCGATCGAAGTGGAAGAAGTGATCAGAGGTCCGCCCTCGTCCTCAGTCGAAGTCTCAGAAGGTGTGGGCTCTGCAGAAGGTGCAGAAGGCCCACCCTCATCAGCAGCTGGAGTATCCTCATCTTCCTCGAAGATGGACTCTCCGAGCTCATCATCGCAAGAAATCTCAAAAGAAGGAGTCAAAGAAGGCAAGGACTCATCAAACGAAACCTCACAAGTCTCGACAAGCTACTGGGAGTCGAGGTTCCAAACTCGGAAACCTCGAGAATGCAAAGCGTAGCCAAGAAAAACACCATCCCAGCAACGAGACTCAAACTTGTCCAAATGCCCTCCCTTCTTGAGCACAAAGCACTTGCAGCCAAACGCTCGCAAGTGGCTCACCTTGGGATGTCTGCCAAACCGCAACTCATATGAAGTCTTACCTAGGTAAGCTCTAAGAAAAATGCGGTTGGCCAGATAGCAAGCCGTGTTCATGGCTTCAGCCCAAAAACGCCTAGGAGTTCTGTGCTCATCGAGCATCGTCCTGGCCATCTCGACTAGCGTGCGGTTCTTTCGTTCCACAACGCCGTTCTGTGGGGGAGTGTAAGGACCAGAAAATTGATGGTCAAGACCCTGATCACTACAGAAGCTGACGAACTGAGAGTTCTTGAACTCAGAGCCGTTGTCGGAGCGAATTGCTCGCATCCGACCATTGTTCTCATTCTTCAGCTTCAAAATCAAGTCATGAACAAAATGAAAAGTCTCATCCTTAGACTCCAAAAAGAAAACCCACGAGAATCGAGAAAAGTCATCAACAATCACAAGCGCATACCACTTCCCACCGACTGAGCGTACCCGAGCTGGACCTACAGTGTCCAAATGTAACAGCTCGCCCGGATACGAAGTCATCGCCTGAGTCACAGGTGAGTGGGACGCGGCAACCATTTTCCCATTACGACAGGGATGACAAACTAGATTTTTCTCCATTTTAAGCTTGGGCAATCCTCGGATGAGGTCCATAGAGCTTAACCTGACTAGCAGATCAAAACTCAAATGACCTAACCTCCTATGCCACTTCCAGAGCTCAGAAGAAGATTCAGCAATCAAACAGCGAGAAGGGCCAAAAGAACTAGAGAAGTCGATTCGAAAAACTTTACCAAATGGTAAGATCTGGCAAACCAAAGACCCTCTAGAATCAAACACAGAAGAATTGCCCTTCTTAAAACGCACTTCCAAACCATCCTCAAGAAGTTGCGAAACAGATATCAAGTTAAAGTTCAAATTTTTAACCAAGGCAACATTCTTCAAAGAGAAATGATCTGAAATGTGAATTGAGCCGATGCCACTAACCTTCCCTTGACCACTGTTCCCGAAGGTGATGTACTCTTTGGAGCTCGGGGGAGTGAGACTGGAGAACCATCTACGATGTCCCATCATGTGGCAAGAGCATCCTGAGTCCATGATCCAAACGTCCTCCAGTCCTCGATCCTGCATAATCAGTGGTCATAAGGGGGAGCAAATGGTCCGGCACCAGGTTTAGCAAAAGAGCTAAACCAATGTCGAGCCATCTGCTCAAAATACGGAAAGCGAAAACCATCAAAAGAGTTTGGACCAAAATGCGGCTCAAAGCGCGGTCCATGGTTCTCCCTAGAACCTCGGCCACGAGGTCTAGGACTGTAGCCAAAACGGCCTAGAGCTCTGCCGGAACGACCACCACCAACTAGAGCACGGGCAAGAAAGTCGTCTCCTCTACCACCACCTACACGACGCGGCCTGGCCTCCAGCCTCTCCCCGCGTCGAGGAACTCTCAGTCTACCACCCTACTGGTAGAACTGCTCCTGACCACCACGAGCTCTCTCTGCTCTCTCAACCCGCTTCCTCCTGAAGCAAAACTCCACAAGATGCCCGTCTCTCTGACAGTACTCACAATGGTAGGTGGGCTTCTTGGGATGTGGTTGAGGCTTGGGATTCTTGGGCTTAGTGGTGTTTGGTGTAGTCTTCTTGGGTTGAGAGGGTCAAGGAAGAGAGTCAAGAGTAGTGTGGAGGTGTTTGGGCTTTGGAACCCAGATGGGCTTCTTGGGTGGAGCTTTGGGCTGTTCATGGATCACTCCATCCTTGGGCTGACTAGCCATGGAAGACTCAGTGGAGTGAGTCTTGGGGTATCTCTGCTCAGGAGTCATTTTACTCCACTCCACTGCCCGGCTAATGGTACTCTCAAAGTCAGCCTTGGTGTAGGTGTAACCTACCCCAAACCCATCCTGCCTCTTGAACTGCTGGATCATCATGCCGAGCTGTGGCTCCCGGGCACTGATCCAACTCAGGATAGAACGGAGGTAAAAGTTCTCATTCTGAGAATCAGCTAGCTCCTCTCTCAAGGAAGCTAGTACCTCCACCTAAGACAAGCAGGTCTCACACTCGCTATCTACCTGGACAGTCTTCTCGGCTTTCAACTTAATCTACTCCATTCTAAGAGACAGACAGTTCTCACAGACAGTGGGTGGAACTGATAGTGTCTCAAGCTCTAGCCTAGTCTGCGCCAGCTCAGCTCTCACTCTCTCCAAATCCCCCAAATGCTCATCGCCCTTGGCCTTCAGCTCAGCTAAGACAACTAGATGAGATGGGCAATCAACACAGGGTACGACGACATTGGCTTGAGCATCTTTCAGCTCCAGTTGAGCACTCTCAACCTCAGTGGCCAAAGCATCCCTCTCATCAACCCTTTCTGTGTACTTGGACTTCAGAGTCGACAAGTCACACAGAAGCACCTCACACTTTGGGCACTCACTGCTATCACCCAAGCAGGGGGAAGAAGATAGACTCTCAATTCTGTTGTTGGCTACGACAAGCTCACTATCTAACTCATCTATCCTTTTCTTGGCCCCCCTAATCAGTTTTTCCCGATATTTTAACTCCTGACGATTGCTTTCAAGTAAATCAATGATTTCGCGCTCATAAGATGATACCTTTTCGTTGTCGTCGTCGTCGGAGTCATCGGAGGATCTCTTCTCTCCCTTATCCCCAAGAGTCATTGAGCAGAAGCTCTTGCGGGATCTTCGGCGCTGGTGTGAATGGCTCTTCGGTCTGTCCCCGAAAGCCATGAAGCAAAGACCCGCCGGATCATCCTTGTCCTTCCCCTTCCTGATGATGATCTCTTCATTGCTTGAGCTCGATGAAGAGAAAGAAGACATGGACCGCTTGGAGTAGCTCTTCTCCATCACGGCGATGAAGGCCTTGTCGCGCTTCTTGTTCTCTCGCCGGTAGTCCTTCAGGGCCTTCTTGAAGAATCTGGTCTTTGGCTTGCCCTTGTTGAAGGAAGAGCTCTCGTGCTTGCTGGAGTCGTGGAAGCCACCACCGGTGCCCTTCTTGTGTCCATTGCGCTTGGGGCAGTCGGCGATGAAGTGTCCTGGATCACCACACTCAAAGCATCCGGATTTTGTGCCGTGTCTTTTGAATATTCTCTTGTCATAAACACGACGCACTCGGTTGTTAAAAAGACACAAATCATCATCTCCCAAAGACTCAAGCTGGTCCTCAGTGATAGACATCAAAGAGAACCCAGCACAACTCACAGAAGAAGGATCAACAGAAGGTGTAGCAAAGGCCGAGGACTTTGATCCAGAACCAGTGAGATTTGATCTCAGCTGGATATCAACCTCGGTGGCCTTCAGCTTGCTAAACAACTCAGAAATGGTCAAGGTATCATAAGAAGTGCTCTCGACGATAGAGGATACCTTGATCTCCTAGATCTTTGGGTCCAAGGTATGGAGAACCTTGAGCGCCTACTCGTGATCTGAGACTAACTGATCATCCTCAGCCTTGTTGTCCCGAAGCTTGTTTATGATCGATTGAAATCGACCAAACAACGCTTCAACAGATTCACCTGGCTTTTGTGTGAAGTTTTCATATTCACGCCGGTAGGTCTGATAGAGCCGAGCCTTGACCTGGGCTGTCCCCTCATGGTGTGCCTTGAGGGTAGCCCAGATCTCTCTCATAGTGGAAAGATGGCTCACACGCTTAAACTCAGTGGGACCTAAACCAGAAAACAGAATGTTCACAGCTTTACTATTGCTCAGATGCTGGGCAATGATACCAGGAGTACCATGCTCAGCAACTGGCAATATAACAAACGTATCGTGAACGCAAATGTCCCAGATGTCCGAGCCTTGGCTCATAAGATAGGCTCGCATGCGAGTCTTCCAATAATTATAGCCATAAGCTTCCAAGGATGGGACCTTGCCAGGACACGTCATGATCACTACCGGGGTTTAGAACCGGTTAAGGTATGGAAAAAAACCTAACCAGGCTTTGATACCACTTGTAGGACCGAAAGTAGCGACCAGAGGGGGGGTGAATGGGCGCCTAAAAATTCTTTCGAATCTATGGCCTTCTCCCAATACCCAACGCACCTCAAAGAACTAAGCAGCAAAGCTTGACCAGAAAGCCTAAGTCTAAAATTATCTAGCCTAGAAAAGACTGGTGTCAATACCGTGCTAATCAGGCAGATAAACAAAATATTCAACACATGGCAAATCCAACTTCTCAGCAGATGATCTAAGTATACATGAATAGAGATGAGTGATTACTGTTCAAATTTGTCTCCTGTTCAAAACTTGGCGAAGCCTGCTTCGCTGTGTCGAAGCCTGCTTCGCAGTGTCGAAGCCTACTTTGGAGTCCCTTTGCGAAGTCGAGCGAAGGTTGTCGTTGATGTGCCGAAGATTTGTTTGGTCTAGCCTAGTTCGAGTGTGGTAGAGAGCGAAGTATGCTTTGAAGCGAAGTATGAGAGTATCGAAGCTTGCTTCGAACAGTGTACTTTGAAGCCTAGACTTCGATCAGAAAGGTTCGAACAAGCTCACAGAAAAGCAACCTCCGAAATAGAGGCGAAGCCAAACACGCTGCAGCAAGACCAAATCGAAACCTACACTCTACCTTCGAAGCTTAGCTTGATCGAGGTATGACTACCGAAGTGGTAACCTTCGAAACACAGACAAGCTTCGAATCGAAGGAGGCTGATGTTCTCACAAAAGATCGAAGCCTTGAAACATACTTCGAAAAACAACCTTCGAAAACACAAACTGTGACTCGAACAAAACAGCAACACACTCCGAGCGAAGTCTTTCAGAGAGACATGCTTCGAAGCTAACTTCGAAGCCTGTCGAAGTATGCTTCTCAGACCTCGAGTCGGAGTACCTTCGCAAGGACTGCCGAAGTATGCCAAGAGAACAAAAACTAAGCACAGAGCATACTTCGAAGTAAGGTTCAAAGATCAAGTTCGGAGTTGAAAATTCGAAGCCTTCAAAGGTGTCAGGTCGAAGCCTGCGTCACAGAACTTAATGACTTCATACAAACAGAGAGCTTCGCCAGAAACAACCAGAGAAAGAGTAGGCTCTGTCTATTCGATTAAAAAGGCTACACAGGAAAGAGTAAGGCTAGAAAAACTAGCGTACTGTTGCCTCAGAAAGTAGTACTACTTGCTACAGTGCGCAAGAACTAGTACTCATGGGAAGAACACACACGAAGCAACTAGAGAAGCTTCTACTCAGGAATATAA
Organism: Zizania palustris; assembly: GCA_019279435.1. Taxonomy (NCBI): domain Eukaryota; kingdom Viridiplantae; phylum Streptophyta; class Magnoliopsida; order Poales; family Poaceae; genus Zizania; species Zizania palustris. The sequence goes on from JAAALK010000290.1 coordinate 31,832,687, forward strand.
TTGTTGCGCACGTCTAAACGAAACAGCAGAGCTAATAATGAGATGCTGCACACAAATCAGCAGGAAGAGAATCATCCAGACAGAGAACAAACAAGATGAACTCATGAATAAACAGCAGCAAACATCCTGGCGGCGCACAAACAGGAGAGAGAAAACGCAGGGAACAAAAATGACCCAATAGAATAAAAAGTGATTTCAGCCAAAAGGGTGACCTAACCCTAGGGATTGGGGCCCTATTTATAGGCATCCCAATACTAGGAATATTCCACCAGCCCCTTAGGGTTTTTTACAGACGCTGAAATAAGGGAAAAGACTAAACTACCCTTAGGATTTTTTACAGACTCGACTGACTTACTATGGGCCTAGGGACAAAATAGAAAACTCCTATTTATAGATGACTTATCTGGAAGCTAAGCTTTCGTAGCGACTATGGCTTCTCTTCTGGACAGTCCGATACAAGATCAGCGGTCGTCAGTTTTGCGTCGAAACTGACAAAGCCTCCACCGACTTTGCACCAGGTACCCGGATTGGGCCGGCCTGATTCCACAGCTCTCTCAGCCCGGCAATCACTCACCGCCCGTGTACCTGAGTCAATCCTGGTCAACAGCCTAGTGGGTCTTCTGCTGCTCCTAGCCCATGTACCCGGATTGGGCTAGCCCGACTTCGCGGCCCCTCTGCCCGACCATCGCTCGCTGCCCGTGTACCTGAGTCACACGCGGCCCATGAAACAACAGATCTCCTCTCTTCTTCTATCCTCTTTGACTATCGTTGACAATGACTCATCACCTCTGGAGCCATGAGGCCCACACTATTCAGTATATCTCCTCACCCGCAACAGAGGTGGGATGTGGTTCACAGAAATTCAACAAGTTCTCTAAACGGCGTGCAAAAACTTTGACCAATTTTTTCTTTATCTTCCTAATTTTTTTTGGCATTTCTGATGAAACCAAATAGGGCGAAGCCTAGTTTGGGTCGGCTCCAAATTAGTTCAAGAAGATGCTCAAACAATTCAAATTTTTCTGACAAACGAGCGAAGAGTTATACCTGTTTTCCCGAAGGGGGTCACAAGGACTTGATGTGGAAAACCGAGTTGGAAACCAAGTGGAAACCAACTAGGGTTGTGGAGGGGGGTTTCGGGTGGGGTAATTTTTTTTGAGACACGAGATCAACTACTACTCAAACGACACAAAGGGATGACTAAACCAGCAACAAGACTCGACCAAGAACACAAACTCAACAAAGCTAAAAACTGAAATTAAAATCGCAAGGCACAAAGGGGTTCTCGATGGGGATTTTTTGTGAGGGTTTTCTGGACTCTAGGTAAAAATAAAAGAAGATCGAGATTACCTAACGAGAAACCTGAAATCTGATACCAACTAATAGGTGGATGGGTCCTGATCTTCCGCTAGGTAAGGATAACTTGGATTGGTGGAGAATCTCGACGTTGACGATCCAAGGCTCCGGTCCGACGGATCAAAACCTTACAATCGCTACACCATCGTCTCCGTTGGTTATCAACCACACTTGGCGCGATTGATCTCGCCACGAAGGCTGGTTCCTGCAAGCGAATCCAAGAACACAAGCAAGAACAGGAAGAACACGAGTCGAATGCCAAATCACAGATGAACTATGATGAGGAGAGGTTTCACAAACGCCGTTGCAGCAGCCAATCTGTCCGGTGCAAGAGCGGGATTTAAACACATGAGTGTAGATGCAAACAAAGCAAAACCTAACCCTAATGATGGCTGGCGTGACTATATAGGGCGTGGGCAGCCTGTAGGAGGCGCACACGACTCGGATTATGGGCCAACACGGCCTCCAACTCAGTACAAGGTCCAACTCGGCCCAATTCTGTCACACAAGACTGTTTTAGTCACACAGGATGACTCGAGACTCCAAATGAGGTGAAACCAATGCCAAAAGATCTGTCTTCTCCTTAGCTTTCCAGAAAGTCCAAGAACGCGCCAATCGGACTTCGTATGAGGAAGTTACGCCCATTTTGGTGCATGGTGGTTGATACAGTCTGAACCAACGAATTCTTGACTTCAAATCATCCGTGCGACTCCGTCTTTAACTCCAACTCTCCTATTCCATCTCCCATGTTCCTAAGCAACAAAATATCACTAGTATTCAGTAGCATCCCATCCAAACAAATATTAACATAGTTGCTAAGGAAAGAATTAACCTCATGGTTCAAGCGACGGGCACGGGCGCGTGTGATTGGTCCTTGTAATTTAATTGTAGGTGGGGGCTCCATGTGTGTATCATGTAAAGTGATGTCCTCATCACCAACCCTGAGGAGACTAAGGAAATTCAGCGACAAGTCCAAGACCTTTTGGACCGCGGGTATGTACGTGAAAGCCTTAGCCCTTGTGCCATTCCTGTACTTTTGGTTCATAAGAAAGATGGTACTTGGCGTATGTGTGTTGATTGTAGGGCTATCAATAATATTACTATTCAGTATCGTCATCCTATTCCTAGACTTGATGACATGCTTGATGAATTATGTGGCTCTATAGTTTTCACAAAAATTGACTTGCATAGTGGTTACCACCAGATTCGAATGAAACTTGGCGATGAGTGGAAAACAGCTTTTAAAACCAAATTTGGGTTGTATCAGTGGTTAGTAATGCCTTTTGGTTTAACTAATGCCGCTAGTACTTTCACGCTCTTAATGAATGAGGTTTTGAGGGATTTTATTGGTCGATTTGTGGTGGTTCACTTTGATGATATCTTGATTTATAGCAAGTCTTTGGGTGAACATATGGATCACTTACGTGCTGTTTTTAATGTTTTACGCGATGCACGCTTATTTGCTAACCTTGATAAGTGCATATTTTGCATGGATCGAGTATCTTTTTTTGGATATGTTGTCACTCCACAGGGAATTGAGGTGGATGAGACAAAAATTGAAGCCATAAAGAGCTGGCCGACCCCCAAATCCATCACACAGGTGAGGAGTTTTCTTGGTATTGCAGGTTTCTATCGCCGCTTTTGTTGATAGCAAAAAATGGCATTAATGGCCAAGATTGTCAAAATATCAATTTTGATAATTTGGGCCAAAAATACACATGTCCAAGGTCAGGCCGAAGCCCTGTAGGGCCGAAGGTCCATTGGGTTGCGGGCTCCGAAAGCCTCTGGCCAGCCCACAGCCTTCGGCCAGGAAGCCTCTGGAGGCCCACACCACCGAAGCTTTGGCCCGAGGAGCAGGCTTCGATGGGCGTGGTCGGAGTCCACATCGGTGGAGATAGAGTTGGATACAATTCCGGCTAAGTTTTATCTTTATCCAAGCTGAAATATAGAAGATTAGATCAGAAGTTTGGCCCTATAAATAGAGAGGCGAGGCCAGCGTAGAGAGCCCCCCAACAAAACCAAACCAAAGCCCTAGCTTTGATCGTATTTACTTTACCTTTATTTTTCCTATACCTCTTTGTGGGTTTGCCTGGAAGCCCTCCGTCGGCCACTTTGGAACAGTGGTAACCTTTGTTACTTCACTTGTGAATTATCCGTTAATCTACGTAATAGATTGCTATCGCCTTGTTACATCTGTTGACAGCAAAAAATTGCAGGGATGGCTAGATTATCAAAATATCAATTTTTGGTAATTTGGGCCAAAAGTACACATGTGCAGGGTCTATCGGAAGCCCTACAGGGCTGAAGTCCATTGAGCTATGGGCTCCGAAAGCATCTAGCCAACCCATGGGCTTCGGCCAGGAAGCCTTCGGAGGCCCACGCTGTCGAAGCTTTGGCCCGAAGAGTAGGCCTCGACGGGCCTGGCCAAAGCCCACTTCGGCAGAGATAGAATTGGATGCGTTTCCAGCTCAATCTTTATCCCTATCTGGCTAGATTAATAGCAGATTAGATTAGGGATTAAACCCCTATAAATAGAGAGGCAAGGCCGGCATGAGAGCCCCCCCCAACTCAAACCAAAGCCCATGCTTTGATCGTATTTACATTACCTTTATTTTCCTCTACCTCTTCGTGGGTTTGCCTGTAAGCCCTCCGTCGGCCGCTACGGAATAGTGGTAAATCCTTGTTACTTTGCCTGTGAAGTATCCGTTAATCTACATAATAGATTGCTATCGCCTTGGTACTTCGCCTGTGAAGTACCCTCTAATCTGCATAATAGATTGCTACCTTCGCTACTAGTGCAACACTTGGCAGAATTTGGTCCTCAGGCCGAATTGGTACTTCGCATCATCTCTGTTGCAGGTTCGCACGTTCGGAGCCCCTTCGCCGGAGGTGTCCGAAGTTGAGAGATCGGTTCCGGAGGTCCCCAGGACACCCTTCGACGAGACCGCAGGCTTCGGCAACAGGCTTCGCCAGCAAACTTCATCGCCTCAGGCTTCGCCACGACCATACTCCGCACCAGATGAAGTTGCACTCGCGCGTGGCCCTCACGTCACTGTTCTGTAGTTCACTGTATCGGAGATCTCACGCCGAACCCCGCTGTTCGGAGGTGATCATCGCGTCTAGATCCATTCGGAGTCCACCTTCGGCCGGATGAGTCCGAACGCCGAAGCACCCTTCGGCGGAGTACTTTGCTCCAGACGCTGAAGGTACCCTTCGGTGACCCCTTCGCACCAAACTTCGAACCAGACGGGCTCCGACTGGTTTGTTGATTTTATTCTGTTTAATCTATCTTTTTTGGCTAATTGGATTATTTTGCAGACCGAGCAGAGATCGAGGCAAAGTTAAAAGCGCTCCAAGACATGATGCTTGGGGGTTACATCAAGACACGCGCGAGCTTCGTCAAGCGCGACATCGTCACCCCCGACCTCGCTCAGGTCCAGGTAACACCGTAATCGCCTCGTTTTTCTTCTTTAGAAATTGAGCAAAAAATAGCCGCATCAGTAGATCAGGCCGTTAGCGCTTCGCTAGCCAACCGTTTAGATTCGGCAGTCATCTCCCAAGTAGAGGCAACTCTTAGAAGGTTCGGCTTCACTGAGGCCGTACCCCCGGTTCCTATAGCTAGTGCACCGCCGACAAACATGTCTCCGGCCTCATCACTTATGGCCGAGACCAATCATTATACCTATAGTCAAACTAATACTGCATACCACACAACACCTGCGCCAATACCCGCGCTACCCCCACCACACGCGCAGGCACTCGGACACGAGCACGTTGTACAAATAGCGCGTAGGGAAGAAGCACATGGCCAACACGCCGATATCCCACCACGTGTTGCATCCCCACATGAGAGGCGCATGCAAACAAACTACCAAGATGATATAGATGAGCGGGTCCGCGCACTGTTTAGGGAGTGTGCCGGCTTCGTGCCCAAGGGACGGGTTAGGGTTTATCGCAAACCATACCCCGATCATCTTGATACAGTACCCTACCCCCGTGGCTATAGGATCCTCGAGTTCACTAAATTCGATGGCAAGGGTAGCAGGACCACACTAGAGCATGTTAGTCAATTTTTGGCGCAGTGTGGAGAGGTTAGCGGGATAGATGCCCTAAAGGTTAGACTATTTTCCCTCTCGCTATCCGGCACAGCTTTCACTTGGTTTTCGACGCTCCCGCCGAACTCCATCCACACGTGGGACGACTTAGAGCGAAAATTCCATGATTATTTCTACACAGGTGAGACAGAACTTAGGCTTTCGCATTTGACATCGATCAAGCAAAAATCTAGTGAGAGCGCCTCTGAGTATATCAAGTGTTTCAGGGATACTAGAAACCTATGTTTAGTCTTAATATCTCAGAAAGGGACTTAGCGGAATTAGCTTTTAATGGGTTGCGTTCCGAAATTAAAGAAAGGTTAGATAACCAAAACTTTTTAGAAGTTAGCCAAGTTCTACAGCAGGCTCTGGTACAAGAAGGCCGAGCCAAAGATAAGAAATTTATTAAAACGTTTAGCAAGCCTAGGGCTGAAATCCACATCATGGAATGCTCTGATGTGGAAGAGTCAGAGGAGGAGGATTCAGCTGACATGTACGCGGCGGAATGGGTTACAAACACTAAAAACAAACCTGTCACCTGCTCCGAACTACGACTGTCCCCCACAAAGAATAGACTTAATGAGGTCAAGTACTCGTTCGATGTGACTAAATGTGATAAAATATTTGATTTACTCTTAAAGAGTCAGCTTCTCAGGTTACCTAAGGGTCAAGTCATCCCACCTGCCGACGAGTTAAAGAAGCATCCATACTATAAGTGGCATGACTCATATTCTCATAATACTAATGATTGCAATGTTTTTTGACGGCAGACACAATCGGCCATAGAAGAAGGATGATTGAAGATAGACCATGATCCAAAGATGAAACTGGATAAAGATCCTTTTCCAGTCAACTCCGTCGACCTCGGCGAGAAAAAGGTGTTGATTCGGCCAAAACAATCCGAGTCTGCTAAAGGGAAAGATGTGATTGTTGGAGAACCGCACACTCGCACACTCGTACCAAAGAACTCCGAGGTAGGAGTGTGGAAACAGAACGTTAATACCCCTTTGGCTAAGGCTCGCAAGAGGCCGAAGGTGACATATAATATGCTGTTAAACAAACATCAGAGAAGGGCCCAGGAAACAGAACCGCACGCTAAGCTAAGACAGCCAAAGGGTCCAAGACCTTCGAAGGGTGGCTTCGGTCTGAAGCCGGTGAACCCTCCGCACGAGGACTTTGGGCCACAATGGCCTGGTGCTCCGCACGGTGGCTCCGAGCCACAATGGTCGAACCCCCCGTACAACAGCTTCGAGCCCCAGTGGTCGGGTCCCCTGTACAACAACTTCAGCCCCCAATGGCTGAACCCCGCACCGCACTGGACTTCTCTGATGGGAGGCTTCGGCCCGCACTGGCCGAACATACCTCCGGCCTGGCAGGACCCCTCACTGGTGTGGTCGGAGACACCTTCGACTTGGCCGAACCCCGCTCCGGGTGACGGGATCAACTCGCGGTGGCGAAAGCCACTAGAGCCACCGATGTCTCCGCCGTAATACTGGGCGGGAACCCCGTGGGCTCCGTATGTATCTGGGTCAAGGTACCCTCTGCAGCCTAACTCTATGCCTTATTTCCCTTCAGAATATTATAGATGGCAGGGACAAACAGACGCAGCGGAGGGGGGCATCTTCCACAAGCTATCTGTGGTGCCTCCGAACCGGACCATGTAGAGTGAAGCCGAAGAGTGTGAGCACGCGGAAGCCGAAGTCAGGAAGTCTGAAGCCATAACTATCAGAGTTGGGTCTCAGGAAGTCCCAATCCCGAAGACTTTGCCGCCGAGGTCTGATGAAGGTAAGCCACATGCTTCGGCTGAGCTCCGCGCCGAAGCTTGGTTCGATCGGCCGAACAAGGCCGATCCATTCGACGGGGTTCGTAGCGAAGCCCCCTTCGAACACAGAGTGCCCGAGGCCGAAGGGCACACTTCGACCAGAGTTAACAGGAGTCGAACGGTAGCTCCAGGCACCAAGCCGCAGCCATCTTGGGCTCCTCCGGGCATGTCCAAATCACAGAAGAGACGCCTACAAAGGCTGCGGGCACATGAGATGCGCGAGAAGGTAGCTGAGGCCGATCACGATGCTATCTTCGAAGAGATCCGACCTTGGCCAGTCACGTAGCAGGTATGGAGAGAGAAGCCGGTTGAGATAACCAACCCGGCTCCTAGTCCAAGCGACGACGAGGACGACATGCTTGACAATGACTACTCGCTCGTCTCTAAGGGGCCCACACCCCAGGTGATGGACATCAATATCATCACGCTGCCTGCCGAGTTCGCCCTACCACGAGACGAGGCCGAGGTCGCTCAATTGAACCTCGGCCCGCGTAGTGCCATCTTCGAGAAGCCCGAGGACTCGGCTCGCCATCTAAAACCCCTCTATGTTAGGGGTCACATCGATGGGAAGCTGATTTCCTGGATGTTCATCGACGGTGGTGCCACTGTTAACCTAATGCCTCATTCTTTGCTGAAGAAACTTGGCAGAAAGGAAGATGACCTAAAGAATACTAACTTGATGCTCAACGGTTTCAACGGCGAGAGCTCCGAGGCCAAGGGAGTACTCTCTATGGAGTTGACGGTGGGCAACAAGACATTGCCAACAACATTCTTCGTCGTCGACGTATAAGGTAACTATAGTGTGTTACTCGGACGTGACTGGATCCATGCGAACTGTTGCATCCCCTCTACCCTACACCAGTGCTTGATACAGTGGGACAATGATGAGGTGGAGGTCATCCCTGCATATACTTCGGCCCAAGTGGCTTTGGCCGATGTGTCGGTTGATGCCGTCCATAACAAAGTAGAGTGTCTATCAGGTAGAGATCTCTCGGATTATGACGTTGTCAGTATATCCGGAGGACGGTTTGTACCAGTGTCTGTAAAGCTGGCTGGAGTAGCACGACTGTTTTTGTATTAATAGTCATGTCTAGCAAGGATAATCTAGATTGGCTAAAGTCTCGTATCGAGCAATATCGGTCTAAAAAGGACGGTATTGCCGAAGCCATCAAGGACTTTAGCGGAGTGGAAAAATTAGGGCAAGATTTTGCGTCGGCCGATCCCTTGGAGGAAGTTGATATAGGTAATGGTAGCATCCCAAGGTCGACTTTTGTAAACCAACATTTACAGCCCGATGAAAAAGGTGAAGTAATAAAGTTACTTCAGACGTACGTTGATTGTTTCGCATGGGAGTATAGCGAAATGCCAGGGCTAAGCCGCGAGCTCATGGAGCATCGGCTGCCCATCAAGTCCAGATTTAGGCCTTATAAGCAGCCTCCCCGCCGCTTTAATTTGGTCATCTATGACCGAGTTAAAGAAGAAGTGGAGCGACTACTCAAGGCTGAATTTATTAGGCCGTGCAGGTACGCCGAATGGGTTGCTAACAGTGTGCCTGTAGAGAAGAAAGGGAGCGGCATGATACGGGTATGCATTGATTTCAGGGATCTGAATAGAGCCACTCCAAAAGACGAGTATCCGATGCTAATAGCCGACATGCTGATCAACGATGCCTCGGGACATAAGGTACTAAGTTTTCTTGATGGCAATGCTAGGTATAATCAAATCTTTATGGCCGAAGAGGATGTCTATAAGACTGCCTTTCGATGCCCTGGTTTTGTCGGTTTGTTCGAGTGAGTCGTCATGACTTTTGGTCTGAAAAATGCTGGCGCCACGTACCAGCGCGCTATGAACTTGATCTTTCATGACTTGTTAGGAGTCATGTTAGAAGTTTACATCAATGATGTCGTGGTCAAATCGGACGCTATGGGAAACCATTTAGCCGATTTGAAGGTTGCTTTTGATAGGATGTGATAGTATGGGTTGAAGATGAACCCACTTAAGTGTGCGTTTGGTGTGTCGGCGGGTAAGTTCTTAGGTTTCATGATTCATGAGAGGCATAGAAATTGATCCTAAGAGACTTGAAAAGATTAGAAACGTTGCAGCGCCGACATGCAAGAAGGATGTGCAAAAGTTGCTAGGAAAGTTGAACTATTTGCATCGTTTTATATCCAACTTGTCTGGCAAGATTGATGCCTTTGTCCCCATACTCCGGCTAAAAATAAAGCCGAGTTCACTTGGGGGGCAAGCCAGCAGAGTGCTTTGGAAAAGATCAAGGAATGTTTGTCATCACCGCCTGTGGTGAGAGCACCCAAAGCTGGGATTCCGTTTCGGCTATACATTGCCACCGAAGATAGAGTTATTGGAGTCGTGCTAACCCAGGAGGTGGAGGGGAAGGAGTACATTATCACATTCTTGAGCCACCGCCTGCTGGACGCCGAAACTAGGTACGCGTTTGTGGCGGTTATGTTTATCACTTTATTACGCGTGCACCAAGTTACGCCATTATATTCTCCCTACCACATGTGTTGTCGTTTGTCAAAACGATGTTATAAAGCACATGTTACAGAAGCCAATTCTAAGTGGAAGAATCGGAAAATGGGCTTACGCGTTGATTGAGTACGATTTGGCCTACGAGCCCCTAAAAGCAATGAAAGGCCAAGTTGTAGCCAACTTTATAGTTGATCATCACATAGATGCTAGCTGGAGTGATGCTATTGCTCTAGTCGAAATAGTACCATGGAAAATCTATTTTGATGGTTCGGCTTGCAAGAATGGCCAAGGTATCGGGGTGGTTCTCGTATCACCTAATGGTACGCGCTTTGAAAACTCAGCCCGACTAGAGTTTTCTTCCACTAATAACCAAGCCGAATATGAAGCTTTGTTGCTAGGTCTTGAACTACTAGAGTCTGTAGGTGCTAAACATGTTCACGCCTATGGTGATTCACTTTTATTAGTACAACAAGTAGCCAAGAATGCTCAATGTTTTAATGGCTTGCTGAATAGCTACTTGGACAAATGCCTAGACATAGTTGCTACGTTTGATGATTTCAAAATATCTCACGTGTCAAGAGAGGCCAATTCAATCGCCAATGATTTGGCTCAGCAAGCATCTGGCTACCAAGTCAAGAGAGGGAAATTTTCTGTATTGGAAAAGCCGATGTTTGGTCTCATTGCCGAAGCCAGTGATGCTGGACAGACGCACCCTTCGGGTCGAACCCCTCGGGTCGTCGAAGGTCACCGCACGCCGGAGCCTCTGGATCAGAGTGCTCCACCCACCAAGGGATCTGGCACGCTGGAGTCCATAGTCCGGAGCCTCTCGGACGGAGGAGGCTCCCCAAGGCCCGAACCCTCTGAAGGGCTTCGACCCAGCACACTCAGAACGGCCACCTCGGCTAGGCTTCGGCAGGAGCTGGAATGGCTCGGGGGGCACCCCAAAGTCAGTATTGTAGGAGTTCCTTTAGAAGGTGAACAAGCGAGGCCATCTAAAACCTGTAAGGGCGATTAGAGAGTCCCGATCGTCCAATATTTGAGAGACCCTAGGCGAAGGGTTGATCGGAAGGTTCGGCGACAAGTGTTCAAATTCGTGTTGGTAGACGACACATTGTACTGCCGAACCATCGATGGAGTGCTATTGAAATGTTCAGACCATGAGCAATCCTAGGTGGCTATAGGAGAGGTCCATGAGGGGCTTTGCGGCACTCACCAGTCGGCCCAAAAGATGAGTTGGATGCTCAAAAGAGCGGGTTTCTATTGGCCGACAATGAGTGAGGATTGTTTCAAGTACTATAGAGGGTGTGAAGCATGCCAGAAGTTTGGCAATATTCAGTTGGCTCCTGCCTCATTACTCAATCCTATTGTTAAGCCATGGCCATTTCGAGGTTGGGGTTTAGACTTCATCGGCCAGATCTACCCTCCTTCCTCAAAGGGGCATCGGTTCGTGTTGATGGCAACAGATTACTTCACCAAGTGGACCGAGGCCGTACCTCTCAAGAACATGACTCACAATGAGGTACGTGATTTTATTTTAAAGCACATCATACATAGATTCGACATCCCTCAAACTCTTACTACGGATCAAGGTAGCTCATTTGTTTCTAAAGAAGTGAGGGACTTCACCGAATACTATGGCATTAGGTTGATAAACTCTTCACCTTACTATGCTCAGGCCAATGGTCAGAACGAGTCTAGCAATAAAACCGTGATTAAACTTATTAAGAAGAAAATTGAAGAGTTTCCTAAAAGGTGGCATGGAGTGCTTTCCGAGGCATTATGGGCTTGTAGGATTGCAAAGCACGGTGCCACCAAGGTCAGTCCATATGAGTTGGTATATGGACAAGAAGCTGTTCTGCCTGTAGAGGTAGATCTTGGCTCCTTAAGAGTGTTAAAGCAAGACGGCTTATCGGTCGATGAGTATGAAGCTCTTCTGAAGGATAATCTGGAGGAAGAGACCGATAAGAGGCTAAGGGCTTTAGAAGCCATAGAAGTAGACAAGAAGAGAGTAGCTAAAGCCTGCAATAAGAAGGTTAAACCAAAATCATTTCAAATAGGAGACTTGGTATGGAAAATGTTTTTGCCTTTAGGCACGAAGAGTACCAAATTTGGAAAATGGTCACCTAGATGGGAATGTCCTTTTAAGATAGCCGAAATCGCTCCCGGCAACGCATACGTGTTGGAATCCCTGCAAGAAGAATGGTTTCAAAGAGCTTTGAATGGTAGATACTTGAAAATGTATTTCTCAAGTGTGTGGCAAACATCATAAAAGCGTCGGAAAGCCGATATGGATGATATCGTCTTCACTAGTTCACTAAAAAGGCAGGAGGCATGTGTTGACAGCAAAAAATGGCAGTGATGGCTAGATTATCAAAATATCAATTTTTGGTAATTTGGGCCGAAAGTACACATGTCCAGGGTCTGTCCGAAGCCCTACAGGGTCGAAGTCCATTGAGCTATGGGCTCCGAAAGCCTCTAGCCAGCCCATGGGCTTCGGCCAGGAAGCCTTCGAAGGCCCACGCTTCCGAAGCTTCGGAAGCCTTCGGAGGCCCACGCTGCCGAAGCTTCGGCCCGAAGAGCAGGCCTCGACGGGCCTGGCCGAAGCCCACTTCGGCAGAGTTAGAATTGGATGCGTTTCTAGCTCAATCTTTATCCCTATCTGGCCTGATTAATAGCAGATTAGATTAGGGATTAAACCCCTATTAATAGAGAGGCAAGGCCAGCATGAGAGCCCCTCCAACTCAAACCAAACCAAAGCCCATGCTTTGATCGTATTTACTTTACCTTTATTTTCCTGTACCTCTTCGTGGGTTTGCCTGTAAGCCCTCCGTCGGCCACTACAGAACAGTGGTAAATCCTTGTTACTTTGCCTGTGAAGTATCCGTTAATCTACGTAATAGATTGCTATCGCCTTGGTACTTCGCCTGTGAAGTACTCGCTAATCTGCATAATAGATTGCTACCTTCGCTACAAGTGCAACACTTGGTAGAATTCGGTCCTCATGCCGAATTGGTACTTCACATCATCTCTGTGGCAGGTTCGCACGTTCAGAGCCCCTTCACCGGAGGTGTTCGAAGCTAAGAGATCGGTTCCAGAGGTCCCTAGGACACCCTTCGACGAGACCGCAGGCTTCGGCAACAGGCTTCGCCCCGACCATACTCCACACCAGACGAAGTTGCACTCGCGCATGGCCCTCGCGTCACTGTTCTGTAGTTCACTGTATTGGAGATCTCACGCCGAATCCCGCTGTTTGGAGGTGATCATCGCGTCCACATCCGTTCGGAGTCCACCTTCGGCCGGATCAGTCCGAACGCCGAAGCACCCTTCGGTGGAGTACTTCACACCAGATGCCGAAGGTACCCTTCGGTGACCCCTTCGCACCAAACTTCGAACCAGACGGGCTCCGACTAGTTTGCTGATTTTATTCTGTTTAGTCTATCTTTTTTGGCTAATTGGATTATTTTGTGTAATCTGGTTGCCTGCGACTCCACCCCCCTTATCACGATTAAGGGTAGTCAGAAAGCGACGTCGGTGCAACGTCACACTTAGGCTTGTTCCTGAGTATCCGTGCACTTTTGGATCATCAAACTGACTCAAGTGCGGGGGCATGTTTCCGTGTCAACAACTTAGCACTGTGAAGTATCCGCTAATCTGCGTAATAGATTGCTACCTTCGCTACTAGTGCAACACTTAGCAGAATTAGGTCCTCAGGACGAATTGGTACTTCGAACTCTCTTTGTTGCAGGATCCCACGTTTGGAGCTACATCGTCGGAGGTGTTCAGAGCTGAGAGATCAGTTTCGGAGGTCTTCAGGACACCCTTCAGCAAGATTACAGGCTTCGACGACAGGCTTCGCCTGCACACTTCATCACGACAGGCTTCGCCACGCTCATACCTCGCTCTAGACGAAGTCGCTCATGCGCGGCATTTGGGTTATTATTTTGTACTTCGCTGTATCAGAGACCTCGTGCCGAACCCTGCCGTTCGGAGGTGATTGTCACGTCCAGATCCATTCGGAGTTTATGTTCGACCAGACTAGTCCGAACACCGAAGGCATCCTTTGGCGAGACACTTCGTATCGGACGTCGAAGGTATACTTCAGCGACCCCTTCGCACCAGACTTTGAAGCAGATAGGCTCCGACCGATTTGCTAATTTTATTCTGTTTAATATATTTCTTTCGGCTAATTGGATTATTTTGTGTGATCTGATTGCCTGACGTCTCCACCCCCTTATCACGACTAAGGGTAGTCAGAACACGACGTCGGTGCTGCGTCACACTTAGGCCTGTCCCTAAGTATCTGCACACTTTTGGATCGTCGAACTGACCCAAGTGCGGGGGCACGTTTTCGTGTCAACACACTTTTTGGTGACTCCGCCGGGGACAGCTATGCCAACATGACAAGTACATCTACATCGGCCACAGGTACATCTATGTCGACTACTATGTCTACACCACCGATGGACACAATAGGAGGAACGGATATCGACAACCGCAACATCTTGACACCTACACTAGAAGATATCCCCGTAGAAGACCGAGCATAGATCGAGGTAAAGTTAAAGGCACTCCAAGACATGATGCTTGGGGGCTACGTTAAGACACGCGCAGGCTTCATCAAGCGTGACATCATCACCCCCGACCTCGCTCAGGTCCAGGTAACACCTGTATCGCCTCGTTTATCCTCTTTAGAGATTGAGCAAAAAATAGCCGCATCAGTAGATCAAGCTGTTAGCGCTTCGCTAGCCAACCGTTTAGATTCGATAGTCAGCTCCCAAGTAGAGGCAACTCTTAGGAGGTTCGGCTTTACTGAGGTCGTACCCCCGGTTCTTATTGCTAGTGCACCTCCGGCAAACCACGTGTACGGCAGAACTAACGACAATACTAGCACAACCATGTCTCCAGCCTCAACATTTATGGTCGAGACTAATCATTACACTTACGGTAAACTAGCACTACGTACCATGCACCACCACCTGCGTCGGTACTCGTGCTGCCCGCACCACATGCGCAGGCACCCGGACACGAGCACGTCATACAGATAGCACGTAGGGAAGAGGCCAATTGCCGACACGCCGATATCCCACCGTGTGTCGTGCCCCGCATGAGAGGCGCGCACAAGCAATGTGCCAAGATGACATAGAGGAGTGGGTCCGCGCACTATTTAGGGAGTGTGCCAGCTTCGTGCCCAAGGGACGGGTTAGGGTTTACCGTAAACCATACCCCGACCATCTTGATGCAGTACACTACCCTCGCGGCTATAGAATCCCTGAATTCACTAAGTTCGATGGCGAGGGTAGCAAAACTACTCTAGAGCACGTTAGTCAATTTTTGGCACAATGTGGAGAAGTCAGCGGGATAGATGCCCTGAAAGTTAGGCTATTTTCTCTCTCGCTATTTGGCACCGCTTTTACTTGGTTTTTGGCACTCCTGCCGAACTCCATTCAGACATGGGACGATTTAGAGCGGAAATTCCATGATTACTTTTACACGGGTGAGACAGAACTTAGGCTTTCACATTTGACATCAGTTAAACAGAAATCTAATGAGAACGCCTCTCAGTACATTAAGCGTTTTAGGGATACTAGAAACCAATGTTTTAGCCTTAATATTTCGGAAAGGGACTTGGCAGAACTAGCTTTTAATGGGTTGCGTTCCGAGATTAAAGAGAGGTTAGACAACCAAAAATTTTTAGAAGTTAGCCAAGTTTTACAGCAGGCTCTGTTCCAAGAAGGCCAAACCAAAGATAAAAAGTTTATTAAGTCATTTAACAAGCCTAGGGCTGAAATCCATATCATGGAACGCTCTGACGAGGAGGAGTCGGAAGAGGAGGATTCGGCTGACTTGTACACGGCCGAATGGGTTTGGAATGCTAAAAAATAAACCTATCACCTGCTCCGAGTTACGGCCATCCCCCACAAAGAATCAACCTAGTGAGGTCAAGTACTCGTTTGATATAACTAAGTGTGATAAAATATTTGATTTTCTCTTAAAAAGTCAGCTTCTCAGGTTACCTAAGGGTCAAGTCATTCCACCTGCCGATGAGTTAAAGAAGCATCCGTACTGTAAGTGGCATGATTCACATTCACATAATACTAATGACTGCAATGTTTTTCGACAGCAGATCCAATCGGGCATAGAAGAAGGACGATTGAAGATAGATCATAATCTGAAGATGAAGCTAGATAAAGATCCTTTTCTCGTCAACGTCGTCGATCTCGGCAAGAAGAAGGTGTTGATTCGGCCAGAACAGGCCGAGTCGGCTAAGGGGAAGGATGTAATTATTAGAGAGCCGCGCACTCGCACGCTCATGCCAAAGAACCCCGAGGTTGGAGTGTGGAAACAGAACGTTAATACCCCTTCCGCTAAAGCTCCCAAGAGGCCAAAGGTAACGTACAATATGCTGTTAAACACGCATCAGAGAAAGGCCAAGGAAGCAGGTCCACACACCGAGAAGCTAAAGTAGCCGAAGGGTCCAAGACTCTCAAAGGGTAGCTTCGGACCGAAGCAGTTGAACCCTCCGCACAGTGGCTTTGACCACGATGGCCTGACACTCCGCACGGTGGCTTTGAGCCACAATGGCCAAACCCCCCGTACAATAACCTCGGCCCCCAATGGCCAGACCCCGCACCGTGTTGGACTTCTCCGATAGGAGGCATTGGCCCGCACTGGCCGAACGTACCTCTGGCCTAGCAGGACCCTTTGCTTGTGTGGTTCGAGACAACATCAACTCTGCCGAACCCCCTGCCAGGTAACGGGTTCGGCTCTCAGTGGGCAAGGCCACTAGAGCCGCCGATGCCTCCGCCGTACAATTGGGCGGGAACCCCGTGGGCTCCGTACGTATCCGGGCCGGGGTACCCTCCGCAACCTAACACTATGCCTTGTTTTCCTTTGGAGTATGATGGATGGCAGGGACAACCAGGCGCAGCGGAGGAGGGCATCGTCCATAGACTGTCTGTGGTGCCTCTAAATCGGACCATGCAGAGCGAAGCCGAAGGGTGCGGGCACGCGGAGGCCGAAGTCAGGGAGTCCGAAGCCATCACCATCAGAGTTGGGTCTCAGGAAGTCCCAATCCCGAAGACTTTGTCACCGAGGTCCGACGGAGGTAAGTCACATGCTTCGGCCAGGCTCTGCGCCGAAGCCCGATTCGATTGGCCGAACGAGGCCTATCCATCCATCGGGGTTCGCAGCAAAGACCCCTCCGAGCATAGGGTGCACAAGGTCGAAGGGCGCAGTACCACTTCGGCCAGAGTTAATAGAAGTCGGACAGTAGCACCCGGCACCAAGACGCAGCCATCTTGGGCCCCTCCAGGCATGTCCAAATAACAGAAGAGACGCCTACATAGACTACGGGCACAAGAGATGCGCGAGAAGGAAGCTGAGGACGAGCGCAACGCTATCTTCGAAGAAATCCGCTCTCGGCCAGCTACAAGATAGGTATGAAGGGAGAAGCCGGTTGAGATAACCAACCCGGCTCCTAGTCCGAGCAACGACGACGATGACATGCTCGACGACGATTACTCGCCCCTCTCTAAAGGGCCCGCACCCCAGATGATGGACATCAACATCATCACGCTGCCTGCCGAGTTTGCCCTGCCACAGGACAAGGCCGAGGTCACTCAATTGAACCTCGGTCCGTGCAACGCCATCTTCGAGAAGCCAGAGGACTCAGCTCGCCATCTAAAGCCTCTCTACGTTAGAGGTCACATCGATGGAAAGCCGATTTCTCGAATGCTCGTCGACGACGGCGCCACTATTAACTTAATGCCTTACTCGTTGTTGAAGAAACTTGGTAGGAACGAGGATGACCTGAAGAAGACCAACTTGATGGTCAACGGCTTCAACGGCGAGAACTCCGAGGCCAAAGGCGTACTCTCCATGGAGTTGACGGTGGGCAACAAGACATTGCCAACAGCATTTTTCGTCGTCGACATGCAAGGTAACTACAACGTACTACTCAGGTTCGACTAGATTCACGCAAACTGTTGCATTCCTTCTACTCTACACCAGTGCCTAATATAGTGGGGCGGCGATGAGGTAGAGGTCATTCCCGCGGATACTTCGGTCCAAGTAGCATTGGCTGATGTACGGTTGACGCTGTCCATAACAAAGTAGAGTGTCTGTCAGGTAGAGATCTTTCAAATTACGATTTTGTTAGTGTGTCTGGAGGATGTTTTGTACCAGTGTCGGTAAAGCCGGCTGGAGTAGCACAACTGTTTTTGTATTAATAGTCATGTCTAGCAAGAGTAATCTAGATTGGCTGAAGTCTCGTGTGGAGCAATATCGGTCTAGCAAAGACGGTATTGTCGAGGCCATCGGGGACTTTAGCGAAGTAGAGAAATTAGGACAAGGTTTTGCATCGGCCGATCCCTTGGAGGAAGTTGATATAGGTAATGGTAACATCCCAAGGCCGACTTTTGTAAACTAACGTTTACAGCCTGATGAAAAGGCTGAAGTAATAAAGTTGCTTCAGTCGTATGTCTTTCGCATGGGAGTATAGCGAGATGTTGGGACTAAGCCGCGAGCTCATGGAGCATCGGCTACCTATCAAGTCCAGATTTAGGCCTTATAAGCAGCCTCCTCATCGCTTTAACTCGGCCGTCTACGACCGAGTTAAAGAAGAAGTAAAGTGACTACTCAAGGCTGAATTTATTAGGCCATGCAGGTACGCGGAATGGGTTGCTAACATTGTGCCTGTAGAGAAGAAAGGGAGCGGCACGATACAGGTATGCATTGATTTTAGGGATCTGAACAGAGCCACTCCAAAGGACGAGTTTCCAATGCCGATAGCCGACATGCTGATCAACGATGCTTCAGGACACAAGGTACTAAGTTTTCTTGATGGCAATGCTAGTTATAATCAAATCTTTATGGCCGAAGAGGATGTCTACAAGACTGCCTTTCAATGCCCTGGTTTTGTCGGTTTGTTCGAGTGGGTCGTCATGACTTTTGGTTTGAAGAATGCTAGTGCCACGTACTAGCGCGCTATGAACTTGATCTTTCATGACTTGTTAGGAGTTATGTTAGAAGTTTACATCGATGATGTCGTAGTCAAATCGGACGCTATGGGAAACCATTTAGCCGATTTGACAGTTGCATTTGATAGAATGCGACAGTATGGGTTGATAATGAACCCACTCAAGTGTGCTTTTGGTGTGTCGGCGGGTAAGTTCTTAGGTTTCATGATTCACGAGAGAGGCATAGAAATTGATCCTAAGAGACTTGAGAAGATTAGAAACATTGCAGCGCCGACATGCAAAAGGGGTGTACAAAAATTGCTAGGCAAAATGAACTATTTACGTCGCTTTATATCCAACTTGGCCGGCAAGATTGATGCCTGTGTCCCCATACTCCGGCTAAAAAACAAAGCCGAGTTCGCTTGGGGGGCAAGCCAACAAAGTGCTTTTGAGAAGATCAAGGAGTGCTTCTCATCACCGCTTGTGGTGAGAGCGCCTAAAGCCGGGATTCCATTTCGGCTATACATCGCTGCTGAAGATAGCGTGATTGGGGCCGTGCTAACCCAGGAAGTAGAGGGAAGAGAGTACATCATCACATTCTTAAGCCGCCACCTGCTGGATGCCGAAACTAGGCACGCATTTGTGGAACGATTGTGTTTATCACTTTACTACGCGTGCACCAAATTACGCCATTATCTTCTGCCCACTACATGTGTTGTAGTTTTCCAAACCGATGTTATAAAGCACATGTTACAGAAGCCGATTCTAAGTGGATGAATCAGAAAATGGGCTTACGTGTTGATTGAGTATGATTTGGCCTACGAGCCCCTAAGAGCGATGAAAGGCCAAATCGTAGCCAACTTTATAGTTGATCATCACATAGATGTCAGCTAGAGCGACAGTATTGCTCTAGTTGAGGTAGTGCCATGGAAGCTTTATTTTGATCGTTCGGCTTGCAAGAGTGGCCAAGGTATTGGAGTGGTTCTCATATCACCTAATGGAATGCACTTTGAAACTTCGGCTCGTCTAGAATTTTCTTCCACTAATAACCAAGCCGAATATGAAGCTTTATTGCTAGGTCCTGAATTACTAGAGACTGCATGTGCTAGACATGTTCACGCATATGGTGATTCTTTGTTAGTAGTCCAACAAGTAGCTAAAAGTGCTCAATGATTTAACGGCTTTCTGAATAGTTACTTGGATAAATGTCTAGACATAGTTACTACTTTCGATGACTTCAAAATATCTCACGTGTCAAGAGAAGCCAATTCAGTCGCAAATGATTTGGCTCAGTAAGCATCTGCTTACAAGTCAGGAGAGGAAAATTTTCTGTATTAGAGAAGCCGATGCTTGGCCTCACTGCTGAAGCCAGTAACGGTGGGCAGGTGCACCCTCCGGGTCAAACCCCTCTGACCACCGAAGGTCACTGCGCTCCAAGGACCCTGGACCAGAGTACCCTGCTGACCGAAGGACCTGGCACACCGAAGTCTGTAGGCCAAAGCCTCCCGCATGGAGGAGGCTCCCTGGAGTTCGAACCCTCCGGAGGGCTTCGGCCTAGCACACTCCGAACGGCCAGCCCGGCCAGGCTTCGGCAGAAGCAGGAATGGCTCGGGGGGGAACCCGAAGTTAGTAGTTTAGAGATTTTTTCAGAAGGTGAGCTAGCGAGACCCTCTAAAACCTATAAGGGTGATTGGAGAATCCCAGTCGTCCAGTATTTGAGAGACCCTAGCCAGAATGTTGATCAGAAGGTTCGGCAACAAGCGTTCAAATTCGTGTTGATAGACGACACATTGTATTGCCGAACCATCGATGGAGTACTATTGAAGTGTTTAGACCATGAACAATCCCAGGTGGCTACGAGAGAAGTCCATGAAGGGCTTTGCGGCACTCATCAGTTGGCCTAGAAAATGAGTTGGATGCTCAAAAGAGCAGGTTTTTATTGGCCGACTATGACTGAAGATTGTTTCAAGTACTATAGAGGGTGTGGGGCATGTCAGAAGTAAGGCAATATTCAGTTAGCTCCTGCCTCATTACCAAATCCTATTGTTAAGCCATGGCCATTTCGAGGTTGGGGTTTAGACTTCATCGGCCAGATTCACCCTTCTTCCTCAAAAGGGCATCGATTCGTGTTGATGGCGATGGATTACTTCACTAAGTGGACCGAGGCCATACCTCTCAAGAACATGACTCACAATGAGGTACGTGATTTTATCTTGAAGCACATCATACATAGATTCGGCATTCCTCAAACTCTTACTACGGATCAAGGTAGTTCATTTGTTTCTGGAGAAGTAAGGGACTTCGCTGGATATTATGGTATTAAGTTGATAAACTCTTCACCTTACTATGCTCAGGCCAATGGTCAGGTTGAGTCTAGTAATAAAACCGTGATTAAGCTCATTAAGAAGAAAATTGAAGAGTTTCCTAGAAGGTGGCATGAAGTGCTTTCCGAGGCGCTATGGGCATGTAGGATTGCAAAGCACGGTGCTACCAAAGTCAGTCCATATGAATTGGTATATGGACAAGAAGCCGTTCTGCCTGTAGAGGTAGATTTTGGCTCCTTAAGAGTGTTAAAGCAAGGTGGCTTATCGGTCGATGAGTATGAAACTCTTCTGAAGGATAATCTGGAAGAAGTGACCGATAAGAGACTAAGGTCTTTAGAAACCATAGAAGTAGGCAAAAAGAGAGTAGCTAAAGCCTACAATAAGAAGGTTAAACCAAAATTGTTTCATGTAGGAGATTTGGTGTGGAAGACGATTTTACCTTTAGGCACGAAAAGTCCCAAATTTGGTAAATGGTCACCTAGTTGGGAAGGTCCTTTCAAGATAGCCAAAATCGCTCCCAGTAATTCATACATGTTGGAATCTCTACAAGGAGAGCGGTTTCGAAGAGCTTTGAATGGTAGGTGTTGGCGTAAAAGATTACGCTAACAGGTTTCTGTAGAAAAGAAACTAACAAACGAAGTGTTTGCGAAGCAAACTGTTCTAAGCCTCCAAAAGGATAATAACTTAGAATAGTTCGAAAGTGTGTATTGATTCACTTGTAATCGGTCCCCATTACAGGGTGAAATGGGGGGTATTTATAGGCCCAAACATTAAGGAAAAGACCTATTTACCCCTCTATTACAACCGACATTAAGGAAACTATTCGGTTTCCTTAATAGGGCTAAAATGGTAAAAGACTAATCTAATAGGATAGAAGATAAGTCTTCCATCTTAGCTGGCAGAAAAGATCCTGGAGGGCTTTGGTTCGAAGATATACTTCGAACCAATGCCAGTCTTCGGACTCATGACGAGGTTCCAAGCTGCCTTCGAAGATGACCTTCGGACTATCTTCGAACTGGTTGACTGTCTTCATGTTGCTTTGGCAATAACCCCGAAGATGGGATATTTTCCCCCAACAGTAGCCCCTCGAATACGCTTCTCCGTTCAGCCTGTAACGTTAGGAGAGCAGTATACGGAAAGAAAAGATAACCAATCATAGGGGTTATTAATTTTTGTTTTATCTCCGAAATACATGAAGATATGAACTTCGAATCAGTCATAAAGTAATTACTTTTCGAACTATCTTAGAACTGACTCAGGAAGTTCGAAAGTCTTTTTAGACTTAGAAAATATAACCGTTAGTTCCTGTTCTAACGGAGTTATATGAGGCGTTATTTTCGGAGGAAAATAACAGGCGGGAATGCGAAAGGGCGGAGCCCAAACGGTAACAAACGGAAAGTTTTGGGTTATAAATAAAGAACTCTGGAACTTACTCGATTACCTTTTCACCGCTCGCTCCCAGTCAAAAGCCTTTTGAGTTCTTGAGTTCTTGAGCCCTAACTCTCGAGTTCTTGAGCCCTAGTTCCCGTTCTCTCAAGTTGATCCGGCAATCGCGATGGTGAAGACCAAAGGATCCGCGCCGCCTTCGACCTTGGCTCAGCAGCAGGCAGCCGCAGCAGCAGCGGCGGCAACATTGGCGGCGGCATCTTCGAGGCAGGCGGCAATGTCCATGGCGGCAGGGGGGAGAAATCCCCAAATCCCCGATGACCAAGGTCTGTGCCCTCCATCGACCAAATATTTGGATCAGTCCTTTGAATTGGGACCTTCGACCTGCAAAAGAGAGTCCTTGGCAATCACAGCAGGGGGTAAGATTAGCAATGGGGTAATGGTTCGGAAACCAGGCAAAGAGGCAATCCCATCACCAAGGCCCGGAGAAGTCGTAGTGTTCGAAGCTTTTTTCGAAGCAGGCTTGGGCCTCCCTGCTGTAGATTTCTTGGCCGAAGTCCTTGACTTGTTTCACGTAACCCTCCCCCAGCTGTCTCCGAATGCTGTAGCCAGACTAGCCATCTTCGAGTGGGCACTGAGAGCCGAAGGTTGTGAGGGGAGGGCTGAAATCTTCGCTGCGTTGCATAGAGCGACTTGTCAGCCGAAGACCTTCGTAGGCTCCGGAGGTGAAAAGGTGGTAGTTTCTTTTGGAAGCATTAATTTTAGGCTTCGTGATGAATATGCACTGCAATTCCCTGCCAAGGCCATCAATGCTAGATGGTACACCGATTGGGTTCTGAGGTGGTTTTATGCTGAAGTTGGAGTGGGTAGTCCTCTGGCTGGTCCCCTCAAGGAAATCCAGTTCCGGAAGGAAGCCTTAGTGCAACCTGACGAAGGTCAACTCGAAGCTCGCCTCAACTTGCTTCAGAAAATCAGCAAAAGGTTGAGCATGCGGGACTTAGCCGAAGAGTTCATCGGACTTCAAATTTCTCCGTTGATGGCCAACTGGCCTATCGTCTTCGAAGATGACTCGGAAGGCGGTCTTCGCAAGATAAACTATACTTCTAGCCCTGCAGGTAACTTCGAAACCAACATGCATAATACATATTTACTTCGAAGAAAGATTAACTTGAGTTATTTTTTTAGCTTCTTCAGCCCCTATTACTTCAGAGCAAATTATAAGGGCTTCGGAGAAGATCTTGGGTGCTCCAACTCCGTCAGAAAAGGAATGGCGAATCAAATTAGTCGGAAGTTGGGAGCGATCTAACAGAGTATGGGGAATGTTGGAGTTAACTCCGCCCCCTCTGATGGACTGGGTGCCTCAAGAGAAAGGACCCAAGAAGAGAGTAGCCGAAGCTGGAGCATCCAGCTCCGCAAGGACTCCGACGAAGAAGGTGGCTCGGAAGCCGAAAAACCTCGCACCTTCGAGCTCAAGAGCTTCGGTTTCTAGCTCTAAAGAAGACGAAGGTACTTTACTAGTAAGATTAATTGACGAGAATGCAGCTCAACGAAGTATTCTCATCGAAGACACTGCAGGTATTCCGGAGCCTCAAACCAACATCGAAGAAGTAAGAGCTCCGGATACCCAGGGAGAACAAATCGAAGCCCCTACGAGTGTGAATGAGGCCGAAGTGCCTGCGAACATACCGGAGTCTGGAGACAATGTTGATCAACCAATGACTTCGGTAGTTCAGGAAGACACAACTCAGGCCGAAGTGCCAGTGGATGAAGGGGGAGTCGAAGTCACTATGGCTTCGATTCTCGAAGAAGTAACGAGGGCTCTTCAGGACGATGCTCCTGAAGCCCAAGATTTAACGGCTGATTCGGATGAGGACTACACTTATGATCCTCCGATCAGCCCGGTGCTCGATATTCCAGAGAATATCGAAGGTAAATTTTGCTTAATTCTTATCAATTTTTGCAAAATTATACAATGTGTAATATTTTTGGTTTTTTTTTTTCAGAGCCTCCTGTTGTCGAAGTATCCCTCGAAGATACAACTCTAAGACCTTCGACAACTTCGGGGCCACAACCGGGAGTTGCTCTACCGGGGCCTGGAAGAGGAAAAAGACACATCGAGCCCCTTCCAGCTCAAGGATCGACTTCATCTGAGTCAATGGACGAAAGTGAATCGACTGAGGGGGGGCCATCTTCTGAAGTTCCAAGGGCCTCGGAAGAAACCTCCGGACCTTCGCTAAGCAGGGCTGACCAGAAAGCTTCGAAACTGATTCCTCTCATAACTCCTTTTTTGGAGGAGAAAACCGGACTTGGGACTTTGGTTAAACCTTTGGGTGCAGCCAGTCGCCAAGTCGGGGAAACAGAACTGGTAGCCCGCTTAAGTAGAGTGAAGGGTTCGGAGCTTAGCCTTGCTGTGGAAAGAGCAGCTTATCAGGTATAAAGCATCTTCGAACCAAATAATGAATTATATATGAATAATTTCTTATGCTAGTTTTTCTTTTTCTTAGCAAGCAGTCTTAGCCCGCGCTGCAGCTTTGTCGAATGAAAACGAAATTGCTCAACTTCGGGAAGAGAACGAAACTCTTCAAAGAAATCTTAACTTCTCCGAAGGTCGAGTATCTCAGATGGACAATGTGATAATAGCAGAGCGAAGGGCTAGACAAAGTTTGGAAGCTGCAAGGAAAGAGCTCGAAGCAGAAAGAGTTGTGCTTCGAGCAGAGATTGAAAGACTGCGGACGGAGGATGCTGCGAAGGACTCCGCACTTGTGAGGCTACAAGAAGAGGCTGGCCAACTCCGAACTCAAAAGAATGCTTTGACTACGGAGAACGCTCGAATCTCCGGAGTTTTAGCTGAAACAACTTCGGCCAAGGATATGCTTGTTGAAGAAAAGGTTAAGTCCGAGAAGGTGGCTTCGGAGGTCATTGAACAAATGTTAGGTGTCTTGGAGTACTTCGGTACTACTGGATCACTACCTTCGGATGACAATGTAACTCTGCTGCGCCGGCTAAAGAGGATCCAAGGAGCAGCGAAGCAAATGAAGACGGCAGGCATACGTTATGGAGAACTCTCCGGACAAGTGTCTGCCCTTGGAATACTTCGCTACTACGAGGATTTGGGCCGATCAATCACTCCGAGCGCACAGGGCTCCATCATCTTCGACGACGACCGACTTTTAAAACCTTCCGAAGGTGTAGCTGTTGCTTGGCGAGCCTTCCAGACTTCATGGAGAGCCGAAGGTCGATCTGCGATCAAGGCTTGGATTGACGAAGGCCAACGCCAAAAACAAGTTCGGAGCCAAGCTTCGAGCAGTCAGCCTCCTCCGAACCCGCAGGTTTAGAATTATTTAGGATTTTTTGATTATGTAAAGCTGATGCTTGTAAATATTTATCAATGAAAATCTTGTTTGTCATATTTTTAGGCTTTGCCTCTTATAGAAGATATCGAAGTGTTAGAGCTTAACAGCGAACTTCGCTCACTGTGGAACACCTTCGAACTTCTAAAGAGTTATAAGCGTCCTCGATTTCTTATCCCTCGAGATGACTCCGGCGTTATTGCGCCCGAAGTAATCAAAGACATATTGTCTTATATTAAAGAGGAAGATAAAGAGGGCGACGCAAACACCTCGTCTTCTGAAGACACTAATTGGTCCGAAGACGAAGGTGAAGCCCAAAATAAAAGATCTGAAGATCTTAGAAGCTGGGAGAGAAGCCCCGAACGGCTTCGAACTTGGGCCGAGCTTCAACAAGAACAGAAGGATTTTAGAGCTTCGAAGGGGAGGAAGAGAGTTAAACGTAAAGTTCTTAGAACTTCCGATGTTGGAACTAGTCGTTCCACCCCTAGCTCTCGGGACCGAAGAGGTCTCCGATTCCTTCTTGGTATAGATACCAATTTTTCATAATGTAATTTGTAAATACATTTGTTTTGATAATGAATGCCGATTTAAAATTGTCTCCATATTTACTAGCCCCTCTTTGGGTATAAGCAACTTCGAACTGTATTCGAAGATGGTTATGCGCAAAGAAAAAACTTCGGAGTACAATTTTTTGGGGGTTCGGAGCCCCTCTGTCATTTAAAGATCTTTTGAAATCTTATGAAATGTCTTCGACTATCTGTAATCAGAAGAATGGTAACTTGGTACCTTTGTTTATTTCATGAAAGAGATCAATTGAGATAACTTCCAGGACACTTTAATGTCTTAAAAAATTTTGTCACTTTGGACGCATATGAACAATCATTCGAAGCTCATGGCTTAAATGCTGCTTTGCTTTAGCCACCTTCGGCTGTTTTTTGCGGAAATCTACCAGCCGGAGCTTGGATTTCGCAGAAATTGTAGCCACCTTCGGCTATTTTTGCAGAAGTCTACCAGCCGGAGCTTGGACTTCGCAGAATTTGGCCACTTGGGCTCTTTTTTGCAGAAGTCTACCAGCCGGAGCTTGGACTTCGCAGAATTTGGCCACCTTCGGCTCTTTTTACGGAAGTCTGACAAGCTGCAGCTTGGACTCCGCAGATTTTGGCCACCTTCGGCTCTTTTTACGGAAGTCTACCAGCCGAAGCTTGGACTCCGTAGATTTTGGCCACCTTCGGCTCTTTTTACGGAAGTCTACCAGCCGAAGCTTGGACTCCGTAGAGTGTGGTTTTGGGCTCTTTTACGGATGCCTACAAGCCGATGGCCTGGGCTCCGGATTATGTCAGCCCCCACACCGGAGGCTTCGACTTTATGGGTTCGAAGTCCGGAAATACAGCCCTGCTTAATACACTTCCCTCTCGAACGACTTCTGTCCCAGCGCGTCCGCTCGGGAGACTAGGAGCGTCAAGGGAAAGGCACGCTACAGGATGTATGCTTTATTAATTTAGAGGTGATTACAAGCGAATTACAAGGAGCCCTTATGCGAAGTATCGCTTTAGGTGCTCCGCATGCCAAGTATGTGCTAGCTCTTCACCTTCTAAATTAGCTAATTTAAATGAACCAGGGCGCCCCGAGCGGACGATTAGATATGGACCTTCCCATTTATTGCCTAACTTCCCTGGTGCTATAATGCTTCGTAGAACAAGATGACCTGGCCTTAACTCGCTGAGCTTAACCTTCGGGTCATACCAAGTCTTCGTCTGCTGATGATACTTTGATAAATTAGCTACAGCTCGAAGCCTTGTTTCTTCTGACAAATCTAACGAAGCTTGTCTTTCTTCTTCGATGTCTGGTTCGGTGCTGCGAAGTGAGCCCCCTTTGAGCTCCGTTGGAGTCATAGCTTCATCTCCGAATAGCAGTCTGAACGGAGTAAAACCTGTGGACCTTGTTTGTGTAGTTCGAATGGACCACAAAATCTTCGGAAGTTCTTCGGTCCACAGTCCCTTTGATAGCCCTACTATTCTTCGATTTAGCCCTGATAAAATATTTCCATTGGCTCGCTCAACGGCTCCATTTGACTGAGGATGTCTCACTGCAGCAAAACATAGTTGAATGCCTAGGTCTTCGCAAAACTTCCTGAAGGGTTCTGCGTCGAACTGTGTTCCATTATCAACTGTGAGATATCTAGGCACTCCGAACCGACAAATAATGTTTTTCCAGAAGAATTTCTGTACATTATTCGAAGTGATAGCTGTTAAGGGCTCTGCTTCGACCCACTTAGAAAAATATTCGATAGCTACCACTGCGAATTTCAGATTTCCCTTTGCTAACGGAAAGGGACCAATTAGATCCATACCCCATCTGGCCATAGGCCATACCAGAGCAATGACTTGAAGAGCTGTTGGTGGGCGATGACTCCGTCGACCCATCCACTGGCATCCTTGGCAAGTGCGGACCAAGCTCTCCGCATCAGCTGTTATTGTGGGCCAATAAAGCCCCTGGCGAAGTGTTTTTCCTGCCAGAGCTCTAGGGGCTAAATGACTTCCACAAAGGCCTTCGTGAATTTCTCGAAGAATTCCTTGGCCTTCGGCTTGAGATATACATCGGAGTAGAGGGGAACATACTCCGGCCTTGTATAATATACCGTTGATTAGCTGATAGTTTCTTGCTCTGAGCTTTAATCTTGACAATTGGGGCTCTTCGGGCAAATTTGTTCCTCCTTGCAAGAGTTCTATGATTGAATCTTTCCAATCTGCACTAGGAATGCAGAGAATCTCTGCAGAAGCAACTTGTGGCACCGAAGGTATATTGAGCTCCTCATAGAAAGCTTCGTCAGGCACATCCACAGCTCCGGCAGCAGCCTTCGCTAAAATGTCCGCTTGCACGTTTTCAGCTCTTGGTATACTCCGAATGGAAATACCCTTGAAATGTGCTTCGATCTTGCGAATTTCTTCCAAGTACTTTGCAAGCTGTGGATGTCGGACTTGAAAACTTTTGTCTACGTGCCCTGCTACTATCTGAGAATCTGTTTTTATAATTATCCTTGTAGCCCCTAGAGCACGTGCTTTCCGGAGTCCCAATAATATTCCTTCGTACTCCGCTATATTATTGGTAGACTTAAAGTTGAGTCTTGCGGAGTACATTGCTCTTTGACCTGACGGAGAAATTAATACTGCCCCAATGCTTGCTCCGGATGCTTGAAAAGCTCCATCGGAGTAAATAGTCCAAACTCCGTCATCTGATTTCTCCGGAGTCAACTTCGCAGGTGGAGTCCACTCTGCTACGAAGTCTGCTAGGACTTGAGATTTGATAGCTGTCCTTGCCAGGAAAGATATGCCGAAGGGTGCTAGCTCTACTGCCCACTTTCCAATCCTTCCAGTGGAATCTTTGCTTCGGAGCATATCTCCTAAAGGATACGAAGTTGGTACAATTACATTGTGAGCCAAAAAATAATGTCTTAGCTTCCTCGAAGCCATTATCAGAGCATAAACGAACTTCTCAAGTTCGGAGTATCTTGTCTTCGCTCCTGACAATGCTTCGGATACAAAATAGACAGGATTTTGGACCAACTTCCCATTGATATCAGCTTCTCTGACAAGGACTGCGCTGACTGCTGAGCCTGTGGCTGCAAGATACAGAAGTAGGGTTTCGTCCGCAATAGGCACCGTAAGTGTAGCAAGATTGCTGAGATAATCTTTAATATCTTCGAAGCTTTTCTGACACTCCGGTGTCCATGCAAAATCTTCGGACCCTTTCAAAGCTTTAAAGATTGGCAAGCTCCTCTCCGCAGACCTTGATAAAAACCTGCTAAGTGCGGCCAGACGTCCGGTCAGCTTTTGCACTTGCTTTACATTCTCCGGAGGAGCCATCTTCTGCAGCGCAGTTATTTGAGTAGGGCTAGCTTCAATTCCCCTGCTTGAAACTAAGTACCCTAACAACTTTCCAGCCTTAGCTCCGAATATACATTTTTCGGGGTTAAGGCGGATCCCACATGCCCGAAGGCTATGGAATGTTTCTGCTAAGTCTAGGCTATGTTGGTGCTTTAAAGCACTCTTTATTACAATATCATCCATATAGGCCTCCACATTGCGACCTAGTTGATGACCTAGAGCCTTAGCAACTAATCTTGAAAAAGTAGCCCCGGCATTTCTTAGGCCAAAGGGCATTCTTACATAGCAAAAGACTCCCGAAGGAGTTACAAAGCTCGTCTTGATTTCATCTTCGCGCTTCAACCATATTTGATGATAGCCGGAATAGGCGTCAAGGAAGCTTAGTAACTCCGAACCTGCAGTGGAGTCAACTAGCTGATCAATTCGGGGCATGGGGTAGGGGTCACGTGGGCACGCTTTATTCAAAGATGTGAAATCAATGCACATGCGCCACTTTCCGGAGGACTTCTTCCTGACGAAGACTGGGTTTGCTAACCATTCTGTATGGGCCACCTCTCTGATAATCCCAGCCTTCAACAGTTTTTCAACTTCGTCCTTAGCTAGAGCAGCTCTCTCTGCGGACATCTTCCGGAGCCCTTGTCGAACAGGCCGGGCCTTCGGGTTTACAAGCAAGCTGTGCTCAATAATATCCCGATCGACTCCGGTGATATCTTCGTCAGACCAGGCGAAGACATCCAAATTTTCTCCTACAACCTTTTCCAAGGAAGTTGCAACTTCGGGAGGTAAATCTTTACCAAATTGAAAAGTGTATTCTTTACCATCTTTGACAATGACCTTCGTTGCAATCTCTCCTTCGGGACTTGGTCTTGGAAATGACTTCTTCGAAGCTTCGGAGGAGGCTGAAAAAATTTCTCCATTTTCTTGGACACTGTTTACTTGCCTCGGATCAAGAGGAGGACCATGACCATATTCTGCTCTCCGAGCTATGGCTTGATCTCCGAAGACTGTCAGAACTCCTGATTGTGTGGGCATCTTCATGCACAAGTAATTGTGATGCGCCACAGCTCCGAACTGATTCAACATGCCTCGGCCAAAGATAACATTATAAGCATACGGGGCATCCACCACATCAAAGATAACTTCTTCAGTTCGGGCTAGTAAACCTTCTCCGAAGGTTACTTCCTAGGCCTATCTGGCCAAGTGCATCTAGCGGAGGTCCTGCAAAGCCTTGCAGAGGACGAGCCGCTGGGAGAAGATGCTTCCGGGAAATGCATAACTGATCGAAGGCTTGTACAAATATGATATCTGCCGAGCTACCTCCGTCGATTAGCACCCTTCGGACTTCAGTTCCGGCAATATCAGCAGTGATAACCAATGGATCTGCATGCGGGAACTTGATACCAGCTGCATCCTCCGCAGAGAAAGATATTGGAACATGAGACCACTCCGGCATTGCAGCTGCAGATGACGAAGTCCCAATGTGGCCTACTTCTCGGACATACTCTCTTCGCTGTCTCTTGGACATGCTTCCGAGGGTACCTCCTCCGGAGATAGGGAGAACTACTCTCTTCCCTCTATCTTGCCCTTCTTCTTGCTTCGGAGGTGGCATAACATTGGCCACCGGAGGATGCCTTGCAGCATCAAGATTTTCTATTCGCGCTACAGCCTGGATCGGCTCCGAGCGCACTGCTGCCGCTGGACTTCGGTCGGTACTACCTCGACCCGAAGTTCTCTCCAAGTATTCTCCCCGAAGGGTAAGAATAGCCTTGCAGGTGTCAGTTGCATGGCTTCGGTTCTCTCCATGAATACAGCAAAAAAGGGTCTGGCCCTTGCCAGCCGTTTTCCCTGGCGGCCTCCAGCCGCTGGACTTGTTCCCCGCAGGCTGTGGAGCTCTTGGTGCAAACTTCTGCGGGGGTGCAATGTTTAAAACCTCAGAACGAGGGTGCTTTTGCCCTCTTCTTCTATCGTGTTGCACTTCGGGGACTGGCTCTTGCGGCGGAGCCGAAGTTTTTACTTCTGCTTGAACTTCTGTCAACACTGTCGAAGTAGCAGTAGTCCTCCGAAGCCAACCTTCTTCCGACTTCGAGTACTCCTCGAAGTACGACATCAACTGTGATACTGTGGTGATGCTTTTCCGATGCAATTTATCCAGAAGGCCTTTATGACTGACGCCTTCCCGAGCCGCATCAACCACCGAGGATGTGGACAGCCCCCGAATTTGCGACTTCGTGTGAGCGAAGCGCTTGAAGTACTGCCTCAATGTTTCTCCGGGGAGCTGTTTCACTTGGAAAAGGCTTCCAGTCGACATGGGGGGCACGAAGGTACCCTGGAAGTTACTTATAAACTTCTTCTTCAACTGTAACCATGTCGTGATTGATCCTGGTTTTAAAGACCAGAACCATCTCAACGCCACTCCTTCAAGGGCTAACGGGAAGCACTTCGCCATAGTTTCTCTGTCTCCGCCACTAGCCTCGATTGCTAGGGCATAAGAACGCGCAAACTCACTGGGATCTTCGTCTCCGGCATACTTGCTAAGCTTCGAAGCTTTGAACCTTGGATCGAAGCGAACCTTCTGAAGCTCGGGATGCAACGGAGATTCATTGTCGTAAGAGGCGTTCTCCGGGGCTTCGGGATAGTCAAGATCGTCGTCTTCGTGCACTTCGGGGATAGCTGGGGTGGCTTGAGGGCGAAGCCTGTTCGCAGCCTCCTGTCGCCACCTCGCTACCTCGGCTTGAAGATTGGCCATTTGAGTGGCCATGTCTCCAAGGCTATCTTCATCTCCTCCGGAAGGACCTTCCGGGTCTTGAGAACTGGTATGATCAGTTCCGATTGGAATGGAGGGTGGCAGAGTGGCTCCGGGCGGTCGGAGTGTAGAAGGGGTTGGTGGAGAGGTTTCGTATCCTCGAGGGATAGAAGCCCCTTGCGGAGTTTGAGGTGGAGGGATAGTCGAAGACCCTCCGACTTCGACTGTGTCGAAGGGTATCTCTCCGGAGATCCGAGAGGACCTCCGAGTGGGATTGCGAGGTGCACTCCGCTTAGGAGGCATGATGCAAGAGGTTGGTAGAGAACGAAGTTTTTTGGACTAAGCTCCCCACGGACGGCGCCAACTGTTGGCGTAAAAGATTACGCTAACAGGTTTCTGTAGAAAAGAAACTAACAAACGAAGTGTTTGCGAAGCAAACTGTTCTAAGCCTCCAAAAGGATAATAACTTAGAATAGTTCGAAAGTGTGTATTGATTCACTTGTAATCGGTCCCCATTACAGGGTGAAATGGGGGGTATTTATAGGCCCAAACATTAAGGAAAAGACCTATTTACCCCTCTATTACAACCGACATTAAGGAAACTATTCGGTTTCCTTAATAGGGCTAAAATGGTAAAAGACTAATCTAATAGGATAGAAGATAAGTCTTCCATCTTAGCTGGCAGAAAAGATCCTGGAGGGCTTTGGTTCGAAGATATACTTCGAACCAATGCCAGTCTTCGGACTCATGACGAGGTTCCAAGCTGCCTTCGAAGATGACCTTCGGACTATCTTCGAACTGGTTGACTGTCTTCATGTTGCTTTGGCAATAACCCCGAAGATGGGATATTTTCCCCCAACAGTAGGTATTTGAAAAGGTATTTTCCAAGCGTGTGGCAAACAACATAAAAGGTGTCGAAAAGCCGATATGGATGGTATCGTCTACATGTCACTGTGCTTTTAGTTCACTCAGTTCACTAAAAGACAGGGGCATGTGTTGATAGCAAAAAATGGCATTAATGGCTGAGATTGTCAAAATATCAATTTTGGTAATTTGGGCCAAAAATACACATGTCCAAGGTCAGGCCAAAGCCCTGTAGGGCCGAAGGTCCATTGGGCTGCGGGCTCCGAAAGCCTCTGGCCAGCCAACGGCCTTCGGCCAGGAAGCCTCTAGAGGCCCACGCCACCGAAGCTTCAGCCCGAGGAGCAGGCTTCGACGGGCCTGGTTGGAGCCCACTTTGGCAGAGATAGAGTTAGATACAATTCTGGCTAAGTTTTATCTTTATCCAAGCTGAAATATAGTAGATTAGATCAGAAGTTTGGCCCTATAAATAGAGAGGCGAGGCCAGCATAGAGAGCCCCATAACACAAACAAAACCAAAGCCCTAGCTTTGATCGTATTTACTTTACCTTTATTTTTCCAGTACCTCTTCGTGGGTTTGCCTGGAAGCCCTCCGCCGGCCACTTCAAAATAGTGGTAACCCTTGTTACTTCGCTTGTGAAGTATCCGTTAATCTACGAAATAGATTGATATTGCCTTGTTACTTCGCCTGTGAAGTATCCGCTAATCTGCGTAATAGATTGCTACCTTCGCTACTAGGGCAACACTTAGCAGAATTCGGTCCTCAGGCCGAATTGGTACTTCGAACTCTCTTTGTTGCAGGATCCCACGTTCGGAGCTACTTCATCGGAGGTGTCTGGAGCTGAGAGATCGGTTTCGGAGGTCTTCAGGACACCCTTCGGCAAGATTACAGGCTTCGACGATAGACTTCGCCCGCACACTTCGTCACAACTGGCTTCGCCACGCTCGTACCTCGCTCTGGATGAAGTCGCTCGCGCGCGCCGTTTGGGTTATTATTTTGTACTTCGCTGTATCAGAGACCTCGCGCCGAACCCCGCCATTCGGAGGTGATTGTCACGTCCGGATCCGTTCGGAGTTCATCTTCGACCAGACCAGTCCGAACGCCGAAGGCATCCTTCGATGAGACACTTCATATCGGACGCCGAAGGTATACTTCGGCGACCCCTTCGCACTAGACTTCGAAGCAGATAGGCTCCGACCGATTTGTTGATTTTATTCTGTTTAATATATTTCTTTCGGCTAATTGGATTATTTTGTGTGATCTGATTGCCTGGCGACTCCACCACCCTTATCATGACTAAGGGTAGTCGGAATGCGACGTCGGTGTTGTGTCACGCTTAGGCCTATCCCTAAGTATCCGCACACTTTTGGATCATCGAACTGACCCAAGTGCGGGGGCACATTTCCGTGTCAACAGCTTTGTTCCGGATTTCAGCACCATCGCTGCGCCGCTGCATGAGTTGACAAAGAAGGGTGTGGTGTTTCATTGGGGACAAGCACAAGAGGAGGCATTTACCACT
The DNA here is from genome assembly GCA_019279435.1 of Zizania palustris. Classification (NCBI taxonomy): domain Eukaryota; kingdom Viridiplantae; phylum Streptophyta; class Magnoliopsida; order Poales; family Poaceae; genus Zizania; species Zizania palustris. The sequence continues at coordinate 31,867,471 of JAAALK010000290.1, forward strand.
TTGAATAACAAGCTAACACATGCGCCACTGCTACAACTTCCAAATTTTGGTAAGACATTTCAGCTTGAATGTGATCCTAGTGGAATTGGCATTGGTGGTGTGTTGATGCAAGAAGGTAAGCCTGTTGCATACTTTAGCGAAAAATTAAATGGTCCTGTTCTAAACTACTCTACGTATGATAAGGAATTGTATGCTCTTGTACGTTCTTTAGAGATGTAGCAACATTATTTGTAGCCTAAGGAATTTATTATACATTCTGATCATGAATCTCTTAAGTATCTTCGCTCTCAAACAAATCTGAATCGTAGACATGCTAAATGAGTTGAATTTATTGAGTCCTTTCCTTACGTCATCAAGCATAAGAAAGGGAAGGACAATGTCATTGCTGATGCTTTGTCTAGGTGCTATACTTTATTGTCCCAACTTGATTGTTGGATTTTTGGACATGAATCAATAAAAGAAAAATATGCATATGATCCTGATTTTAAAGGTGTGCTGCTGAATTGTAAAGAGGGACATACATGGAACAAATTAATGATCAATGATGGGTTTGTGTTTAGGGCTAACCTCTTGTGCATTCCAGTTGGTTCTGTTCGCCTTTTGTTGTTGCAGGAAGCACATGGGGGAGGCTTGATGGGGCACTTTGGTGCTAAAAAGATAGAAGATATTTTGGCCTCACATTTCTTTTGGCCAAGAATGAGGAGAGACGTCGAGCGGTTCGTTGGTCGCTGCAATACATGTCAAAAAGCTAAGTCTCGATTGAATCCACACGGTTTATACATACCTCTCCCTGTTCCTTCTATTCCATGGACGGATATTTCTATGGATTTTGTGTTGGGATTGCCACGGACAAAGACGGGAGGGATAGCATTTTTGTTGTTGTGGATCGATTTTCTAAGATGGCACATTTTATACCATGTCATAAAAGTGATGATGTTGTCCATATTGCTGACCTCTTTTTCAAAGAAATTCTACGTTTGCATGGTATGCCTTCTACTATTGTTTCAGATCGTGATGCAAAATTTTTGAGTCACTTTTGGCGTACTTTGTGGAACAAGTTGGGTACCAAATTATTATTTTCTACCACTTGTCACCCACAAACTAATGGCCAAACGGAGGTGGTCAACCGCACTTTATGCTCCATGTTGAGGGCTGTTTTGAAGAAAAAATTGAAGATGTGGCACTACTACAAACTGTCACTGTAGTGGCGTTGGGCAAAACCACTGTAGTGGCGGGCCATTAGATGCCCGCCACTAGAGTTGCTGGTGCTGACGGCAGCACCAGCGCCCGCCACTATTGCTGGTAAAGTAGTGGCGGTCGGTGATGACGTCAGCCCGGACCGCCACTAATGTACCAATAGCAGTGGCGGGCGCTGGTGCTGCCCGCCGCTGCTAAGATGGCCGCCACTAAAGTAATGATGACATCACTTGCGACCGCCACTACTATTCTAGCTATAAATGCGCAGCGTCTTCCTCCCCGAGCTCTACTGGAGTTCGCATTCAATTTTGTCCGTACAATGGCGACAAAAATCTAGATAAAGAGGGGGGAGGCTTTGTTTTCGTTTCTTTTGAAGGATTTCATTCTAGGAGGTAAATCCATTCCGAATCTCACATTTATTTTGTATTTAATCATGTATACAATGAGTTATTATCGTTTTTCTAATTTAGGGTTTGTGAATAGAAATTTTCAAATAATCTTCCATTTACGGTGTTACCTTCTCCCAAATGAACAAATATGACCCTCCTCACAATTATTCATCACTTGTATATTGATTTACGTCATTTTAATCTCTTTTTTAATTTGATTTATGATTATAGATCTAGAGTTATGTTGTTTGGAGAGAGAGAGAAACCAATATAGTTAATTTATTTAATAATTTTTTCTGCTTAATAAGTAGTTTTAATTAAAGCATTGAGGATTTTTAATTAATGTTGTTATGAGCGATAATAAATCAATATATTTTCAATTTGTAAATTAATAAAATTAACAATAATGATTCAAATAATATATGTTTTAGATGGAGCACAGGTCCTGGATGTACTCGTCCAACGACGGAGATGTGGTGGCATATTTTAACAGAGTAACTGAATTTACTGAAGCTGCCGCACAATATGCTTCCCGTCAGAGTGAAGAGGCAATATATTGTCCTTGTAAAGTTTGTAAAAACGAAGCGATGTATCCGTGTTCTGATCGTGAAACCATACGATTTCACTTGTTGAAAAATGGTTTCGTGAAGAACTATTATATATGGACGAAACACGGTGAGATGGGCCAAAATCCTCCTGAAGATTCTGATGTGCCGCAAGATGCTCATCAACATAGAAGAGGTTGTGATCATACATCCGACATAACACATGATGATGTTGATCAACATGATGATGATGACGCCTTTGATGTGGAGGAACTGATGCGAAATGTTGCGCCTGAGGTGTTGTTGCAGAGAACTACAACCAAAGGATACGATAACTTTGAAGCACTTGACAAAGCATCAAAAAACCTTCTTTACGAGGAACGCCACGGATGCGATAAGCAGTATACTGTGTTGTACACAATTCTTGAGCTTATGAAACTGAAGGCCAGCAATGGATGGTCTGACACCAGTTTTTCAGATCTTTTACAACTCCTAAAAAAGGTTTTGCCAAAACCCAATGGTTTACCATCTGATACGTACCAAGCAAAGAAGATGATTTGTCCGTTGACTTTGGGCGTTCAGAAGATTCATGCATGCCCGAACCACTGTATCCTATATCGAAAAGAGTATGGATTGTTAGAGAGATGTCCGCAGTGCAACGCGAGTCGATACAAACGTCCAAATGACTGTGCGGAGGACTACAATGACCACCAGAAGAAGAATAATAAGAGGTTGCAGAAGAGGAATAAAAATGTTATTGAAGACCATCCTGGAAAAAAGATGGAGAGGAAAGTTCCGGCCTTAGTAATGTGGTACCTACCGGTGATTGATCGCTTGAAACGTATGTTCTCTAATCCTAGAGATGCTGAACTATTAATCTGGCATTTCGCTGGGCGAAAGAAGGACGGAAAACTTCGGCACCCTGCGGATGCTAGGCAGTGGAAATCATTTGACTTGGCCCATCCAGATTTCTCGGACGATCCTAGAAATATCAGGATGGGACTTAGCACGGATGGAATGAATCCCTTCGGTGAGATGAGGAACCCACATAGTACGTGGCCAGTCTTTCTATGCTTGTTCAACATTCCATCATGGTTGTGCCATAAAAGAAAATACCTTATGCTCACTACTCTAATTTCTGGTCCAAAACAACCTGGCAATGACATTGATATCTTTCTAGAACCTTTGATGGAGGATATGAAACGTCTATGGGAACATGGTGTCTGTGTGTGGGATGAGCACAAGAAAGAGCACTTCAATCTAAGAGCCATAATCTTTTGCACCATAGCTGACAACCCAGGACGCATGTCCCTAACAGGACAGGTTAAAGGAAAGACAGCATGTGTAGTGTGTGTGGACCAGACAGAATCTATGCATCTTCCATCATTCGTTAAGACGATATATATGCGACACCGCAGATTTTTACCAAAAAACCACAAATATCGAAGAAATAGGAACCATTTCGACGGTACAATCGAGCTTGGACAGCCTCCACGAAATCGAGATGGCAAATTTCTATTCGAAATGGTAAAGAATATCAAAGTTGTTTTCGGAAAGAAGAGGAAGAAATCTGAAAAAATTTCAAAGGACGCTCCATTTAAAAAGCAGTCGATCTTCTTTAGATATTTGCCCTATTGGAAGGAGTTGGAGATTGGTCATGCTATCGATACAATGCACGTTGAGAAGAATGTCTTCGAAAGCACTATCGGTATTTTGTTAGACATACCGGGCAAATCAAAAGATGGACTCAAAGTACGAAGGGACCTTCAAACTCTCGGAATTAGACCCGAGCTTCACCCACAGGAAAGGGCCAATGGAAAATTTTTCCTTCCGGCTGCTAGCTATAACCTCACAATTGACGAGAAAAGATCAATCTGCAGGTGTCTACATGGAATTAGAGTTCCAACAGGATTCTCAACGAATATAAAGAATATTGTCTCCGTAGCAGATTTGAGGATGAGCGGCTACAACACTCATGATTGTCATGTTATGCTTGGGCTATTCCTCGCCATCGCAGTAAGAGGAGTCAAACATTCATTTCTGAAGATGGTGATAACACGCATGTGTCACTTCTTCAATGTCATATCAAAGAAGGTGATCGACACTGAAGAGTTAAATGAATTACGTAAACAAATGAGGGAGACTATGTGTCAGCTTGAGATGTGCTTTCCTCCTTCATATTTTGATATTATGGAGCACTATATGATACATATAGCAGACCAAATCTTTGTTCTCGGTCCAACGTACCTGCACAATATGTATGCGTACGAGCGTCTAATGGTTATCTTCAAGGGTTACGTACGAAATCGTGCTTATCCAGAGGGTTCCATGATAGAGGGCTACACGACTGAGGAAGTCATTGAGTGCTATGCAGATTACATAAGAGATGGAAGACCAATAGGAGTTCCCGTGTCGCGGCACCATGGAAGACTCACCGGTAAAGGAACTAAAGGCAGGAAAATCATACGAGACAATAGTTATCAAAGAATAAGAGAATCACATTACAGTGTAATGCATCAGTTGGCGATTATGAGACCATATGTTGAACAACACCTACAAGAGCTTCGTGAAAAGAATGAAGATCACGATGAACAATGGATTATGAAAGAACACAAAATTTATTTCACATCATGGCTGAGGGATCTAAACCTTTCGATCGGAGAAACCGACGAAGAGATGATGATAAATAAATTGTCTTACGGTCCATTGAGCATGGTTAAAACATGGCAAGCGTATGACATCAATGGTTTCACATTCTATACCAAAGCAAAGGATCAAAGGAGTCAGCGCCAAAATAGTGGTGTCAGAGGAGAAGCAGAAGATAGCACTGGACAAAAGAATGCTTACTATGGATACATCGAAGAAATATGGGAACTTAACTACGGGAACTCTATAGAAATCCCTGTATTTAAGTGTCAGTGGGTGAGACATCCAGAAGGTGTGGAGGTGGATGATTACGGGTTTACGATAGTTGACCTTAATAAGGTGGCTTATAAAGATGACCCTTGGATACTCGCTCAATCCGTGGCACAAGTATTTTACATACTTGATCCTAAAGATGAGAAAAAATACATCGTTGCTCCAGGAAAACAAAGAATTGTTGGAGTTGATGGAGTCGAAGACGAAGAAGAATACAATCAGTTTGATGAGGTGCCGTTTTTCGTTGACATATCAAGGATCAATGTGGTTGAAGCAAAACTGTCATTTGGTAGTGTGATTCCTTATCTACGCACCAATGGCGATGGAAAATTAGTTCAAGGCTAGATCATTTATGTTTAGTTGTAAAATCAATTATGTCATTTATTATTAAAACATTTTCAAGATCAAATGAGGATTGAGTGTTGTGAATTATTTCATGTCTTGTAGTTCAAATTGAACTTTTTTTGACTTTGATCATAAAAACATACTTAATGAAATAAAAACAGTACACTAAGGGAGAAAAAGTAAAGTGAGGCATAAAAATACATATTTTCTAAATTTGATAAGTTATGATGTATTTTTATTGTTAAAAAAATCAAGTTCAAACTAGAATTTAATTATGAATAAAAAAGTCATGAAAATTAGAATAGAAATGTAAAAAAAATGTTTGGATGCTAGCAGCAAGGTTCGAACCTCAAACCGCCTGCAGGCAGCAAGGTTCGAACCTCGAACCGCATGGCAACAAAGCAACCCCCGCACCACTGCGCTACTAAGTCTTTCTCGACTTGAGTGGCAACGTATGCTAGATAACCCCACCAGCGTCGGATTAGTAGTGGCGGGCAGGATGACGTCACCAGCCGCCACCGTTATCCTTTTAGTAGTGGCGGGCATGCTGACGTCATCATGCCCGCCACTACTAAGACACCTATATATACTTTCCACTCCAGCCGTCCGAAAACCTAGTTTCATTTTCTAAACCCTAAACTCGCCCCCCTCCTCCCGTCGCCGCCGTCGACGTCCCGGAGCACGTCGCCGCTGCCCTCCGCCCGTCGCCGCCTTCCTCGGAGCCCGTCGGCGCCGCCCGTCGTCGCCGCCATCCAGTCGATCAGTAAATAATTATTAACCTACTTCTTTATTTGGTCTTATTTTATTCGAGCTTAGGGTTAAAATGATGGAGGATTGTTATATTAATTTATGCGTGGTAATATAATTTAGTATAATATTACTAGTAGAATGCACTAACAATAATTTCCACTATAACAATAATTTTTTTTAATGTACTGTAAAAAATTTCTGAGAAAAAAATTTCCACTATAACAATAATTTTTTTTAATGTACTATAAAAAATATCTGAGAAAACAAATTTCCACTATAACAATAATGTTTTTTAATGTACTATAATATTACTAGCTTAGGGTTTTTTAATGTTATAATATCAATGTGACAAAAAAATGCAGATGGCTCCTCCTAAGATTGAACCAACAAACAGTCGATCCTCAGACTCTACATCAAGTGGCGTGTGTGAGGTTTGCAAATGCGGTAAACATAAGGTACATGATGGTATAGTTTGCAGTTGTTTGGCGAAGAAAGTGATTCTCATAATGGACTCCGACTCGGAGGACGACTCGCGATCGCCGCAACCAGATAGGGTAAGTGTTGTGCTACGGAAGAATGATGAGACAACCGGTGGTAGAGGGAAACATGTCGAGGCTAGCGGTGGAAAAGGGAAGCATGTAGAGCAATGCGGCAGCAAGAGGATGAAGGAGGCAAGATCCTCTTTTTATGCAAATTTTATATTTTTATCATCCAATTCAATCATTGATAATAAGTTGTTCTCACTATCGTCGCCGCGTGTATTTTCTTGTTCAGGAACATGGAGAGAAGTGTAGACTGCCTGATGATGCCGAGTTGGTTGAGGATTGGCAAGTTGAGGCTTTTAATCTGTTTAACCAGAAATAGGTTGGGTTTGTGCCGAGGAAGAAGAAGAAGCTCCAAACCATATCTTTCCTTTGGGTTTGACCAGTAGTGCGTTTCGATGTGTAAGCTGGTTTCCCCAGCCTGGACTTGTGTTTGTTTACTTGGTTTCAAATAAACATGATGTGTCAAAAGCGAGCCCCCGCACCACCGCGCTACAAAAGTCTCGATCATATCGTAACAACATGTAATAAAAACACACTTAATAATAAAAACAGTAAACTAAGGGAGAAAAATACCAATTTTTGCAATTAGAATATTGGTGTTGTATTTTTATTGTACAAAAAGTTTCAATTTCAAAGGAAGAATAAACTATAGATAAGTTATGATGTATTTTTATTGTACATGTTTATTAATGAAAAAAAAAGTAAAGTGAGGCATAAAAATACATATTTTCTAATTTGATAAGTTATGATGTATTTTTATTGTTAAAAAAACAAGTTCAAACTAGAATTTAATTATGAATAAAAAAGTCATGAAAATTAGAATAGAAATGTAAAAAAAAATGTTTGGATGCTAGCAGCAAGGTTCGAACCTCAAACCGCCTGCAGGCAGCAAGGTTCGAACCTCGAACCGCATGGCACCAAAGCAACCCCCGCACCACTGCGCTACTAAGTCTTTCTCGACTTGAGTGGCAACGTATGCTAGATAACCCCACCAGCGTCGGATTAGTAGTGGCGGGCAGGATGACGTCACCAGCCGCCACCGTTATCCTTTTAGTAGTGGCGGGCATCCTGACGTCAGCATATGCCCGCGACTACTATACTTTTTTCCACCCGCCCAGACTAAACCCTAGTAGTGGCGGTCGGTGACGTCAGCGGCCCGCCACTACTATGTCTTTGCCCGCCACTACTACGATAAATATCAGTGGCGGGCAAGATGACATCAGCGTGTGCCCGCCACTGCTAATCCACCTATATAAAAGTTTCGCTCCCGCGTCTAAAACCCTAAGCCCTAATCTTCTCCTGCCAGTTACTACCGCTCCCAGTGCCCGCGCCGCCACCATTGGAGCCCGTCGTTGTCGTCCCCGAAGCCCGTCGCCGCCATCTCGGAGCCGTTGGTGTCTCCGGACCCCTCACCGCCACCTCGGAGCCATCGCTGCCGTCCCCGTCCTCGACGCACGCCGCCATCCCCGTCCCGGAGCCCGCGCCGCCACCCTCGGAACCCGTTGCCGTCGTCGCCCCGAACTCCGCCGGAGCCCACGTCGCTGTCGCCAGACCCCGCGCCGCCGTCCCCGTCCCCGGTGAGTACTTTCCGGGCATCCTCTTTTTCATCCCTCAAGCATATGCTTGTTAGTTCGGATTAACTAGATGTGGACTCTCTGGCACTGGAATGCGTAGTCATTTTGTCGTTTTTGTTTGTGTTGAAACACACTGCTTGATTTGCAGCTTGATGCTGTGTTTTACTGAACTGAAGAGTGCACTTCGAATTTGAGGTATTATCCACCAAACTGAAAATGTATTCTACAAGAATTGCAGAGTCAGATTAGGTTTGCAATGCAACCTTTGCAGACCTAATGGAGTAGTAAAACATCACTGACAGTTGAAGCTCCAGGTTGTTTGAGATTAAACATAGTTGAGTGCTTCTGTGCCTGTTCCATGTTTTGCATATATTTCTTTCAGAACAAGGTGTACACAACTAACTACACCGTAACATGGACTAGGTAGTGTGCAGCAAAGTAGGGAATATTCTTGAGAAAATGGAGGGAATTGTTGATAGTATAGAGCAATGATTGGCAAACTCTTCCTAATATATGATTGTTTAGCTAACTAAACGAGCAGAAGAAACGGTAATAGTCTACTTATCTGGTTTCTGCTCACCCACCTACCTGAACTTGAATATACTAGTGCTCGAAACTTGTGATTTTTTTGGTTAGAAATAACATGTTAATCAGCCAGCACTGCTGAAACTTGTCGGTGTCATATGAATACAGTACTACGTCTGCTCTTAAAAAATGAGGGAGTGAGTTGAAGTTGGTTTTCTCATGCATGCTCAGCTCCATGTCAGAATGTGACCATCGTTTCGTATGATCGGAAATAATATCCTAACACCTTGTCCAGATGGTCAGAGATGCATACGTACGTAGATAGACAGATAGATACATACATTCTAACATCCAATTTTATATAGTCTCTTGAGTATATATCTGAGATGATAGTGGCAGTGGCAGTGCACGCATGGCCTGTGTTCTGCTGGCCCGAGCCGCAGTGAAAGAAAACCCTAGCTGTGATTCTGTGAAAGAAAACCCTAGCTCAGTGATTCTAATTTTTTCTCTGTGAGAAAATGTTTTCTATGTGATTATGCTTGATCTGGTTGCCATGCTTGTTATTTGTTGTGCTATATAGGTAGCTAGAACATTTGTGTTGTTAAAGATAAATAGAATAGTTGTTGCTGCTTTGCTAATTATGGATATATAGATTATGGAATAGTTATATTACTGAAATTATTACCAATATTGTGATGAACATCATATATTAGTAATAATGTTAGCACAAAATCTGTGAAGTGAGTATGACGTCGCCTCGCCGCACGCCATACTCGCCTAAAAGGTGTGAAGGTGGTCCGGCGCCTCGCCTCGCCGCGCCGCCATAACAACTATGGATCAAATAACTCATAACTTATTTCTTTTATATTATCTAAGCAAAATTATTATAATATCCATTTGTAAGCTCAATTATAATAATTTTAAGTTGAAAGAAACACATTCTTCACAAAGCGTGCTGTCCATTGCAGTGCTATTTCAAAAAGCCAAACCAAGATCACCTACTCATCTTGCTAAAGTTGGATTAATTTTCGCTCCCGCCGTCCGAAAACCTAGTTTCATTTCTAACTCTCGCGCCGTCGTCCGCCAGTTGCCGCCACTCCCGGAGCCCGCGACACCCTCAAAGCCCATCGCCGTCGTCGCCGAAGCCCGTCGCCGCCGAACTCCACTTTTTTAGAATAACTTTTAGAGGCCTATGATGCAAATAGTAATTGAGTTATCTCATGTATGTCATCAAGCCGTGAGACACATCCACTCCGGTCAACAACTTCTTTCTCGTGTTGCTGACAGGGAATGGATGTGCTCACGGTTCCATGGCAGCCATGAACATTTTGAAAAGCTACACAAAATATGCTGAGGCCTAAACAACACTGTGACCAGTTTACTACCGCTATTATTTCTAAGGCTACTATATACTAATCCTCAAGTTCATGCATCTGGCTGAAGGCCAACATTAGATTCTGCAATTCTTTTTAGGGGCCTATGATGCAAATTGTTATTGAGTTATCTCATGTATGTCATCAAGCCGTGAGACACATCCATTCCTATCAACAACTTCTTTCTCGTGTTGCTGACAGGGAATGGATGTGCACACGGTTCCATGGCAGCCATGAACATTTTGAAAAGCTACACAAAATATGCTGAGGCCTAAACAACACTGTGACCAGTTTACTACCGCTATTATTTCTAAGGCTACTATATACTAATCCTCAAGTTCATGCATCTGGCTGAAGGCCAACATTAGATTCTGCAATTCTTTTTAGGGGCCTATGATGCAAATTGTAATTGAGTTATCTCATGTATGTCATCAAGCCGTGTGACACATCCATTCCGTTCAACAACTTCTTCTTTCTCGTGTTGCTGACAGGGAATGGATGTGCTCACGGTTCCATGGCAGCCATGAACATATTTGAAAGACAACACAAAATATGCTGAGGCCTAAACAACACTGTGACCAGTTTACTACCGCTATTATTTCTAAGGCTACTATATACTAATCCTCAAGTTCATGCATCTGGCTGAAGGCCAACATTAGATTCTGCAATTCTTTTTAGGGGCCTATGATGCAAATTGTAATTGAGTTATCTCATGTATGTCATCAAGCCGTGTGACACATCCATTCCAGTTCAACAACTTCTTCTTTCTCGTGTTGCTGACAGGGAATGGATGTGCTCACGGTTCCATGGCAGCCATGAACATATTTGAAAGACAACACAAAATATGCTGAGGCCTCAACAACACAAGAGAGAGAGAACAACACAATCTCCTAACTTGAGGATTAATATAGTAGCTTCAGAAGTAATAGCTCACTACTGTAGCCAAGAAGAGTGTTCATACATTTTCCACCTTTGACACTGTGATCAGTTTACTACTGCTATTATTTCTGAGGCTACAGTAGTAAACTGATCACAGTGTCAAAGGTGGGAAATGTATGAAAAATCTTCTTGGCTACAGTAGTCAGCTATTACTTCCGAAGCCACTATATTAATTCTCAAGCTAGGAGATTGTGTTGTTCTCTCTCTTTAGTTTTGTTGATACCTCAGCATATTTTGTGTTGTTTTTCCCTCTAATGTTCCATGGCAACAAAATATGCTGAGGCCTCAACGACATTGTGATCAGTTTACTACCGCTATTATTTCTAAGGCTACTATATACTAATCCTCAAGTTCATGCATCCGGTTGAAGACCAACATTAGATTCTGCAATTTCTTTTAGAGGCCTATGATGCAAATTGTTATTTAGTTATCTCATGTATGTCATCAAGCCATGGGACACATCCATTCCTATCAACAACTTCTTTCTCGTGTTGCTGACAGGGAATGGATGTGCTCATGGTTCCATGGCAGCCATGAACATTTTGAAAAGCTACACAAAATATGCTGAGGCCTAAACAACACTGTGACCAGTTTACTACCGCTATTATTTCTAAGGCTACTATATACTAATCCTCAAGTTCATGCATCTGGCTGAAGGCCAACATTAGATTCTGCAATTCTTTTTAGGGGCCTATGATGCAAATTGTTATTGAGTTATCTCATGTATGTCATCAAGCCATGAGATACATCCATTCCTATCAACAACTTCTTTCTCGTGTTGCTGACAGGGAATGGATGTGTTCATGGTTCCATGGCAGACATGAACATTTTGAAAAGCTACACAAAATATGCTGAGGCCTCAACAACATTGTGTTCAGTTTACTACTGCTATTATTTCTAAGGCTACTATATACTAATCCTCAAGTTCATGCATCCGGTTGAAGACCAACATTAGATTCTGCAATTCCTTTTAGAGGCCTATGATGCAAATTGTTATTTAGTTATCTCATGTATGTCATCAAACCATGTGACACATCCATTCCTATCAACAACTTCTTTCTCGTGTTGCTGACAGGGAATGGATGTGCTCATGGTTCCATGGCAGCCATGAACATTTTGAAAAGCTACACAAAATATGCTGAGGCCTAAACAACACTGTGACTAGTTTACTACCGCTATTATTTCTAAGGCTACTATATACTAATCCTCAAGTTCATGCATCTGGCTGAAGGCCAACATTAGATTCTGCAATTCCTTTTAGGGGCCTATGATGCAAATTGTTATTGAGTTATCTCATGTATGTCATCAAACCATGTGACACGTCCATTCCTATCAACAACTTCTTTCTCGTGTTGCTGACAGGGAATGGGCGTGAACATGGTTCCATGGCAGACATGAACATTTTGAAAAACAACACAAAATATGCTGAGGCCTCAACAACACTAGAGAGAGAAAACAACACAACATCCTAACTTTAGGATTAATATGACATCAGACCTTTTTTGCATAACCAAAATTCTGATACATTAGCATCTTCATATGAATAGTTTATCTATGGCGGAAGAAGGACGTTCCATCGAGGAGCTCATCTACGAGTCTCCCGCAAAAACAAATAAAGAGGGTTCATCTGAAGGATCCTCCGATAGCGAATCTTCGTACCACTCTCCGGAGAATGAACATCCAATGGAGCCTAGGAAGAAGAGAACGAGAGAAGACGCCGATGAGGATTACATTCCTGAAGCTCAAGCGGAGGTAATTATTACGTTAGTAACAAGTCAGAGCAGCTTCTAACCGAGGATTACATTCCTGAAGCTCACATTGTCTATCATCGTAGGATCGTCCAAAGCGAGGAAGCAAGCGTCGATTATTCCAAAGCGAGAAAAGAACAACTATTGTCCCAGCTATTGAGTCAGCTGAGCGAACAGATGTTGAGCCCGCTGCCACAACATCGTCTGCAAATGCGAAGAGGAGAGGGAAACGGGAGAAGAACAAGCTACATACAGCTATCTATGAGGTTGAAGAAGTGCATGTTGATGGGGCTCCAAAGAAGCCAAAAGAAATCACAGCGAAGTGGCGTAACGACTGTGGATGTCTCGCCAGGGAGCGATGTAAGATAGTTTGGAAAAATTGGAAGACTGTCCCTGAAGCTACAAAGAACGAATTGTGGCAGCATATAAAAGCGCATTATAAATTCCCGGAAGACCGCTTAGAAGACGCTAAAGCTGCCACATTGAAGACTATCGGGAAGGCTCTCCGTACATTTAGGACTAAACTGAACACACAATACCTTCAGAAAGATGAGTCGCCACTCAACGACTACGGCTTTATAACGCCAAATGAATGGAATGAATTCAAAATGCAGCATTGCTCCGAAGAAGCCAAACAAGAGAGCATAATGTTCAAAGAACTTAATAAGAAGAATAAGTTCCCCCATAAACTTGGGCCAGGTGGATATAAGGCTAAGGAGGATGAGTGGAGTAAAAAGGAGGAGGAGGACCGTGCGGCTGGGTTACCTGAACAGTTTTCAGGTGCTGATCAGCGCACTAAGAGATGGCTCCTAGGTCGAGCTAAAAAAACACCCGAGGGCCAATATATGCTCTCCGACTCACGGACTAGTGAAGTATTCCAGAAAGCACAGGAAATCGCTGAGTTGGAGAAGACTGGAAAGTTCAAGCCCGAGGGATGTAATGACCAGCTTACATCTGCTCTCGGAAACGAGGAACATCGAGGGCGCACCCGAGGTGTCTCTTCTATAGCACCCTGGAAAAATACTTTCAAGAAACAGGAGGGTGCCACATACAAGAAGCGTCAAGCACGCACAGACGACGCCGCAGAGCGCCGTGCAGAGTGGGAGCGACACTTTTTTGAATTTATTAACGAGAATCCAAACATAATGCAGGCTGCAGCTGGACAAATAATTGTGCCAGAGGTACGACTCGACGTACCAAGCAGTGTTGGCTCAGTACAAGACAAATTTCCTGTAAATTATATTAAAGAGGACACACCCTGCAGCCTGCATGTACCGATAGGGCGCAAAGGGCATTCCCAAGAGGCTGCACGAGGCATTGCTATGCCTGGGGATTTATTTCACAATCGGCCTATTCCTGCTGACTATACCAAGGTTCAGGTCAATGAGATCACCAACGACAGATTTATTAATGACCCCTTGGATCTTCCAATGCCTGATGAGGGGATTGAGACAATCGGAGATGCTCTAAATAACTTTGTCCTATGGGCGAGCCGAGATATCAAATTACTGCAGACAAGTTCTCAGAGTAAATCACCTATTGTCTCATCACAATCCCCCGCATATCTTTCATCTCAGGATGTGCAAAATATAGGATCATTATCACCTGTTGATGAGCGTGAAATAGAGGAAAAGGCAGAGGAAGAGCCAGTGCCCAATAAAGTGGCAGAAGTGATAGAATCGAAAGTGACTTCTGATCCTCAAGTGACAAAGCTAGTGCCAGTGCTTGAGCCCACTGATGAGCCCAACACAAATGTGCCAGAGCCAGATCAAATGCCAGTGCTAGTTCCGACTGAGCCTCAAGTGCTAGTTCCGGCTGATCCTCAAGTGCCAGTGCTAGTTGCTGCCGAGCCTGAAAAACAAGATGCATGCCCAAAGCCAGCAATCCACAAGATAACTGTTCAAGCTGGGCAGTGTTCTGCGCTGAAATCTGAAATGCATAAATTTTTTAATACTTTGGGGCAAACACGTTCTATGCCCGAAGCGGCTCCCATAAAGGCTCCAGTACAAAAGCATGCGGGCTCACTTTCTGTTGATAAGAGGACCTACGGAGACGAGGATTATATCGAATACGAACCAGGCAAACCATTATTACCCCAAGGAGTACTTAATTGTATGCCTTGGGCGATGAAAACATTTCATGACTGGTACCTCGAAGCGTCTTCGTTAGGTGTAACACAAATAGAACTGACGGTTCCACAAGAAATATTCAACTGCCCAGAGTTTAAGCTTGCACTATTTTTCGACGACTTCCATCGGATGTTTCGTCTGAAGCGAACCGACATCACAAGCATGATGCTCTGGTGCATGTAAGTACTTTATACTTTGTCAATACAAAGAAAAAATAAATAATGTCTTATATTGACTATTGTTTTATAACATATGCAGTTGTAATTCACGCGGTGACGAGTCTAAATTGTATGGGTACCTAAACCCGTCATTAATAAGCCAAAGTGCGCTGAACCCGACACTAAACCAGAATGATAGCAAGTACTGGACTGCGGGTAAGAAAAAATTTCAAAGAAAGATGTTCAATAAAGACGAAGACAAACTTAAGAAGAACAAAAGGAGTTGTGCCGCGTTGTATATTGCGCGGTGCATGTATCAATGGAAGGACAGAGAAATTATATGTGGGGCATATAACTTTAAGTAAGTATACCCACTATATCCACTTAAACACGTTTTATCGATTATGAAACTAACATAATCATATATTACTTCTTTCGATAGTGATCATTGGATTGCACTTCTGATATACCCAAAAAGCTCAAGGGTTTATGTGCTCGACTCGCTCGACAAACCCAAAAAAGAATATCAAGATATATTAAATGTTATTCAGAGTGCACATAGATACTACGTGGAAAAGTTAGGTGGCCCACATGATCCACAGAGGCCGAAAGAAATGCTTATCAGAACCAACTTTCCGGTAATATTATATTTTTAAATTTGTTAATTCAATTGATAAAGCCAAACTATATATCGTTCTAACTTTGTCTATTTTGAAGTGTCACAAACAATCTCTTGGTTCCGTGCATTGTGGCTACTATACTTGTGATTTCATGAGCAACAACTTAGGAAAGTTTGGGCGGACAGTATCTGAGGATACTAAAGAAGTAAGTTGATTTCTTGTGTGTTAATCTAATATAACTTGCAGCGTATGTACTTATATTTTACGTATGCAGGCGTCAGGTCCATCAACCGTTGCCGAGAAGAGCCAACTCTCTGAATCACAAATGTACGAAATCGTATCAAGGATGTGCCGCTTCACGATGCATGAGATTCTTCATGAGCTTGGAGTATTTTTCGATCCTGAGAGTGAAGTGGCCAAGCATCCAACTTTGTATGATTGGGCCGGAAGAATGAAAAGGCGAACCAATTAAGATATGAGTTAGCCTTCCAAGAAAACATAAACCGCATGAGCATGTATTTGTGAAACAATGAATTGTGTTGATGGATGGTTATTGCGAAACAAAAACCGGAAGAATGTAAATATTGTGAATTTTTGAAAATTGATGAGATTGATGGTTGTTGTGTTGATGTGTTGTTGTTGTGGATGTGTATGTGGATATGTGGATGTTTTGCTGCTGTGTATGTGGATATGTGGATGTTTTGCTGCTGTGTATGTGGATATGTGGATGTTTTGCTGCTGTGTATGTGGATGGCTGTGTGAAGCATATAATTTCTGTGTTTTGGTTTGTGGGATCACAGCATTCTGTGTTATGGCTTATACACAGCAGTGGCGGGCGTGCTGACATCATCTGCCCGCCACTGCTATTGATAACGGCAGTGGCGGGCAGACGAGGTCAGCGCGCCCGCCACTGCTGTTGACATAGTGGTGGCGGGCGTGCTGACATCATCTGCCCGCCACTGCTATTGATAACGGCAGTGGCGGGCAGATGATGTCAGCACGCCCGCCACTGCTGTTAACACAGCAGTGGCGGGCGCTCTGACCGCCACTGCTAACCAGCGATAGCAGTGGCGTTAGAGCAGTGGCGGACTGGATGCCCGCCACTATAGGTCGATTTTGCCCGCCGCTACAGTGTCGCTTTGTAGTAGTGTGGGAAGAATGTTTGCCTCATGTGGAGTTTGCATACAACCGAGCAACACATTCTACCACCAAGGTAAGTCCTTTTCAGGTAGTGTATGGTTTTAACCGTCATGCTCCTATCGATATATTGCCTTTACCTACCAGTGAGAGAATACATAATGATGCTAAAGAACGTGCTGAATTTATTTTGAAACTGCATGAAACAACTAAGGAAAACATTGAAAAGATGACTGAAAAATATAGGCTTGCTGGTAGTAAAGGTAGAAAGGAAGTTAAGCTTGAACCGAGCAATTTAGTTTGGTTACACTTGAGGAAGGATAGATTTCCAGATTTAAGAAAGTCTAAGTTGTTGCCTAGAGCTGATGGTCCTTTCAAAATACTTGAGAAGATTAATGATAATGCATATAAACTTGAGTTGCCTCCCGAGTTCGGGGTCAGTCCTACCTTTAACATTTCAGATTTGAAGCCTTACTTGGGAGAAGATGATACGTTAGAGTCGAGGACGACTCCAATTCAAGAGGGGGAGGATGATGAGGACATCACTTCTCCGCTGGACATTCAAGGTCTGATCACTAGAGCTCGTGCACGACACTTGAATTTAGAGGTGAGCTCGTTCCTAAGCATTTCAAATTATGAATTTGAGAATAGATTTCTACCTAATGATTATATTGTGATTAGGAACCAAGGAGAGGACCAGGATATTCATGAAGAAGGACATGGAGGCGGGGAGGTACAGCAAGGGAGTGCAAGCCAAGTTGGAGATCCGATCCAAGTCGACTTCGTGTCCAATTCGGATTCCAGGACCACTTGACAATAAAATGGACGCACAAGATGCATGCGACCTCCGATTTGGACGTTCCACATATGGTTGGAAATATGAGAAGATAACCTTTCCAATGGGATCAACCTCACATCAAGATAAAATCAGAGTCGTCAGCAATCGTCAAAACAATACCGATTTCTAGAACCATTTCGGTGCTGCGTCACTAGTTTGGGCCTTTGGCCCATGTACCGAGTTGGAGTCCCTTAAGGATGCATTTTAGGGTTAATCCACGTTCATTAGCCTATATAAACAGCAACCGCCGCTGTCTATCAGGGGTTTTGCTTAGATTATTCTATCCAAAACAGTTTTGTCGTCATATCGGTTTGTAGAACCCCAATTTGTGAGTTTAATCATACATATACAATTCGGTTGCATTCTTCTTGGTTCTTGCTTGTGTTCTACGATTAGTAGGCAAGGATTAGCCTACTTGGTGAGGTCGGCCGGGCATCATTCGGTCGATAACCAGAGGAGACATTGTGCTGTGATTGCGGGCTCAAGACATGCCGTCCAGAAGCCGGGTCGATTTGTGTAGCGACTCCACCAAATCGAGAGATATCAGAACATTTCAGAAGATTGGGAACCCTATTTTACATTAGAAGGCCATTGATTCGAAAGAATTTTTTAGGCACCCATTCACCCCCCCCCTCTGGTCTCTATTCTCGGTCCTACACCACCTCAATCGTTTTGACTCGTTGGCATTTGCAAACATACGCTTTAGACAAGAGATTATAGGGAAATACCATACCACCTTCCTCGGAACTATCCTTCTATTACACATATCATCCAATTCATAATCGTATTTTATATTCTTGAATCGATGTGTCCCACATGTTGGACATTTATCAAGGTATGCATACTCTCCACGAAATAGAACACAATCATTCATACATGCATGTATTTTCTCTATATTCAACTCTAGAGGACATACGATCTTCTTAGCACCATATATGGTGGTAGGAATCTTATTCTCTTCTGGCACTAGGTCCCTCAAAAAATTCAGTAATGCTTTGAAACTCATATCGGACCATCCATATGTCACCTTTATTTGTAGCATTGTCAAGACAGTGTATAAGATCGTGCACTTTTCTTTGCAACTAGGATATATCAGTGTTTTTGAGTCTTGTACATGTTTTTGGAACTGGGCAAACTTCCCTTTAGAATATGCAACTTGTTCCTCCGCATCAAGCACCATATGATCAACATTATCCACAATATCAATATACTTATATTTTGGAATTCCTAAAATGTCATTGTCGCTCATGTAATCTATATCAACGGCCCCACCTTCGTATATACTACCAATCTGATCTACTTCACCTTCATTTTTTCCTTCTTCGCCATGCTTGTTCCATATATAATATCCCTTCTTGAATCCACATCTTAGCAAATGGTCATACACATGTTCTGAATTTGTAAACTTCTTCTCATTCCTACAGTCATAACATGGACACCACATTGTAGTCTTTCCACTAGCTTCCATGTCATCTCTAGCACTACTCATGAAAAAATTCACCCCACTGAAATACTCATTGCAAATACGACAATCAAGATACATCTAGCTCCGTGTTGTTGCAATCTATAAATAACAAAACAATCAAGATACGACTCTAATTATTTCATGTATTGTGTCGTGTACATAAAAAATATGATTTATAATTTTGGATTAAGATATATTGGATAATTAAATATATATATACCTTGGGTAGGACGACATTGATGCTACCTGCGATGTGGGCTGGTCCACTGGAGCACGTAATAGTGTGGGTCATCATCGGCATGTCCAGCAACTACACTGCTGGTCAGCAGTTATGGCAAAGACGACAGCGGTTGGGACTTGGGAGTAATAAGTGCGAAGCTTTGTGCGTGAGGCACTTATATACATATCACCAGTGACGGTTATCCATATAAGGACGCGTCTAAAGGTGGCCTTAGGGTTTCAGATGCAACACTCTTTAGTGACAGGCGGTACTACCAACTGTCACAAATGTGGTGCTCCATATTTAATGGCGTGGTCTCAACACAGACCATCACTATAGGGGCAACCTTCAATGACGGGTAACTGTATGACCCGTCACTAACATGGGCGCCCCTACCAGCCTCATCTTTAGTGACGGGTCCTATTTCGACCCATCACTAATGAGACATCATTACTGACGCGTGGGAAATAACCCATTACTAAAAGTGTATTACTGACACGTGTCTTTTACCCGTCACTAAAGCTATGTCACTAAAGACCATTTTTGTAGTAGTGTCTTTGGATTTAGAAATCCAGATGGACTTCTTGGATGGAGCTTTAGGTAGAATATCCATCTTGGATTTATCTTCCTCAATGGTAGTGGGAGAGGTAAAAATGGTTTCGCCCTTCTCATGACTATTAACTCTATCAAAACCGAAACCCAAACCCAAAGTTCAACAAGCCTTGTCGGCGCACATCTTGGTATTGGCCAAGAGTAAATCCATCCTTTTTTACCCTCAGTGAACTTGTTAACCACAGAGAGAAGGTATTCATTCTCTATCATGAGATTCTCTACTTGTCCTCTACAAAAACTGAATTTTTCCTGAAAGATAGTGTAGGTGGAACATTCTGGCTGCACATCCTTTGAACTCGCACCACTCTCCAATCTAGCCTCTAAATCCTTATCATGCTTGTCTCTCAATTCAATAATTTTAGTAAGCAAGGGACAATTCATACATGCATCTAAGGGAGAGGATCTAGACTCCTCCACAATAAGCTTTTTCTCTACAATTTCAAGTTGTTTGATAGTTTGAGCATGCACAGAATGTAGCTTAGCAAGCTCTCTCATGAGAACTAAATAGGACTCACATTCAACATCATTCAACTTAGACCTAATCATGGCAAGTTCAATAGAAGCAGATTCATATTTAGGTATAAGTTCTTTCAATTCACATAAACCTTAAATGATTAATCTATCATGTCTAACCAAAACATCATTTAATTCATTTACTTTGACTGAAAGTTGGTCATAAGATAGCATTACCTCAATGGAATCTGATTTGCTCTCACCGTTGTTGATGCTATCGGCTATGAAGCAAAGATCGGTGAAGTCATTCCCCTTCTTCTCTTGTGGATCATCCTCCTCTGAGCTATCCTCCTCACTGGATGATGTGTTGATGTCGTTGAGGGCTTCCTTAAAAACTCTTGAGGCCGCTTTAGCTGCTCTCTTAGCTATCTTCTCTCTGTTCTTTTTGTGGAGGGGTTTTTGTTTCTCTTGTGGTGTGTATGGTCACTCTCATCTTTCTTCTTAAGCTTGGAACAGTCAGCCTTAATATGAGAAGTATCACCGCACTCAAAACACCACGAGAACCTCCTATCCTCTGATCCCGTCTATCATTATAGAACTGGGTGAACTTCTTGACAACAAGAGCAAGCTCCTCATCGTCCAAGGTATCCACCTGCTCTTTTGTGATAGAGACTAGAGAGGACAAATTAAAACACTTCACAAAAGTGGAAGAATTAGAAGAATTATATTCAGATGATGTGTCACTACTAGAACCGGAAACTAGTACCATGGAAAAAGGCAAAGAGTTCTCATGTCCTAGACGAGATGCCTTGGCAATCTCAGTGGACTTGAGCTTACTGAAGATCTCATCGCAAGTCAACATGTCGTAACTTACTGACTCCTCAATACTAGAGATCTTCACCTCTCATAAGCTACAATCTAGAGCATAGAGAAGTTTGATCGCTCAATCATGATCAGAATAAGACAAAGTTCTAGTGGAGTGCAAGTTACTCACAATGCAGTCAAAGTGCGCAAACATTGCATCTATCGATTCACCATGCCCTTGCACAAATAGCTGATATTCTTGATTATATGTGTTTTGGTGCCTAGCCTTGATCTGGGTAGATCCCTCA
This sequence comes from Zizania palustris, assembly GCA_019279435.1. Classification (NCBI taxonomy): domain Eukaryota; kingdom Viridiplantae; phylum Streptophyta; class Magnoliopsida; order Poales; family Poaceae; genus Zizania; species Zizania palustris. The sequence goes on from JAAALK010000290.1 coordinate 31,889,064, forward strand.
TGAAAAATAGCCAAAGTGGACCAAATCTCACGAGCAGTACGTAGGTATTGGACCCTATCGAACTCATTCCGACTCAACTAGTGAAATTTTTAATATAGTTTAGCAAGAAATTTTTAAGCGCCAATTCACCCCCCCTCTAGTCGCTACTTTCGGTCCTACAAGTGGTATCAGAGCGAGGTTAGTTTTTTTAATATCTTAACTGATTCTAAAACCTAGGTAGTGACCAAGACGTCTTCTGGTAAAATCCCATCCCTAGAAGCTTTTGGCTACACTTATTGGAAGACTCGCATGCGAGCATACCTTATGAGCCAGAGCTCGGACATATGGAAGATTTGTGTTCATCCTAGTTTCACCATAACGACTATTGCTGCGGATACTGCTGAAAATGTAATTACCCAGCATCAAAATAATAGTAAGGCGGTGAACATTTTATTTTCTGGTCTAGGTCCTAGTGAGTTCGAGCGTGTTAGCCATCTCACCACTACTAGAGAGATCTGGGCTACCCTGCAGGCACACCATGAGGGGACAACTTAGGTCAAGGCTAGACTATATCAGACCTACCGACGTGAGTATGAAAATTTCTCACAGAAGCCGGGTGAGACTGTTGAGGCTTTGTTTGGTCGCTTTCAATCGATCATTAACAAGCTACGCGTTAACAAGGCCGATGGTGATCAGCTGGTCTCAGATCATGAACAAGCGCTTAAGGTACTTCATACCTTGGACCCTAAGATCTGGGAGATCAAGGTCTCTTCTATTGTTGAGAGCACATCTTATGATACCTTGACCATCGCAGAGCTTTTTAGTAAGCTCAAGGCCTCAGAGGTCGATATCCAGTAGAGATCAAATCTTACTGGTTCTGGATCAAAGACTCTGGCGCTTGCGACACCATCTGCTGATCCTAATGCCATGACTTGTACTACGTTTTCCTTGATGTCTATTTCCGAGGAACAACTTGATACTCTAGGAGATGATGATCTGTGCTTGTTTAACAACCGAGTGCGACGTGTTTATGATAAGCGAATGTTTAAGAGACACGGCACAAAATCCGGATGCTTTGAGTGTGGTGACCTAGGTCATTTTATCGCCGACTGTCCCAAGCAGAAGAATTACAAGAAGGGAAATGGCGACAACTCCTACAACTCTGGCAAGTACGACAACTCCACGAAGGGCAAGCCCAAGACAAGGTTCTTTCGAAAGGCCCTGAAAGATTATAGGCGTGAGAACAAAAAGCGAGACAAGACCTTCTTTGCCGAGATGGAGAAAAGATACTCCAAGAGATCCTCATCTTCCTCATCGTCTTCAAGTTCAAGTGATGAAGATATCATGATCAGGAAGGGGAAGGACAAGGACAATCCGACGGGCCTCTGTTTCATGGGCTTCGGGACAAGCCGAAGACCCCACAAGAGCTTTTGCTCAATGGCTCTTGGTGAGAAGAAAGAGAAGGACTCCTTCGACGACTCCGATGATGACGACGATGAGAATGCATCTTCCTATGAAAAAGAAGTTGTTAATTTACTAGAACAGAACAGTCAGGAGTTGAAGTGTAGGGAGAAACTGCTCAGAGGGGCTAAGAAGAGGATAGATGAGCTTGAGAGTGAGCTTGCCACAACAAATGGCAAGATTGAGAGTCTGTCTTCTTCCCCTTGCTTGGGTGATAGTGATGAGTGCCCTAACTGTGAGGTGTTGTTGTGTGACCTGACGACTCTCAAGTCCAGGTACACAGAGAGAGTAGATGAGAGAGACGCTTTGGCCACTGAGCTTGAGAGTGCTCAGCAGGAGCTAAAAGATGCTCATGCCACTGTCGTCGCACCTTGTGTAGACTGCCCATCTCATTTAGCTAGTATAGCTGAGCTGAGAGCCAAGAGTGATGAGCAGTTGAGCGAGTTAGCTGGAGTGAGAGCTGAGTTGGAGCAGACTAAGCTAGAGCTTGAGACTTTGTCAGTTCCACCCACTGTTTGTGAGAACTGCTTGTCCATTAGAATGGAATTGATCAAGCTAAAAGCTGAGAAGTCTGTCGAAGTTGATAAAGAGTGTGAGATCTGCTTGTCTCAGGTGGAGGTGTTAGCTTCTTTGAGAGAGGATCTAGCTGATGTTCAGAACAAGAACTTTTACCTCCGTTCAATCCTGAGTTGGATCAGTGCTAAAGAGCCACAACTCGGCATGATGATCCATCAGTTCAAGAGACAGGATGGTTTTGGGGTAGGTTACACATATACCAAGGCTGATTTTGAGAGCGCCATTAGTTGTGCAGTGGAGTGGAGTAAGATGACTCCCGAATAGAGATATCCCAAGACTCACTCCACTGAGTCCTTTAAGGATAGTCAGCCCAAGGATGGAGTGATCCAAGAACAACCTAAAGCTCCATCTAAGAAGCAGATCTGGGTTCCTAAGCCTAAAACTCTTCACACTTCTCTTGATTCTTTACCTGGAACCTCTCACACCAAAGATGATACACCAAACACCACCAAGCCTAAGAATCCCAAGTCTCAACCACATCCCAAGAAGCCTACCTATCACTGTGAGTTCTGCCAGAGAGACGGGCATCTAGAGGAGTTTTGCTTTAGGAGGAAGCGGGTTGAGCGAGCAGAGAGAGCTCGAGGTGGGCAAGAGCAGTTCTACCAGCAGGGTGGTAGACAGAGAGTTCCTCGACGTAGAGAGAGGCTAGAGGCTAGGCCACGTCGTGTAGGTGGTGGTAGAGGAGACAATTTTTATGATCGTGCTCCGGAGGGTGGTTTCCGTTCCGGCAGAGTTCCAGATCATTATGGATATGGTTTTGGACCTCGTGACCGTGATTTTAGGAAGAACAGAGGACCGTGCTTTGATCCGCGTTTCGGTCCAGACTCATATGGTTCCTTCTGCTTTCCTACATATGAGCAGATGGCTCGACACTGGTTCAATACTTTTACTAAACCTGGCATTGGACCGTTTGGTCCCACTCATGATTATTGATCGTTTTTTTTGGGAGCTGTGTATTTTTTTGGATATTTTGAGTCAGCTTTTCATTGGTATCAGCTTTTCCTTCTTCTGTATTTTTATTGAGTCTTTTTGTGTGTGCATTCATATCATGCATAATCATCAATCACATTTTGAGCTTGCTTCTATTATATGATTAATCTGCTTTACTTTCTCTAGCTAGTATATGTTTTTGATTACTTATCGATGATCATGTTTTGTTTCAGTTCACATGATATATCTGATATTTGTCATATGCATGGCTTTTATGTTTTATGTTTGTCCGGTTGTGTTGGTTGGGTGTTGGGATTTCAATATAGTTTAGCAAGAAATTTTTAAGCGCCCATTCACCCCCCCTCTGGTCGCTACTTTCGGTCCTACAGTGAGGACTCCAGAGGAGGCCATCATGGCGGCGGAGCGTGTTGTTGGAGCCCCGACACCTGAGGAGCAGGCCCAACGGCTTGCTCTGGTGGGGACTTGGGAGCACTGGAACAGAGTATGGACCTTGCTCGGCGTCGAGGGGGTCCAGGCTCTGCCAAACTTCTCGAACCTTGCTCCTTCGGCAACCGGTTCCAAGAGGAAGAGGGTGCACGATGACGAACCCAAAGCTTCGAGGGTTCGGTCAGAGGTCCCAACGACCGAAGCCTCTACTCCAAAGGAGGCAACAGTCGTGAACCCTGAAACTAGAGCGGAGCCAGCAGGGGCTCCGGCAGCAGCTACCGAGGTGGTGGCGAGGGCCTCGACAGCGACGACTTCGGGCGCGGAGGTTGAGGCACTAGCTTCGCAGCAAAGGGATTGGGGAGCACACATCGACCCCTCCACCTTCGAAGAAATCTCCGACGAATGTAAACACTTTAAACATACTTCTCTTTTCATACGTGGATATTGACTTGAACTTTTTTGCAGAAGATGATGCTAGTGCGAAGTCCACCGCACCGAAGCTGGCGGAGGCCTCCGGCAGCAGCAGCAGTAGTAGCAGCAATAGTTCGGAGTCTGACAGTTCCTCGTCTGAAGAAGACGGAGGCAATAATCACGACGAAGGGGACCCTCGAGACGACGAGCACGTCGAGGTGGTGGACCAGAGCCCGGCTCCGTTGGAGCCTGTGCTGGAGGTTGAGGTGGAGGAGATAGTCCAGCCCCTACAGGCGAAGGAGGCCATGACGGAGGCGACCATCCATGATTTTCATGAAGGTTGTGCGGCTGTAGAGGCAGGGGGCTTGGTGGCTCAACTCAGACGCTCGAGCCCCACGGACCTCTTTGATAAATGCAAATGAAGTCGTCATCTAGGTGAGCGAAGTCCTATACAGCCTTCGAGTCGTGCTTTCTCTTCAATCAACACTTATGATTTTCTTGAATTCTTTCAGGCCTTCGCACTGAACACTGCAGCATCAACCTCTGCGGATAGGCGGATGACTCGCTTGGCGTAGGAGAAGGAAGCTCTCCGACGCGAAGTATCGGTGGAAGCCGAAAAGTGAAGGCGGGCCGAAGCCTCGGCAGAGGCAGCGAGGGCTGAGGCCGACAAGGCGAGGGAAGCTTTGGCCTCGGAGACCGACAAGCTCCGAGCGGAGCTTTGAGCTTCAGAGGATGCCAGAGCTCAGTTGGCGGAGGAGAACTCAAAGCTTTGCCAAGCCAGCCACTACCTTCAAGACTTCGTCATTCATAATGTCGACGAAGCCACTTTGAGCTTGACCGAGGTCCTTGAACAAATAGGGACCGAGTGCCGGGCTCCAAACTTCGGCCTTCGGGACCCAATTTGAGACCGCGTCGATTTCTTGAAGGTGGTGGCTGCGACAGCGGAGCAATCCCTGAAAGGCTTTGCCTTGATGGCCGGCCGAGTGGCGGGTCAAGGAGTGTTGCAAATGCTTCATGACTCGGGGTGCAACCACCTCGAAGCAGCGACCTCGATGACTCCGGTGGCCTTCAGAGGCCAGCACCTGGTGACGCCTCTGACAGGCGTCCGTGGAGCCTGGCGCCGCCTTCAGGAGCCTTGGAAGGCCCAAGGCTGCGAAGTAGTCCTCGAACTCTAGAAGGCCATCCGCCTTCGCCGAGCTAGGGCACAGGCCTCACCAGCTCAGCCTTCGATGTCGGCGCCTCCGCCTCCGAAGGTGTAGATCTCCTTAGGCTCCTTGTAATTCTTAGTTGTAGGCTTGTAAAAACTTATCAATTTATTAATATAAATGCGGGGGTACTTTATACCTGCCCAGGCTCAGCCTTCGAATGTTGACCTCGAAGTACTTGAGGACTTTGAAGAACTTCGCCAATTATGGGTGGTCCTCGAGGTAGCTAGGTCAAAAGGCCCCCCTCATTTCAAACTTCCGAGGGGACCTAACGGGGAAGCCATTTCCGAAGTAGCCCAGGAGCTACTGGCTACCCTGAAGACGGAGCCCTTTCGGAGTTCTTCCTCGTCGCCAGAATTAAGCTGCTTCGAAGAAGACTTACGTGGTGAAGGGGGTACAGCCTTCGAGTATGGCTCTGGCAAGCGACAAAGCTTTAGACTTCTCTGCCTTTGACATGGCACCTCCTGCCTCATAGACTTGGACAAACCTGCAAGGTGGAAGACGAGGCCTGCGGGCTTCGAGGCGTGGACGAACCGGATGTGGGAGAGCAGGCTCCGATGAGGCTTCGTCCAGCCGAGGGGGCCCTGGCCGGATGAAGAGCAAGCGAGGGTCGAGGCCTCGAGCTCGCTTTTTCTTAGGCTTAAATACAGACTACTCATAATTTTGTTTTCGAAGTGTATTTGTAACATACTTCTCAATTATCATTCAATGAATGAGATTTGTTGTATTTGCATACTTCGTCTGCATGCTTCGCATGATTTGATTGTTTCGAACGTTTTAGCTTGTCACGCTCGTACTGTGTATTACATTCGCACACTTCGCATACATACTTCCCCCCTTGCGCGTGGCAGCTAGGGACTTACTCGTTGCTAGTGTGGGCAATTAAAAATGCGAAGGGGTGCGCCTTTTTAGCGGCTTCGGACATTTATATCGCATCGAGGGAAGGCCTCTTTTGGGCTTCAAATGCATTAATTTGGAGCAAAGCAAGGCTTCAGCGAAGCCAAATTAAGCGAAGCATGTTTTGCATGCTTGGATTTGGATGTTGTGCGTGAGCAAAGCTCCGAAACGCACTTAGTTTTTAAGCAAAGCATGACTTCGAGATGCTTAAATTTTAGATTAGATTTTGACATGGGAAGCAAGGCTTCAGAGCGTGTTTAGATAGCGAAGCAAGGCTTCGGAGCTTGATTCTGTACTGAAAATGGATATTTGGTGTGGATTCACCGAACCTGTGATTGTGAGCTGCCTTCGCTCTGAGCCACCTTCGTCTCTAAATACCGAGAACGAATCTTGGGATTCTGGGATACATTAAGCCGGTGGCCTTCGTATCCTGGATGCATCAGGTCGATGACCTGGAGTCCTTAGATGCATCGGGCCAGTGGCCCGGAGTCCTTTAGCCCACTTCTACGGGCCCGGAGGCGCTGTGTAGCCTTTGGAGAGGTGCTCCGGATTTTGTAAAGCGAAGCAAGGCTTCGAATTTTAAATAAGATTGAACAAAGTTTTGCTTCAAAGTGGAAGCAAGGCTTCGATTTTAAGGCGAAGTAGGGCTTCGATTTCATACTAAAGATATTGCAAATTTGTACATCGAAGTGGTACTTCGAACTATGTACATACCTCGTAAAGCGAGTGAAAAACATGCCTTGTAGCCCCTTGGGGCTCTGACGGCCTCCGACACGCGAAGCGGAGCTCCTTGCTAGAGAGTGAGCTCCGAAGCACGAAGGATGGAGGAAGGCGAAGAAGGCCTTCGAACTGCACCCGAAGCCCGTTGCTGGAGGGTGCGCGAAGCAAGAAAGCTTCGAAGCTCCCCCCTCAAGCGCACTTCGAATTGCAGACAGTGGCAGAGAACTTAGCTTTTAGGACTAAGGTCCCCACGGACGGCGCCAACTATTGTAGCAATTGTGTTAGCTATAGCACATGTTTTGTATGTGTGTATGATGTGTAAAATGAAACTCGAAGGGTTCTCTCAGAAGGGGAAAAGATTTATCCTGGTTCGAACCTCCCCTAAGGGATAATAGCCCTATGTCCAGTTTATGGTGGATTTGGCATAGTATGCCTTGGTAAAATCTAGTTGATCCAAAGGATCTCATGGCCCTAGAGCCATTGAACTATTATAAGGGCTTGGCCCTGCTTTTATAGGAACGCATGCCAAAGGAAAAGACCTAAATGCCCTCTATAAGTCATAGGCTTATAGGGGAAAAAATGGAAAAAAAGGCTAGTCTACTGTACAAAGTGTTTTACAGCTTTACAGACGTGTCAGATAAACATCACTTCTTGTCCAGCTAAACGACATACTAGGGGAAGAGGGGCCCCTGGTATGACTTCTACACTGTAGCGAAGTATAGATATTTTCTGGGTTTGGAGTAGGGGCCGGAGCTCTTCAGGCGGAGGCTACAAGGAAGGCTTCAAAGGACACTTTGAAATGGGCTTCGAAGTATACTCCGAACTGAACTACGAACTGGGTTCTCAGAGACTTAGCTTCGAATCGGCTGAGGGTCCAGAGACTAGCTCTGAGGAGCTCCGAAAGAAGCTCGAAAGTTAACTCCGAACAGAGCGCGAAGGTTAACTCTGAACAAAGCTCGGAGGTTTACTCCAAAGTTAGCCCGGAGGATAACTCCAAAACTAGCCTGAGACTTAGCTTTTGGCAAACTTCAAAGGGAGCTTGGAGGCTTCGCTCCGGAGGACTCCAAAAGGGGTTCGGAGGCCTCTCTCCAGAGGGCTCCGAAAAGAACCTTGAGACTTAGAAATAACTTCACCAAATAGGGACATGCTTCGACAGTGTCGGGCTCCAGGCCGAAGGCCATCGGAGGTTGACGTCATTTGGCCCCTCTTTAAGGGAAAACTTATTCCCCCAACACAAACAATCTATCAAATAGGTAACACGCGCTGAAGAAACACGGGATGATGCGCAAGACTAGCCTGATTGACGTGGGACACAACACCTAGATATAACGTGCACCATCACATTAGGAAGCTATCGAGACTGAAAACAACGGGCAGCGAGAACAAAATACTAGGCGGCTACTACTGCTTCTGTGCTATGCACTATGTAGTGATGCACAGAGGACAATGGAAGAAACCATCGGCACAAACAAAATCGTGAATGCACAGAGAATTAGTCCGGTCAAAAAATAGTGAAAAGACACCTTGATGTCAAATCAATTACGAAGAGAAATTAAGCTTCAAAAAAGAACATCACGACTGAAAAAATGAGCTACAGCCTACGCCAAGGTGTGTTAGCAAACAGGCACTGTTCTCATGAGAACTCTTGTCGTGTCAGAGCCATACACCCAGAAAAACAGGGCGCTAGAGATGATGTGCGAGTGCACAAGCAGTGTTTGTAGAGAACCTGCCGCATGACAAGGAGCACAAACATGCTGCCGACAGTAGCTTGAGCAAATAACGCCAGACAACGGGAAGGAAGAAGAATGGCGACGGATGCAGAAAAAGCAACCAGAAGATTGTTTTTCATGGTTAGGAATTTTTTTAATCAAAAGTGATAACCTAGATGGGCAGCCCCAAGGGGTATTTATATTATAAACACAATTAAGGAAAAGACTAAAATGCCCTTGATCTATTTTTATAGATTTAAGGCTTGAAGGAAAAAATGTAAAAATGGCTAATCTAGATATTTTTCTCGATGTTTTGCTCGTGTGGATTCCACGGCTTCACATCAGGTACGTCGATATTTATGTCTACGGTTGATGTGGTTGATAGTTTTATGTCGAAACTGCCAAAGCGCTTGCTGCCCTTGCACCGTGTACCTAGATTGGACCACCATGGCCCAACAGCTCTCTCAGCCCGGTAATTGTTTGTCCTTGTACCTGAATCACATGACCAATGCCACGACACTCACTTGTTGTCCTTGCATCATGTACCCAAATTGGACCTCTACGATTTTGCAGCTCTTCCAGCTCACTGATCGTCCGTCCATATATCTGTCACACCGGCCAATGCCATGGCAAGACCTCCTCCTCTGAAATTGCCCTTCGAAGTGCCTCCTCTCAGAGGGCTTCATCATCATCTCTTCCGTTGACAATCACTCATCATCTGAGAGACATGAGCCCACGGTCCCGACCACGGCTCCTCACTCTTAGTAATTAAGACTCAGTGTTCTTCGATGCCTGATGAGCTGGAGAAGATGAGTGCAATCCTGTATGCCTCCTCAATTGGGTTTATCATGTATGTCATATTGTATACATGCCGAGATGTTTCTTGTGCTATAAGTTTTATGAGAAGACACCAATAAAATCCAGGTGAAAGTTACTGGGTTGTAGAAAAGAGTATCCTTTAGCACTTAAGAGGAACTAAGGATATGTTTCTGGTCTATGATGGTGAGTAGGAGCTCTATAGGACCGAAACGGACGACTAGAGGGGAGTGAATAGATGCCTCAACAAAATCTTTTGAATTGATGCCCGTTTCTAAACAGCCAACGCACCTCTAAAAGAACAAGTGGAAGCAAATAAATTTTTACAACAAAATCCCAAAAACAGCTAGTGCTATCACTCTCCTGCCATATATGATATGATGCAATAGAGATCACAAGCACTGAAAATAATCTACCCTTCAAAAACCAACTGATGTCCTGATTGAAAAGAGACTCATACACATCACACAAGGAAGATTGAAGACTACTCAAATTTCAGATGACATATCTATAAGCATTTCGACATAAACACATATATATCATCAAGCGCATAGCAAACATTCAAAGATCACATGCAATTAATAAAGTGCAATGAATAAACTATCCTCATAGATGAATCAACAAACTCTTGACATGCACAAGGATTACACAGATATATCAATGAATATTCATAGTGCAAACTAAAAAATACAATGCTTGAAACAATTGAAACAATCACACAATAATCAACTAGAATTAATCTACTGCAAAAACACGACGATCAAGATGGTGTTACTTTTCAAATGTTCCTATGCACAGTGCGATGCCTCAGCCCAGCGCCCGATCGCTGAAGCCTCTTGTCGTATGCCACACACTGCTTTGCGCATATCATAGCCTCCAGAGAAACACGCCACTTGCGCCGCTCTGCAGAAAACCAACACCCGCACCGCCTGGTGGCCACACACAGAGAAAACCGGTGCCCGCTGTGTTGCTAGGCCGAGATGCACACACGTCCGCATGCAAGAAAACCGGAGTTCCAGCTCCGCTCAGCCGAGACCCTGAATCACTCTCGGGAGAAAACCATTGGCTGGCCACATAGTGCTTCCTCGAAAAAACCGCTAGAAAAGAAAACTAGCGAGATCGGTGGCAATGGAAGAATAGTAAACTCTCAGCACAGGAATAGTGAAAGCTCAGGGAAGAAGATTACTAAAAACAATTTTGGTAAAGTGAACTCAGATTTTCAAAGTGGATGAGTTGGTAGAAACCTTAGGACTACGTAGCCTTTTATAGGCAGTTAAAACTAGAAAAGACCAAAATACCCCTAGAGTATTTTACCTATAGATGCAAAAATACAAACGTGGGCCCAATGGGCAAAATAGCAAAATCCGATCGAAAGGTAGTTTCTCCTGACACGGAGCTTTCATAGTGACTACGACTTTTCTTCAGGATGCTTTGGTCTTGATCCGATGGTTTTGAGCCAAAATCGACAAAGCCCTCCAAATATTTGACGTGTGTCACCAATCCACGAACTCGATTGCCAGCAAGTCTCTCCTGCTCTCTCGATCCCTTGAGCCACCTTGTCACATGCACAGGCCTCCCATTTGCTGACTTGGTCAACATGTTGTCTCGATCATGCGTCTGTCCATATCTTGCTTCATCTCCACGTGTATGGCTGAGATCTTACTCAACATCAAATGGCTTTCTTGATCATCTGGCATCAAGATCTCCACTTGACCCTGATCACCCGCCGTTGACAATTGACTCGTATCTCAAACCTACACACAATGAGACAAGCAAAACACGAATCTCCACGCAAAATGCACATTGATCCCTTCAATGAACCTAACAAAGCAAACACAAGTCTAGACAATTAAACCAGACAAACTTGTCAATCACTCATTACTAAGATAAAACCACAGTGAAACCCCACTTGGTTTCTCAATCTCCCCCTTGATGAGTGCATTAACAACTCCCAAAAGAAACAAGATGAATTTTGAAATTCAACACACAAGTGACCATAAAAACTTAGAAAAGAGCAAAAACAAGTCACTTGATTTTTAAAATTCTCCCCCTTAACAAAAGATTTTCCCCTTCGACAGAAGCAAGACACAAATCCCCCTTTGACAATGCAAGCATCAAGGTGATAAAAAATATTGCAAAGAGAGATGTGAGAGTGAGTGTATATATACAAGCTTCTAAAATATGATTACCAGCAATTACACTACAAAACAAGCATTTGCCTTGAATATTGTCTAAAAGTATTGTATGATAACTCAGATGAATCATATCCAAAGAAAATAAAGAGCAAGCATTTTCAGCATTTAGCAAACAAAAGCATACCACTCAGACTGGCATACTAGACATGTTAAAGCATGTAGTGCAAAAGCTAGCAGATACTACCCAGATATGCATGTTCGAAAATATGGAGCTTTAGCAAACTTGTTATAAATATTTTCAAGATTTTTGTTTCCTTTTTATTTTGAAATTTTATGTCAGAGGTTATTTAATGTAAGTTACATACTCAGCCTCAGCTATAGACTGCATAACGCTAGACTTTTTGCGAGAAGACCAACAAATAAGAGAGAAACCCAGAACATGACAAGTACCAGAGGTACTTTTTCTATCAATTCTACCCCCATCAAAATCAGCATCGGAAAAACCTCTCAGACATAAAGATGATGCAGAATATCAGATGCAAAATTCAAGTGTGTGTTTGAGGTACCTTAGTATGTGCTTAACTGCTTGACGATGTGAAGCCCTTGGAGAAGCCTGAAAATGAGTGCATAGACATACTGTGAAGTGTATGTCCGGCCTCGGAGCCGTCAAGTAGTGAAGGGAGCCGATCATGCTCCCGAACTCCTTCTAATCTACTTATTCTCCATCTTCATCTGGGTCAAGCACTACTGAGATAGCCATCGGAGTGGCAAGTAGCTTCGCATCGCTCATATCAAAGCGCTTCAGCAGGTCCTTGGTGTACTTCATCTGATGCACGAAAGTACCTTGTTTGCATTGCTTGATTTGCAAACCTTGGAAGAATGTCAGCTCGCCCATCATCGACATCTTGAACTCCCTGCTCATAGAATTAGCAAACTCGGACACAAGTGTATGAACAAGACGGAAGTCTTTACCATGCTTTAGAGTAAACAAGGTTTTGTCAACAGAGCCCATTTTGTAAACATGCTCAAGCAAAAAGTTCCTAAGTCGGTCATACCAAGCCCTAGGAGCTTGGTTGAGCCCATATAAAGCTTTGTAAAGTTTAAAGACTCCATGGGGGTACTTGGTATGTTCAAAGCATGGGGGTTGTCTAACATCCTCTCCTATAAAGTCATTAAGAAAAGCACTTTTAACATCCATTTGATAAAGCTTGAAACCGCGAGAAGATGCAAAAGCAAGCAAAATTCTAATGCCCTCAAGTCGAGCTACAAGAGCAAAGATCTCTCCAAAATCAACCCCCTCGACTTGAGAGTTGCCCTGAGCAACAAGCCTAGCCTTATTTCTCACAACATACCAATACTCCTCCTATTTGTTTTTAAAAATCCATTTTGTGCCAATGATATGAATATTCGGAGGTGGATCTACAAGAACCCATACTTGGTTTCTATCAAAATTGTCTATCTCTTCATGCATGGCATTGATCCAACTCGAATTAGATAAAGCAAGGCTAACATCAAGAGGCTCAAAAGAATCGACAAATGCGGAATCAGCAAAATGAGCATGAGATTGAGTTACCCTTTCATCTAGCTCACCGATGATCTGCTCAGGAGGGTGAGGAGCCATGCTGAAGAGTATGAGCCTTATGGCTCCAGATGTGATGAGTCATTGTCAATGGAAATCAAGAGGATACAAAGAGAGGAGAAGACCTGCTGCGTCTGGGCCGTATGTGACTCAGGTACACGGGCAGCGAGCGACTATCAGGCAGAGGGGCCGCGAAGTCGGGCTGGCCCAATCTGGGTACATGGGCTAGGAGCAGCAGAGGATCCACTGGGCTGTTGACCAGGATTGACTTAGGTACACGAGCGGCGAGCGATTGCTGGGCTGAGAGAGCTGCGGAATCGGGCCGGCCCAATCCGGGTACCTGGTGCAAAGTCGGTGGACTCTTTGTCAGTTTCAGCGCAAAACTGACAACCGCTGATCTCGGATCGGACCGTTCTATGGCGAAGCCATAGTCGCTACGAAAGCTCCGCTTTAGGATAAGTCATATGTAATTAGGAGTTTACTATTTTGTCCTTAGGCCCACAGTCAGTCAGTCGAGTCTGTAAAATATCCTAAGGGCGGTTTGGTCTTTTCCATTTTATTTCAGCGTTTGTAAAAACCCTAAGGGTCTTTTGGTATTTTCCTAGGCTATTGAGATGCCTATAAATAGGGCCCCCATCCCTAGGGTTAGGGTTAACTCACTTAATGACAAATTTGAGTTCACTTTCCCCACATTTTGCTCCTGTTCGTTTCCTGTTCCTATGAGCGTCGCCGCAAGTGCGAATGTTTTGTTCTTTCCGCTTTCATCCGGATCTGCATCATCGGTTCATCGGGGAGTCACCCAACCAGGTTCTATTCATTCTCGCTTCAGCCATAAAACTTTTTGGTGTGGTGTGATTGCCTGGTCGCCTCGTTTTACGTGCTAGTTCCCATTTTCTACTTGCATAGATTCTGCTATTCCTGTTCTGTGCACCGAGTTATTTTAATCAAGGCGCTGTTGTTTTCTTGTTGCGTGGCTGATTTGTTTTGTCCATATGCATGCTTGTAGAGTTGCATACTAGCCTTCAAGTTCTTGCACGAAACTTCATTTTCTGTCATCACCATCAAGCCATAGCCTGGTCACTAGCTTCTAGGGCCTATGGTTTAGAGCAGCAGCTATGCATCATAGCTTCTTTGCACAAGCAGCAAGAGTGTGTGTGGTCATTTCCTGTAGAATCAATGTGTGGGTCCTGCTAGAGAGGCTGATTGGCGTGGGGGTTCGTGCGCTAGTAGTTGCAGCCATACCTGTGCACTCTGATCGCAGCATCTAAGAGAAGCTAGGCATAGGTCTCAATCTGCGGCTCATTTGCAGCGAAGTCTGTTTTAATTTTTGCAGCGGAGTCCGTCCATGGTAGCTTCGGTTCCCGACGAAGCTCGTAGGATAGCTTCAAATTGTTTTACGGTTTGCAGACTTCGCTAGCAAAGGTTGTGAGGTCTACTTCGCTGTGTGCACAGAAGCGCTTAGCTCAGCAGAGAGGCTTCGCTGCCACAATGAGCTTCAGAAAACGAACTTCGAGTTATTGTTGCAGGCTTCGGTGTTTTTAGTACCTTCGGTCTCTGCGGACTTCGGTTCGAAGGTGTCTTGGTTTGAAGGCTTTCATGCAGGCTTTGCTGTCCACGTCAACAGCCTTCGCACAACAACTTCGAAGCCTACTTTGGCTCGGCCACAACAAGCTTCGGTACTGCATACTTCGAACAGGCTTCGACAAGTATTTAACAGGAGATGGCCTTGAACAGTAAGACTCCTCGTTGTACGTGCACTCAAATTAAACCTCTGTGATGATCTATATTTGTGAAGCTTGATTCGTCCATGTTTTAAATACTTTGTTAATCCGCCTTTAAGCACTGTGTTGGTGTCTCTTTGTTTAGGATACCGGTCGTTTTTAGGCTAGATCGTTTTAGGCTTTGTTGATCTGTTTTACTTTTCCCTGCTTAGTCTATTGAGTTGTGTTGGGTGTTGGGAGCAGGCCATTAATTCGAAAGAATTTTTTAGGCGCCCATTCAACCCCCCCCCTCTGGTCGCTACTTTCGGTCCTACAGAGGGTGATGTCACTGAATCCGAAGAGGGGCTTCTTGTCGAGAGAGAATCTCCCCCTCAACATTTGCCGGAGTGAGCTCGATGCATGCTCAAGTCGATGCTTCAAGCCCTCTTTCTAAAGTAGATAATGTAGGATCTGTTTCAGGGGTTGCTGTAATAGGAGGTAGGGGATCATCCTCAAACTCTTCCAATTCTGATGGATCTTCTTCTTCAAAGATGGTTTCATCCATATCCTGCTTACTGGAAAGCTCAAAAGAAGTACTAACATAGGGGGAAGACTGATCAAAAGTCACATCACACGACTCGATGACAGTGTTAGTATCAAGGTTAAAAACACGATATGAATGACCATGAAGTGAATAACCCATAAAGATACCATCAGAATAACACGACTCAAATTTATCAAGATTACCACATTTTAGAATGAAGCACCTACATCCAAACAATCTCAAATTAGAAACTTTGGGCTTCCTTCCAAAACATAGATCATAAGATGTGAAATCCAAAAGTGAGCGCAAGAAAATCCGGTTGGAGATGTAACATGCAGTGCTCATGGCCTCAACCCAAAATCTTTTAGGAGTCCTATGCTCATCGAGCATCGTCCTATCCATCTCTACCAAAGCGCGGTTCTTTCTCTCAACAACTCCATTTTGTTGAGGAACCCTTGGATCAGAAAATTGATGTTCAATGTCGTGCTCAAGGAAACAGTTAACAAATAAACTATTCTTAAACTTGGGCCATTATCACTTCTGATTGCTTTCACTCCACCAAGGAGTTCAGTGAATAGTCTCAAAGCTAAGCTCTGAAAGTGTGAAAACACTTTATCCTTGCTTGCAAGAAAGAAGACCCAAGAATACCGAGAGTATTCATCCACCACGATAGGGATATACCATTCGCCACCTAAAGAACTAACCTGAGACGAACCTATATTGTCCATATGGAGAAGTTCTACGGGTTGTTCTATCATCACCACGTTGATTAGTGAATGAGAGGCGGCTACCATCTTTC
The DNA here is from genome assembly GCA_019279435.1 of Zizania palustris. Classification (NCBI taxonomy): domain Eukaryota; kingdom Viridiplantae; phylum Streptophyta; class Magnoliopsida; order Poales; family Poaceae; genus Zizania; species Zizania palustris. The sequence goes on from JAAALK010000290.1 coordinate 31,904,972, forward strand.
CATATCGACAAGGAGCACAAATAAGATTCTTCTCAAACTTTAGCTTGGGCAATCCTCGGATCAGACCTAGGGCACTCAGACAAGCGAGCAAGTTAAAGCTCATATGCCCTAGTCTCCTATGCCACATCCAGAGCTCAGAAGAAAGTTTAGCAATAAGGCAATGGGAAGAACCAAAAGTTTCAAAAAAGTCAGCTCTAAAGACCCTCCCTATTCCTAAAATCTTACAAACAAAAGCGCTAGAAGAATCGAGAACTTGTGAATCATCGCGTCTAAAACGTACTCCCAAGCCCTCATCAAGCAACTGAGATAGAGAAAGCAAATTGTATCCCAAATCCTCAACCAAAGCAACATCTTTGAGAATGAAATTTTTATTAATTTTAACCATACCTTTGCCTTTCACTCTACTCCTTTGATTGTTGTCGAAGGTGATGTACTCACGTCGTTGGGTCGAGGTAAGGCTGGAGAACAATGATGTCTTCCCGGTCATATGGCATGAACAACTGGAATCCATGATCCACTTGTTCTCCAGGCCTCCGTTTGCCATCTACACATGAAGAAAACATCTCGAGTGCTCATTGCTGGGGTAAGAGAAAAACTTTCTAGAAATCCATTACTGAGAAACTCGAGGGGCAGAAGTAAAAGTAGTAGACTGCACATCAGTGGAATGCAAATCAAGATAAAAGCACGTAGTCTACCACCATGATGAAAACTAGAATCGTGATGAGGTCTCCCAACCTATCAAGGATCAAATCCTCTTACATGTGGTCTAGAACCATATGAACTATGGTAAAAACCATGTTGGGCGAATCCTCTAGAGTAAAAACGTGGAGCCTAACGAAAACAAGAAGGATAATGAGAGACAAGCTCATGTATACCAACAGGTGACTGATACATGTACCGTGCACTCATCTCCTAATAACATCGCTAATCCTTCATGCGACAAAAGAAAAAGCCAATCAAATGACCCACCCTCTGACAATAAGAATAATGGAAAATCCTTTTAGGGGCTGGGGCATTAAAACCTTGGGATTTTCTCACAGGCTCTCTTGGTTTTGGCTTAGTATCTCTCTTGGGTAGAGGAGGTACTTTCTTGGAAGGCTTGATGGGGTTCTTGTCTTTCTGTCGAGTGTCTAACTTGGCTCTCTCTTCCTTAAGGGTAGTAGGTGGAGTGAACATAGTTTTGCCCTTACTGTCTGAAGTGGTTCTCTCAAAACCCAACCCTAGAGCTAACACAGCCTTGTCATCACACATCTTGGTCTTGTCCAAGAGAAAAGACATCATACATTTTTCCTCAATACACTTGTTTACCACAGAAAGAAGGTATTCATTTTCAGCCATGAGTTTCTCGTCTAGCCCTCTAGCAAAGCTAAGTTTGTCCTTGAATATAATGCAGGTGGAACATTCAGGCTGCACATCCTTAGAACTCTCAGCACTCTCCAATCTAGCCTCTAGTTTTTTAACATGCTTGTCCCTAAGTTTAATACTTTCAATGAGCAATAGGCAATTTGAACAAGCATCAAAGATAAGAGGTCTAGACTCCATCACAATGAGCTCTTTTTGTGCAATATCAAGCTTATCGATAGTTTGACCGTGCACAGAACGTAGCTCGGCAAAGCTCACCCATGACAACACAGCAGGTGTGAAACCAAGTAAGGTCGCACTGTGGTTTTGTCTTTGTGATGAGTGATTGACAAGGTTGCTCGATCTGGAGTGATGAGTAAGTAGTGGTTTGTTTGCATCTATGGGATCGATGTGTGAATGGAGATTGTGTGCCGAGGGGATCGATGTGCATCGTGGTTCGTGTTTTGACCTTTCTCAAGTGTGCAGGGTGGAGATGCTAGCCAACTGTCAACAGCAGGTGATCAAGGGCCGAGCAGGGAGCTCAATGCCAGAGGATCAAGGAGGTCGGGTGAAGTTGGAGATGATCTCAGGAGTGCACAGGGAGATAGAGCAAGACATGGACGGACGGATGATCGAGACAGCATGTCGACCAAGTCAGCAAAAGGGGGGGCCAGTGCAAGTGATGAGGCGGCTCGAGGGGATCGAGAGCGGGAGAGACTTGCTGACGGTCGAGTTCACTAATTAGTGTCACATGTCAGCGATCAGGAAGGCTTTGTTGGTTTTGGTTGAAAACCGTCGTATCAAAAAGTGTTTTTAAATTCTAATAAATAGGAGTTTATTTTTCTGTTTAGTAGTCTAGATTAACTGTAATCTTTTAGTATTTTTTGGAATTCTTAATTCTGAAAAAATATTAAAATAATAGGGTCAATGATGTAATAAATTAGGAGTATACGTTTGTGTATTTTCAGAATTAATAATTCTGAAAATACATAAAGGCAATTAGGTAAATACTTGGTCTTTTAACCCTAATGGAATTTTAGGGAATATCTTGATGGGCTTGCCTATATAAAGGACCCCATGCCTAGGGGATTAGAGAGGGAAGTGGCTGTAATTTTGGGGGGCTGAAGAAGTGACTGCACATTTTGAGAGAGAGCAACACTATTCCAGAATTTCTTCCATTCTCTTCTCTCTCTCTTTGATGGATGCATACTGGAGCTTTCTTTCTCAGCCGCTGTTCCGTAGCTTCATCAGCAAAGGTACTGCCGTGACTACTACTCATCTACACCGCACCTATTCATGGTCTATTGCCAAGCTTTTACTCCTTATGGGCTACAGTTTGCCGATCTGGTTTTCTTCAGTGAAATTGGTTTATTTTCTGCCATGATTTGTTCACTGTTTGTGTGTGAGATATTCTCCTGATTTTTTGAATTGAGTTCTGTTATGAGTTTTCTAGTTTGGAGTTGAAATTGCTTATTACTGTAATCTTCAATGAGTGAGTAATTTCTCCATGGTTGCTAAGATTCAAGATTACAACCTGAGCACAACCTTGCACATCATTGATTAGATTCATGTTCATGAATATTTTGAGTTCTGGCTATTGGTTTTCTTGGCCTAATCCTGTTTGATCTTTTCTTGCATTGCTTCTTGTAATTTCTGTACCATGCCGACAGCTTCTGTTCTGAACTGTGCTGCTGAAAATTTGTGTTCTATATCAATCTGATTAAGCTTCCAGGGACACAAATTAGTAGGTTGATTAAATTCTCTAGCCACTTTCTCTTATCAATACTGTCAGGATTCTTTTCTGTCTAGTGTGCATCATCTCCTAGTTTTATCTCTGATTATTGAAAGTTTTCCTTGAAGTAATTCCAGAACTATTGATCATCCGGCACATGGAATTCTGGGAGAAAACCAGAATACAATTCTGCATTTCATGCACTGTGTCCCTGTTTGAACTGATCTGCAGTGTTCCACAGTTCTATTATTTCTATCTTCTATTCATTTCTACTGCTACCAATATTCATGAATGCTAGTGCATCACACATCACCCATTTCATCTGATTACTGTGAGATATGTGGTGATTGCTGATTTGGGCTTTGTCTTGGTATTGTCTGAAGTCATTTTAGATTAATCACTTTTTGAAAATTTCGAAGAGACATCTCTTTTCTGCAGGAAGGTGTAGTAACTTCTCCTGATTGCATCATCAGACTTAATTTCTCTAGAAAAAGTGATCTCTGTGTTGTTCTGAACTCTTTAGAGAAGAGGTTCATGTGAATTGATTCTACCTGGTTCAGTTTTCGATACTTATTGTTATCTGTAATTGTCAAATTCTAGTACCATTACTGTTATTACTTCCAAACTCTTCTGTGATTGATCTTCATTCAAAGAAATTATGTTCTGTACTATTTCTACAATCAGTCGGAATACCAGAGACCGACTGTGCCTATAGCAGTGAGTAATTTGTTCCTTTGATGTATATGCATTATTGTTGTGTTATTGATTTAATTTCCTGAACATCATGTCTTCACTATGAAATGTTTGGCTTTGAGTCACTGATGTTCTTTTTAATTGCCATTGATCTGCAATAGGGCTGTGAATACAAGTGTTACTGCTTTCTGTATTTTTGATCTTTGCCATAAGAATTGCAAACTGAAGAAAGTTTAAATTGAAATCACACTGAAGTTTTATCTATTTTCTAAATTTTTGAACACTATTGGAGTTCCATTTGCTGACATCTCTATAACAACAAATCAAATACCGATCTAGACTCTGTAGATCGACAAACCATTTACCGACAGTTATTTCGGAGTTTCAAACTCCGATCTAGAGAGAATCAAATTTGTATTATTTTGTCTGAATTCTTAACAGTGATCATCAGTTTTTCTTCTGCAATATTTTAGGGGTGCGTTGGGTGATCTGAACAGACCATCATATTCATGAGAATTTGTCGAGGCGCCTATTCACCCTCCCCCCTCTAGTCGCCATTTCAATCCCACAATTGGTATCAGAGCCGGTTAGATCACCCGTTGACCTTAACCGATTTGTGATCTTTTTGGCGACATGGACAAGAATCCTAAAATTCCAGTGTTTGAAGGTCGTGATTTTTCCTATTGGAAGGTGCACATGGAGGCTTATCTACTAAGCCAAGGAAGTGCTATATGGGACATTGTTGATTCCCGATATATGATCCCTGAAACTCGCACCACTTAGGCTGAAAAGGAACAGTACGATTGTAATAGCAAGGCAAGAAACATATTGTTCATCAGTCTGAATCGCAATGAGTTTGATAGGGTCCAGCACCTACGGACTGCACGTGAAATTTGGACGACTCTAAAAAATTTTCATGAGGGCACTATCCAGATTAAGGCTAGGCGCCAAAGCACATATAATCAAGAATATAAAATGTTTGTGCAAGGCCCTGGTGAATCGGTAGATGCTATGTTTGCTCATTTTGATGGAATTGTGAGCAACTTGCAAGAGCAAAAGAAAGAGACAAAAGAAGAGTGGCTAGAGCTTATAACAAGAAAGTAAGAACAAAATCATTTCAAGTTGGTAACTTGGTTTAGAAGACGATTTTGCCTTTAGGCACTAAGAGCCCAAAATTTGGCAAGTGGTCTCCTAGCTGGGAAGGTCCTTTTAGGGTTGCTGAAATCGCTCTAGGTAATGCATATTTACTAGAGTCACTCCAAGGAGAGCGATTTCACAGGGCTTTGAATGGTAGATATCTGAAAAAGTACTTCACAAGTGTGTGGCAAAACGCTTGAAGTGTCGAAAGGTCAATATAAAGCATATCACCCTTAGCTTGTTGTGCTTTTGGCTCACTAAAGTTTGCCAAAATGCTGGGGGCATGTGTTGATAGCAAAAAAATGGCATTAATGGTTAAAGGTGTCAAAATATCAAATTTTGGTAACTCAGCTAAAAATATGCCAAAATCCTGGCACAGGCCGGTCTGACCGGCCATGTAACGCCAGTCTGACCGGCATCACTTCGGTCAGATCGTCCATAGGCCCGATCAGACCGGCTAAGTCTATGTTCGAGTCCAATTAGATGATTCTAGGGTGTTTTTATCCCTAATTGATTTTTGATGACTTGAACTCGTGCACAACTCCAATTAGATGCCCGTGACATCATACCCAACCTCTATAAATATAGGCAAGGCTGATACAAGGAGACCCCCCCAAAAAAACCTAATAGATCCAATGTATTATCTACCTTGAATCGCATTTACTTTCTTTGCCCTAGTTTTAGCTTAGCACGTACATCTTTTCTGGTTTGCGCTGTAAACCATCCGTCCGCCGCGTCGTAATCACGGTAAGCCCTTGTCGGTTCGCTCGTGAATCGTCTGTTTCATCCACGTAACAGATTTCTATCATTTTATTGGTTTTTACCAGTAATTCGGTCCCTTGGCCGAATTACCCCTGGTTTTTTGGTGTTTTTACAGTGTGTTCTTCTTCATCTTCCTGGCTAAGAAGTTTAGGATGAAGGCACCAACAGCAAGACGATCGTCGGAGGACTCGGGCGGTTTGATCTATTACCGTCGGTCCACCGACGTTGATAGGCCGGTCTGACCAGGCTATGCGTGTCATAATCTTGTCGGTGGCATGCATTGGTCTGACCGGTAGTGTGACACCCTGATTTATCAAATCGGAACATTATTGAATTTCCAAAGAAAAACAATAATACAAGAAGTTCATCATGCGACATGTACATACGAGAAATCATGTGTGGTACGCAGACCACATTATTACAAAAGAGTAAAATTAAAATAAGTAAATAAAAGCATGATGAACGCCCTCTTCAGGATCTTCTTCTTGACTGGGTCGCTACTCCAGACCATCTTCCTCGTAGTAGGCATCCTCTGAATGGTGTGTCCAACGGGTATGAGTACAAAAGTACTCAACAAGCCACCGCAAATGCAATAGTAATGCAAGGTAATAACAAAGGAAGGATAATGACTAAAAGTGCGGAAACATACATTTTTTTTCAGTTATTGCATTTAGTGTAGTCAAATTTAATCATGCGGAATAATAAAGATGAATATCATAATAACATCTAACTCGAGGAGTACGTTTTCCTTCCTCGCACAACGTTCCTTACATGTCAAATCATCATGCACATTCATTTAAAAGTAAACTAATTGTGGGATGTCACGCAACCCGCCTTGACCATGGGCTCAGCTTTTCGAAAAGATTTATGACTCTGATCAAAGGTGTACTACTATACCCACAAGGCACGCACTCATCCCAAACACCAAAGTGTAACGAGATGACTCATACCACGGGAACTCGTGCCAAAACCGCGGCATGAAATGCTCCAAGCGATAACCACCCGCTCTAGGTTTCACCGACGCGCCGGGCCGCATCCCAGCTAACGTCACACCCCTTTTGCGCCACATCGGTACAAGCCACCCACAGGTGCTGCTTGACCCATCTCCAAGTGGTGGCCTCGGTTTGGAACACTCCATACCTTAGTTAGGACTTACCCATTAGACTTGTGGTTAGTACGGAAGTGTATTGCAACGGATCCCGTAGACCGGTCCTTATAGTGCCCCGGGTGCTACCGACCAATGCCCTAGCTTGCACCCGAAACCCACCATGCATACACTCACAACCAAAACTCTATCACCAACAGCATTCCAGAGATGAGAATAATGGGGACCATATAGTAGATTCCAATCGCTACGACACATTTTTAATCCTATAGCAACTGTGTCGATACATTGGACACTAGCTAATAGTACTAATAATATGGTGACAAGGAGTTTAGGCTAGATAGCATGGCTTGGGTTGCACATCAAGGTTGGGGGATCCTAATAAGTATATTGTAAGGGTTTCATTTGACTAATGCATGTATATCCTATGTGTTTTAGCGATAGTTTAGTAAAACATGGATTCAATATGCTCAAAAGATTGGTTTGGTGACTTGCCTTGTTCAGCGAAAGGAGACGGGAGAACCTCCGGGTAATATTCCGGCTCCTCGACGGCGTCATAGTCTTCTCGATAAAAATAAATTAAACGTAACATTCAATTAAACAATCCAAAAATCACACAACATGTATATAAGCTTTGATTGGTTTGAACCAAGGGAAATAAGGTTTGTTAAGTCCCTGGATTTTATTTTATGGATATTTTAAAATTAACTTTAATGGAATAAAGGCCTTTCTAAATAGGAGTAAAAATGTATTTCAACTTTCTAACTAATTTAAAATAGGAGGTTCAGTGTAAACCTAGTGGTTTTATTACACTAATATGAAAAGAATAAAAGATAAATATTTCTAAAGTTGAAACGGACAAATTTGAGTTTATCATAAAGTGCATATGAATATGTTATTGAATAAAAATAAAATACTCAATATAAACCTACTTTTTTTGCATTAACATGTAGAGAATAAAATTATAAATTTTTTGTAATTGAAATGGTAATTTTTGGAGTTAAAATGCGTAAGATATGAATTTTATAAGTTTAAAACTATTTCTGGAATTTAAATTAAACCAAAAACAGGCGTCGGTCCACGGTGAACTGGATTCACCGTGAACCCGCGCACTGTGCGCGTGCGTCGGATCCAGATCCACCGTTGGATCACGATCGGGCGGCCACAGGGGAGGCGAGGGAGTTAAGTTAACGTGGACGGCCATGATTAAAACATCGAACAGGTACACGATGGATGGCCCAGATCCATCACGGGTTTTAAATACTAACGAATGCACAAGATCACACCGTACCGCTTTGCTCAGATCTGACAACGTGGATTAAACCGAGGGACCGATTTAATCTCGGCCGTCAGATCACGATCACGGTCGAGGATGAATCCAACACGGCACGGGAAGTTTACCCGCGCCGGTCATCTTCTTCGGCGACGGTGAGCGGGCCAGGGACCACGGCGAGCAGTGGCGGCCGGATCTAAGGGCTAAAACGGAAAGGGGACACTATGGGGATCACGAGGGTACCGTTAGCGGGACGAATGGTCGTCGGAGCGTGGCCGACGACGAGCGGGGGCGGCGAAGGCATTCGGGTCCTCGTCGGCGATGGCGTTCTGGTGGGGTTCATCGCCGGTGGAGGGGTGCCGAGGTCGGGGAGGCGTCGACGGTCACATTGGTGCGGTCGTAGAGGGTGGAAGAGTACTGCGGTGATGGAGAGCGGCGGCTGGAGCGAAGGTGGCGGGGTGACGTTAAAGTGGGCGTCTCTGGCGTTCCGTTCGTTCTCAATGCGAATGGGCGTGCGGGCTGGACGCGGTGGAGGCGTAGGGTTTAAATAGATGCACTAGTGGGGACAGGGGGCGTAATCAGGGGAGACCGGGGTAAACGCGGTTTTAAACGCCGGCGATCTCGGTTGCATGGGGTTCATCGAACCTGGATGCGAATCGGCTGGAATTGAAGAGGAGGAAACGGTCGCCGAGGATCAGGCGACGTAATGGCGGACTCAATTCGGGGAGAGGGGGTCGGGAGCAGCGGATCCAAGGCGCGTTAAGGCATCGGCCGGCGAGTGGGGGGGATTTGGGGGCGGATCTCGCGGGGACGACGAATCTGACAGATGGGGGCCACCGGGCAGCAGCACGAGCGTACGGGTGTGGCGACTGACGGGTGGGGTCGGGCGGTCGGGCGCGCGCGCGAAGGGAGAGGGGGTCACTGACCAGCGGGACCCGAGTGTCAGAATGGGCGCGGGGAAGGGAGCGGGCTGGGCTTGCCGGTTGAGGGAGAATGGGGGAAAAGGGGTCGTTATTGTTTCAATCCTTTTCTGAATAAATTTAATTGCTGAAATTGGTTTAAAATATTTGGGCTACTTCCAAGGGTGATAAAAATTGGTAAAAATTCTCAAAAATATATCTTGGCCTTGGGATCACATGCAAAATTTTCTAGCCCCTGGTTTGGATGTTTTTCCCAGGTTCTAGTTCAATTAAGCTTAGAAGGGCATTAAAGGCATTTCAAAATAAATTATTTCCAGAAAAATATATTAAATGGTATTTTTATTTCTCTGAAAATTTGGGGTGTTACAAACCTATCCCCCTTACAAAGAATCTCATCCTTGAGATTGGAACGTTACTCGAACAACTCAAGGTATTGGGCTTTCAACTCGTCTTCTTTTTACCATGTGGCTTCTTCAATGGGGTGGTTGTCCCACTGAAACCTGCAGAAACGAACCACACGGCTCCTGGTTACTCTTTCCTTAGTTTCCAGAATCTTGACGGGTTTCTCAATGTAGGTCAAGTCCTCTTGGATGTTGAGCTGTTGGAGGTCGGCCTGCTCGGTGGGCACACAGAGACACTTCTTCAACTGAGAGACGTGGAACACATCATGGACTCCGGCCAAGGATGGAGGCAGTTCTAGTTGATATGCCACTTCTCCTCGCCGTCGGAGGATTTGAAAAGGTCCGACATAGCGGGGTGCTAGCTTGCCTCTCATGTTAAACCTTTGAGTGCCACGGAGGGGAGTGACTCGGAGATAGACATAATCGCCCTCCTCAAAGGTTAGGTCTCTTCGTCGGTTATCGGCGTAGCTCTTTTGTCGGGACTGGGCTATCTTTAGTCTGTCCTTGATGATCTTGACCTTCTCTTTGGCTTCTCTTAATATATTTGTCCAGAATAGCTGTGATTCTCTAGTCTGATCCCAAAGTAACGGTGTTCTGCACTTACGCCCATAAAGTGCTTCAAAGGGGGACATCTGCAGGCTGACTTGGTAGCTATTGTTGTAGGAGAACTCCGCATAAGGCAAGTTCTTGTCCCACATTCCGCCAAAGTCTAGAGCGCAAGCTCTAAGCATATCCTCCAATACCTGGTTGACCCTTTCAGTTTGACCATCGGTCTGTGGATGATAGGCAGTGCTAAAGTTCAGCTGGGTGCCGAGTTCCTCTTGAAGGTTCTTCCAAGACTTAGAGGTAAACCGACTCCCACGGTCAGATACAATCTTCTTTGGCACTCTGTGTAGGCACACAATCCGGGTCATATACAACTTAGCCAACCTTGCGACGGTGTAAGTTGTCTTGACGGGGATGAAGTGAGCCACTTTGGTGAGTCGGTCGACGATCACCCAAATAGAATCATGATCGGCTTGGGTCCTGGGCAGTCCCGTGATGAAGTCCATTCCTATTTCTTCCCACTTCCATTCGGGGACCTTGAGGGGTTGTAACAGTCTGGCAGGTCTCTAGTGCTCTGCCTTGACTCACCGGCATGTGTCGCATTTGGCCACATACTCAGCTATTTCTCTCTTCATGCGGACCCACCAATATTTCTCCTTTAGGTCTTGATACATCTTTGTACTCCCGGGATGTATGGAGTATAGAGTATCGTAGGCTTCTTGAAGGATGAGTACCTTTAACTCAGGCTTGTCGGGTACGCATATCTGGTCCCCGAACTAGATGGTATCGTGCTTGTCCTCGGAGAATCCGGGGACTTTACCTTTCCTCATGTTCTGCTGGATCTCCAAGATGTCCGGATCTTCCTTCTGTGTCTCCCGGATCTGGTCTATTAAGATAGGTCTAGTCTCTAAAGCAGCGAGATATGCTTGGGTGGCGATCCTTAGGTTCAACCTTTCCATCTCCTTGTATAGCAAAGGGGCCTGGTCCTGTATTATGATGGTGTTGCAGTATCCTTTTTGACTTAGGGCATCTGCCACTACATTTGCCTTGCCTGGATGGTAATGGATGCTCAATTCATAATCCTTGATCAACTCCAACCACCTCCTCTTCCTGAGGTCTAGGTCCTATTGGGTGAATATATACTTGAGGCTCTTGTGGTCGGTGAAGACCTCGCACCGATTTCCCACAAGGTAATGTCTCCATATCTTCAAGGCATGAACCACGGCTACCAATTCCAGGTCGTGGGTCAGGTAATTCAGCTCATGTGGTCTCAGCTGTCGAGAGGCGTAAGATATCACCTTCCCATCTTGCATCAAGACACATCCCAACCCTTGGCGAGAGGCATCACAGTAGACGTGGAAGTCCTTCCGGATGTCTGGTAGAGTCAGAATTAGGGCTGGCACGATCTTCTTCTTAAGGGTCTAGAAGAATTCTTCACAGTCTGGGGTCCATTCAAACTTTACCTCCTTCTGCAATAGCCTGGTCATGGGCTTGGCTATCTTTGAGAAATTCTCGATGAATCGGTGGTAATATCCGGCCAATTTGAGAAAACTCTGGATCTCGGTCACGTTTGTGGGTTGTAGCCAATTGGTCACTGCTTCTACGGTGGTTGGGTCCACAGCTATTCCTCCGGCAGATATGACATGACCGAGGAACTTCACCTCAGACGACCAAAACTCACACTTGCTGTATTTGGCGTAAAATTGCTATTCCCTTATCTTTCCGAGGGTCAGACGGAGGTGTGTCTCATGTTCTTCCTTGGTCTTTGAGTAGATGAGGATTTTGTCGATGAATACCATGATGAACTTATCCAAGAACTCCATGAATACATTGTTCATCATGTTCATGAAAAAGGCCAGGGCATTTGTGAGTCCGAACGACATCACAGTATACTCGTAGAGTCCATAGCGGGAGGTGAAGGCAGTCTTGGGGATGTCTTCTTCTCTAATCCTCAATTGGTGATAACCTGACCTGAGGTCAATCTTGGAAAACACCGAGGATCCTTTCAGTTGATCTAACAGGTCGTCGATTCGAGGCAGTGGGTACTTGTTCTTGATGGTCACGTCGTTCAGGGCCCTATAGTCCACGCACATCCTTTTAGTCTTGTCCTTCTTCATGGCGAAGATGACCGGTGCACCCCAGGGTGAGGTACTCGGTCGGATGTACCCTTTTTGTTCCAGGTCTTCGATGTTGCTTTTGACTTCGGCTAGTTCATTAGTGGCCATCCGGTATGGGCGCTTGGAGATTGGAGTGGTCCCGGGGACAAGCTCGATTCTAAATTTGATGTCCCGCTTGGGAGGCATCCCTGGTAGGTCCTCTGGGAAGACGTCCATGTACTCCTTGACTACGGGCACTTCCTCTAGGGCTAGTGAGTGGAGAGACACCTCACGAGGTTTGCGATTGGTCATCCGAAAAGTGACGGCTTCACCTTCGGGGTTGGTCATAGTTACGGACTTGCTGGCACAGTCAATCACTCCCTTGTGCTTCATCAACCAATCCATCCCTAGGATGAGGTCGAGTCCATTACACTTAATGAGGATTGGCTTGGCCCGGAATAATATTCCTTGAATCTCTATTCTTACCTTAGGGCTGAACAGATGGGCTAAGGTTTTATTGCCTGGGGTGGCAATCATCATGGGGGCTGGTAGAGGGAGCACTTCCAAGTCATTGGTTTTCACAAAGTCCTCCGAGATGAAAGAGTGTGTTGCTCCAGAGTCAACCAGTATTATTGCTGGTATGGAATTGGCGGTAAATGTACCGAGTACGACTTCAGTGGCTTCTTGAGCTTCCTCCGCGCTGATGTGGTTGACGCGGGCACGAACCGCCTAGTTGGGGGCCGCACCTTGAGGCTGCTTAGGGTGAGGACACTGATGCGCGTAGTGCCCTTCCTTCCGGCAGTTGAAGCAGACGACCAGCTTTCCTTGGCAGTCCCTCATGATTGGGGCCTTGGCGGCGGGCGGCGGCTGAGCGGTCGGAGATGGTGGAGCGAGGTGAGAATGCCCGGCGTTGGAACCACCAGCGGCGTGAGGTGGCCTATAGACGGGCCGAGGATGGTAGGCAGGTGCTGGTGGCAGAGGGATGAAGCGGGGCCTCTCAGAGTTCGCCTGATGATGCTTGAACGCAATCATCTTCCTCTTCTTGAGGTCCAACTTATTTTGCTCAGTCTATTGGATGAGCGCTTTATTCACCAACCGTTGAAAGTCGGCGTAATCGGTGGCGACGAGCTGGATGGACAGCTCATCCTTCAGTCCCCGGAGGAACTTGGCCTAGCGGAGGGCGTCGGTTCGCACCTCTTCTGGCACGTAGCATGCCAGATGGTTGAACTCATAGAGATACTCCATGACGGTCTGACTGGCTTGTTGCAGGTCATGGAATTCCTGCTGTTTCACCGCGATGACTCTGGCGGGGATGTGGGCGGCGCGAAAGGCGATGGTGAACTCCGCCCAAGTCACCACGTGGTCCTCCGGTTGAGACTCACGGTAGTTGTCCCACCATTCTGCGGCGGGACCCTGGAGCTGATGAGTGGCGAGCGCCACTCTCTCTCAGTCGTTGCAGGGGAGGAGATCCAACTTCTTCCCGATGGTGCGGAGCCAATCTCCGTACTCCATAGGGTTTGTGGTGTTGGAGAAGATCGGGGGACGCACGCGCAGGAACTCTAAGAGTTGAGGCGCAGGTGCGAGGGCTGGTGCACAAGGGGCGGGCTCCACATTCTGTAGCCGATCCAACTGCACCTGTTGGTGCTACATCTAGGTGAGGAGGGTGGTAATCAGATGGTTTTGATTAGCCATCATTTCCGCCAAGGTGGGGTGGTTAGCGGAGGGTGGCCTAGTCTGACATTGGCCCGTTGCACCCCAGTTCGGTACAACACTTCCGGGTAGACCGTTGCTTGCCCCTTCTCCATTGTTGGACCCTGTGTTCTGGTTATCGGCCATCTTCTGAACATACAAAATTTTTAGTCACAAGAGAAACTTAAAGTAAGCTTTACCGAGAAAAACAGCCCAAGAGGGGCTCATACATATATATAGGTGGCATAAAATGTTCATTACATCAAAGTTTTTATTTTAGTCTACCCACAACACAAGTTATTGCAGGTAGCGCCACACTCACGAAATTTATTCATACATCAATGAATGATGGCTATCGTCTACTCGCCATCGGAGGCGGTCTCCGTTCTCTCGGAACCACGAGGGTCCTGAGGGACGGAGACGATGGCGGGGCGTGAGGCAGGAGCGCTGGAGCTGGATGGTCCGGCGGCCGTGGGGTGTGGCAGGATCCTCTTGGGTCGAGGGGCAGGCTCGCGGATGGACTTCTTCCTCCTCGGGACGAGGGGGACCATCTCCGCTATGTCCTTCTGCAGCTGAATAACCTTACGCTGCAGCTCGCCATTTTGTTGGATCAAGTTCTTCGTCTCCTAGCAAAGGAACTCAACCGCCTCGTGGTGCTCTTCGGCGTCAAGCACGGCCTCGGTATGGAGATCGTCCATGGCCTGAAGAAGACGTGTTTGCCGGGCCATGACCGGATCGCGATCGGAGTGAACCCCGATGTAGATGCTGCGGTGGGCACCGGGAGTGCGCTTCGGCACGAGCCGGAAGGACATGTTCTGAAGACGATCATCATAGATCATCCTCAGCTCCATGAGGGCTTGGAGGGCGACGCGTTGGCACGCGACGTCGAAGGTTGGGCCCCCAAGTGCTGCCGTGAAGAACGGCAGGTGCTCACCGAATCCATGGATGGTAAGGGAGACGTCGCAGGGTCCTGCGAACTCTTCCATGTACACCCCATGGAACTCGTGCTCGAAGAAGAACCCAAGGAAGGTGACCATCATTCGGAGCTCCCTGACGAAGCCCTCGAAGTGGCAGCAGAAGTTGTGCACTTGGTAGACCGACATCTACAAAAACAACAGTTGAAGGAAAGTGAGGAGAGGAACAAAGTTATAAATTAGGTTTTCGTAAAATAATTTTTATGCAGCTAAGGGCTAAGATGGTCCGTTTGGCTTCCTACAGTCAAGTCGGCTCTGATACCATCTTGTGACGCCCCGATTAATCAAATCGGAACATTATTGAATTTCCAAAGAAAAACAATAATACAAGAGGTTCATCATGCGACACGTACATACGAGGAATCATCCGTGGTACGTAGACCACATTATTACAAAAGAGTAAAATTAAAATAAGTAAATAAAAGCATGACGAACGCCCTCTTCAGGATCTTCTTCTTGACTAGGTCGCTACTCTAGACCATCTTCCTCGTAGTAGGCATCCTCTAAATAGTGTGTCCAACGGGTATGAGTACAAAAAGTACTCAACAAGCCACCACAAATGCAATAGTAATGCAAGGTAATAACAAAGGAAGGATAATGACTAAAAGTGCAGAAACGTACATTTTTTCAGTTATTGCATTTAGTGTAGTCGAATTTAATCATGCGGAATAACAAACATGAACATCATAATAACATCTAACTCGAGGAGTACGTTTTCCCTCCTCGCACAATGGTCCTTACATGTCAAATAATCATGCACATTCATTTAAAAGTAAACTAACTGTGGGATGTCACGCAACCCGCCCTTGACCATGGGTTCGACTTTTCGAAAAGATTTATGACTCTGATCAGAGGTGTACTACTGTACCCACAAGGAACACACTCATCCCAAACACCAAAGTGTAACGAGATGACCCATACCACATGAACTCGTGCCAAAACCACAGCATGAAATGCTCGAAGCGATAACCACCCGCTCTAGGTTTCGTCGACGCGCCGGGCCGCATCCCGGCTAACGTCGCACCCCCTTTTGCGCCACGTTGGTACAAGCCACCCGCAGGTGCTGCTTGACCCATCTCCAAGTGGTGGCCTCGGTTTGGAACACTCCATACCTTAGTTAGGACTTATCCATTAGACTTGTGGTTAGTACAGAAGTGTATTGCAACAGATCCCGCAGACCGGTCCTTATAGTGCCCCAGGTGCTACCGACCAATGCCCTAGCTTGCACCCAGAACCCACCATGCATACACTCCCAACCAAAACTCTATCACCAACAGCATTCCAGAGATGAGAATAACGGGGACCATATAGTAGATTCCAATCACTACGACTCATTTTTAATCCTATAGCAACCGTGTCGATACATTGGACACTAGCTAATAGTACTAATAATATGGTGACAAGGAGTTTAGGCTAGATAGCATGGCTTGGGTTGCACATCAAGGTCGGGGGATCCTAATAAGTATATTGTAAGGGTTTCATTTGACTAATGCATGTATATCTTATGTGTTTTAGTATAGTTTAGTAAAACATGGGTTCAATATGCTCAAAAGATTGGTTTGGTGACTTGCCTTGTTCAGCGAAAGGCGACGGGGGAACCTCCAGGTAATATTCCGGCTCCTCGACGACGTCGTAGTCTTCTCGATAAAAATAAATTAAACGTAACATTCAATTAAACAATCCAAAAATCACACAACATGTATATAAGATTTGATTGGTTTTAACCAAGGGAAATAAGGTTTGTTAAGTCCCTGAATTTTATTTTATGGATATTTTAAAATTAAATTTAATGGAATAAAGGCCTTTCTAAAGAGGAGTAAAAATGTATTTCAACTTTCTAACTAATTTAAAATAGGAGGTTCAGTGTAAAACTAGTGGTTTTATTACACTAATATGAAACGAATAAAAGTTAAATTTTTTAAAGTTGAAATGGACAAATTTGAGTTTGTCCAAAAGTGCATATGAATATGTTATTAAATAAAAAAAATACTCAATATAAACGTACTGTTTTTATTGCATTAAAAGGTAGAGAATAAAATTATAAATTTTTTGGAATTGAAATAGTAATTTTTGGAGTTAAAATGCGCAAGATATGAATTTTATAAGTTTAAAACTATTTCTGGAATTTAAATTAAACCAAAAACAGGCATCGGTCCACGGTGAACCGGATTCACCGTGAACCCGCGCACTGTGCGCGTGCGTCGGATCCAGATCCACCGTTGGATCGTGATCGGGCGGCCACGGGCGAGGCGGGGGAGTTAAGTTAATGTGGACGGCCAGGATTAAAACATCGAACTGGTACGCGATGGATGGCCCAGATCCATCGTGGATTTTAAATACTAATGGACGCACGAGATCACACCGTACCACTTCGCTCAGATCTGACGGCGTGGATTAAACCGAGGGACCGATTTAATCTCGTCCGTCGGATCACGATCGCGCGGTCGAGGATGAATCTGACACGGCACGGGTAGTTTACCCGCGCCAGTCGTCTTCTCCGGCGACGGCGAGTGGGCCGGGGACCACGGCGAGCAGTGGCGGTCGGATCTAAGTCTAAAACGAAAAGGGGACACTACGGGGCGAATGGTCGTCGGAGCGTGGCCGGCGACGAGTGGGGGCGGCGAAGGTGTTCGGGTCCTCGTCGGCAATGGCATTCCGGCGGGGTTCGTCGCCGGTGGAGGGGTGGCCGAGGTCGGGGAGGCGTCGACGGTCACCTTTGGTGCGGTCGCCGAGGGTGGAAGAGTACTCCAGTGATTTTCTAGCCCCTGGTTTGGATGTTTTACCTAAGTTCTAGTTCAATTAAGCTTAGAAGGGCGTTAAAGGCATTTCAAAATAAATTATTTCCAGGAAAATATATTAAATGGTATTTTTATTTCTCTGAAAATTGGGGGTGTTACAGGTGGCACACGGTCAGTCTGACTAATAGTGTGCAGGAAGGACCCGGTGCATTTTCTTTGCACTGCCGATCAGACCACCGCCCACGGGCTAGTCTGACCGCAGTCTCCTGGTCGGTCTAACTGGCAACCTTCGGTCGGTCCGACTGCATAGCCTCTGTTAGGTTTAATCGGTTTTAGGTTAGCTGATTAGATTTAATTGTTTCTGATTAGGTTTAATTATCTGCTTTTCCATACATCGATTAATTGAATAATTTTAGATTAATATTATTTGATTGCCTAGCGACTCCGTTATCCCCTTACCATGGTTTAAGGATTATCGGAACGCGACGTTTTTGGATTGTCGAACTGGCCCAAGTGCAGGGGCACGTTTTCGTGTCAACAGAGTTTTTAAAGAACTAATATGAAATATATACTAGTAATCATAACAAGATCACATGGTACTCCGAACGAACAATAATTGCGGCAGATACCTAATGTCTAAGGTGACACTACTAAATTGCATAATGCATCCATTTAGAACTTAGGAGAATTTAATTATTTGTCATCCTCTTCGTTGTCACCTCCTTAAATGTTACCATCTTCATCGTCTTCAATTATTTGCTACTCTCTTCATGTCAATTAATTTTTTGTCATTTTGTGTCTAGTGACCTGTCACATCACCTTTTTCCTCCCTCTCTCTCCCCAACTCCTCCTGCCACCGCCCCTGCTGGCTGTCGCAGCCACGCATGCCCTCGCAACCCTTGCCCCTGCTGCCCTAACGTCCTACCCCCGCGCGCTATACACTACCGGAAAGAGCACATTTGACGAGTGCCCTAAGGTTTGCCGAGTGCATTCCTGTGGGCACTCGGCAAACCCTGATTTGCCGAGTGTACAAAGAAATACACTCGGAAAACATATTACACTCGGCGAATAAAATTGTTTGCCGAGTGCCTTATCCATGGCACTCGGCAAACCTGTGGAAAAAACCCGTTGCACCAGGTTGCTGACGCCGTTGTAACGGCAGAGGGGGAAAGAATGTTTTGCTGAGTGCCACTAACAGACACTCGGCAAACACCAGTATTTGCCGAGTGTTATTTAATAAAACACTCGGCAAAGGTGAAAATCCCATTATTTCATGTGAGATCACAATTTAAGCCTACATCACATTTTAAACATGTTTTGAACTTCAATTTTTTTTATACTCATAATGCAACCTATGTTAGGCCATGGAAAAGTTTCATATTTTTCTGAGTGGGTTTGATATTTTTAATAAATTAATCATGTTTCTAGGATTTACTTCCAAGTGGGTCAAATTTCAACTAAATGTACATGAAATAATGACTCAAAAATTATGGAAAAATCATATTTGTGTTCATGATTACATTTGTAATCTTTTACGACTAAATATAACTAAATATTTAAAATCTAATTCACGACACTCGACCGACAATATGCAGGTTAATGGTTTTTTAATTATAGAAAATGTAATTGATGCCTAAAAAATATGACACTTGACATGGTGTCATTATATCATACATATATAATATGGTAAAAAATTCATAATGTTTCGACAAAGTTTTCAAGTATGACCTTTAGAAATTGGACAATCTTCGAGAAGGTTTAGGAGTTTAGGGATGAAATGAGTTAGGTTTAGAAGAAAATCGATATTCAAATATTTGTTTGAACTTAAAACTTTTTGTACTACTAAAACTCAATTTATCTTATACCATGTCAAAAATTGGCATTTTTTAGAGTTAGTTTGCTATTTTTGGTTAAAAAAAGTTGTTTATAGGATTTTAAGTAAAAGATCCCAAATTTAAACTACAAGTGCCTTATATTTGTTTATTTGAACTTAGAAATTTTTTAGGATTAAATATTAGTGTATATTATATAATGCCAAATTATGGGATTTTTTACCGTCTTTATTCTATTTTAGTTTTTTTTTTAAAAAAAATAGTATAAAAAATCTTTGCCGAGTGCAAATAGAAATGGCACTCGGCAAAGACCAAAAAAATCACTTTTGCCGAGTGCCATATGTAAATGCACTCGGCAAAGTATGATGATCCCATTATTTCATGTGAAAACATATTTTGACTCTATATCACATTTAAAACATGTTTTGAACTTGTATTTTTTTGACAGTAATAATTCAACATCTGTTAATCCATGGAAAATTTTCATACTTTTATGAGTGGGCTTGCTATTTTTAATAAATTAATCCTATTTCTAGGATTTACTTTGAAGTGGGTCAAATTACAACTGCATGTACATGAAATAATGACTCAAAAATTGTAGAAAAATCATATTTATGTTCATGATTATATTTTTAATCTTTTACAACAAAATATATCTAAATATTTAAAATATAATTTACGACGCTCGGGCGGAAACATGGAGCTTAATGGTTTTTTAATTCTATAAAATTAAATTGATGCCTAAAAAATATGATACTTGACATGGTGTCATTATATCATACATATATACTGTGATAAAAATTTTATAATGTTTCGACAAAGTTTTCATGTACGACGTTTGGAAACTGGAGAATCCACGAGAAGGTAAATGTGCTTATGGATGGAATGAGCTAGGTTTAGAAGGAAATCGATATTCAAATCTTTGTTTTCCATTAAAACTTTTTGTACTAATAAATCCCAATGTATCTTATATCATGTCCAAATTTGGGATTTTTTTAGTACTAGCTTGCTATTTTTAGTTAATTGAACTTATTTATAGAATTTAATTAAAAGATCACAAATTTGAAATACAAGTGCATTAAATTTGTTTATTTGAACTAAGAAAATTTGTAGGAGTAAAAATAACTGTATATTATATAATGCCAAATTATGGGATTTTTTACTGTCTTTTTTCTATTTTAGGTTTTTTTTTTTAAAAAATAAAAAAATCTTTGCCGAGTGCAATTATCCCTGGCACTCGGCAAAGAAAGGGTTTTTTTAAAAAAAATAATATTTGCCGAGTGCCTCACTAATGGCACTCGGCAAAGTTTTTCAAAAAAAACTCGTTTGCCGAGTGCCTCCCAATTTGGCACTCGGCAAACCTCGAATCCTTCTAAAAAAAGGCCCGCAGATCTGGGCGCAATAACGTCCAGATCTGCTCCCCCGCGCGCAGCTCCCTCGCCACCGCCGCCTGCTCCCCAGCTCCCCCGCAGCTCTCCCGCCGCCGGCAGCCCCCTGCTACCCCACCACCGGCAGCCTCCCTGCGCCCCCACCGCCGGCCGCCCAGCCCCCGTCGCCACCCTCCCCCGCGCCCCGCCGCCGGCCGCCCCCCCCCTCAGCCCCCGTCGCCGGCCTCCCCCGCACCCCGCCGCTGGCAAGCCGGCCCCCCCGCCGGCCGGCGCCACCTCCTCTCCCCAGCCTCCTCCTCTCCCCGGCGCCCCCGACGCCCCTGGCCCCTCCTCCTCCGGCCGCCGGCCCCCTCGCTCCGGCCGCCGTTTTCGCCGCATCCTCCGCCCCCGACCCCTAGCTCCTCCGGTATTTTTGACACCTAAAATTTAGGTTTTAAAATTTTTGTTTGAAATTAGTTTAAATTTTGTGGTGATGCTATATTATATCAAATGTTAGTTTATTCAATTGTTGAAATTTCATGTATATATATATATGTGTGTGTGTGTGTGTGTCTATATATATACATGTTAGTTTATACATGTTAGTTGAAATTAATGACATATTTAATGTAATGTTTAATCACATATGTAATCACATGTTTAATGCCATGAATATACCATGTTGTTCTAATATACATGTTTTAGAAATTTTAATATAATAATTTAATAGTTTTTATGTTTTAATGATTATGTTGATTAATATCTTTTGTATGTGGATGCCGGCCATCGTGCCATGATATATATATGTGTATGTGGATGTCGGCCATCGCGTCGTGATATGTGTATGTGGGTGACGACCATTGTGTCGTCCTATTTTAATTTTTCTTGTTATTGTCGCGTAACCTAGGCATCTCCCATTCGGAAGAGTTACGGTTTGGAATATGCATGTCTTTGCATATTTGTGGGCGTAACTGTTTCGAATTGTCCACGTTTGGACAGCCGAAAGATGCGTAGATTGAGCTCGTTTTCATGCCCCGTTCCGATTCGAATCATGGTTTCGGCACCACCTCCCCGTTGTTCTCTGAACGCACATCCTCTTGGCATGTTGCCTAGACGTGCGTTTGGAGAGCAGCGGGGAGGTGCTGCCGAAATTTTGGGTTGGATCGGAACGGAGTGTGAAAACGAGCTCAATCTACGCATTATCTGGTGGGATTAGGACCTATCTTACCTACCTAACCCCTAAACACAAGTGTTGTTTCCTAGTTTAGTTCAAGATGGATCATCATGAGTGGATGTACACGAGTCGCCCTAGTCAGGCCGAGGTGACCATGGATTGGATCAAGAACACTGAAGTATTCTTAGAGATGGCGTTTGGTAGACAAAATGTACGTGACAAGACCTGGTGTCCATGTAGTCGGTGCGAGAATAAGCGTCGACAAACAAATGATGCCATGGGTAAACACCTATGCAAATATGGGTTCATGCCAAATTATACCCGTTGGGCGTATCATGGTGAGTCCCAACGTCCAAGAGACGAGGTGTTGCGACATCGCATGGATGATGATGAGGGAGGGGTTGGATTTATGCTAGATGACTTTGAAGATGCGCATTTTGACGAAGCACGTGGAGAGGAAGTGCCGGAGCCAACGGCAAAAGTGTTTTATGACATGTTGTCCGCGTCAAAGCAACCTCTTCACGGTCACACTAAGGTTTCTCAACTGGATGCCATCGCATGGCTAATGGTCATCAAGTCACAGTTTAGCTTGAGTCGAGAATGCTTCGATGTTATGCTGACGGTTGTTGGTAGCCTTCTTCCAGAAGGTCACAATCTTCCGAAGAGCATGTACGAGTCTAAGAAAGTCCTCCGTGCACTTAAGATGCCTTATGAGCAAATACATGCTTATCCCAACGGATGCATTTTATTCAGAAAACAATACGCAGACGCAACCTGCTGCGTGAAATGCAAATCCTCTAGGTATCTTGAGGTAGACTCCGATGATGGTGCGAAGAAACAAATCTCAATTCCCGTGAAGATCCTTCGGTACCTTCCCTTTGTACCGAGGATCCAACGGCTGTACATGACCGAGGAATCTGCTAAACAGATGACATGGCATAAAAATGGGATTCATTACAACCCAGACAAGCTAGGTCATCCATCAGATGGAGAAGCGTGGAAAAAATTTGATCAGCTCCATCCCGAGAAAGCTTTAGAGCCACGTAATGTACGAATTGCTATAGCAACAGATGGGTTCAATCCAGATGGTATGATGACTGCCGCATACAGTTGTTGGCCAATGTTTGTTATTCCCCTCAACCTTCCTCCCGGCGTCATCTTTCAACGACAGAATATTTTCTTGTCCTTGATAATTCCAGGGCCTGAATACCAGGGGAAAAATATGAGTGTGTATATGGAGCCTTTGATGGATGATTTGGTCCATGCGTGGGAAGACGGTGTGTTGACATATGATCGATGTACAAAGACAAACTTCAGAATGCATGTCTGGTATATGTACTCTCTACATGACCTACCAGCATATTCGATATTTTGCGGCTGGTGCGTGCATGGGAAGTTCGCATGCCCGATTTGTCGGTCGACTCTAAAGTTCATTTGGCTGGCTAAGGGTGGAAAATATTCCTCGTTTGACAAGCACCGACAATTCCTTCCTCGGAACCATCCATTCAGGAAGGATAAGAAGAATTTTACAAAAGATATGTCTATTAAAGGCTCAGCACCAATTAAAATGACCGGAGCCGATGTTCGTGCTCAATTAGAGTCTTTGCAAATTAATACACAACGAGCTGGTTTTATCGGATATGGTGAGCATCATGCATGGACTCACAAGCCATGTTTATGGAATCTTCCTTATTTCGATGATATTCTCCTTCCGCACAACATTGATGTGATGCACACTGAGAAAAATGTTGCCGAGGCTATTTTCGGCACAATCATGGATATTCCTGAGAAGACGAAAGACAATGTCAAGGCCCGACTAGATCAAGCGGCTATATGCAACAGACCTAAGCTCGACATGATACCTCCTAGAAGCGTGAAATCCTGGACGAAGCCAAAGTCTGATTTTGTTCTAACAAGAGGACAAAGGAGGGAAGTACTTGAGTGGTTTCAAACATTGATGTTTCCTGATGGCTATGCAGCTAATCTGAAGAGGGGAGTTAATCTAGCTACTCTGCGAATAAACAGACTCAAAAGTCATGACTATCACATATGGATTGAGCGGTTGCTCCCGATCATGAATTCGTGGCTATGTCCCCGAGGATGTATGGCGAGTTCTAGCTGAATTGAGAAATTTTTTCCAGCAACTTTGTGCTAAACAGTTGTCTCACACCGTGGTAGCAGACATGGAGACACTAGCGCCCATGTTATTATGCAAGCTAGAAAAGATCTTTCCGCCCGGTTTTTTCAATCCGATGCAACATATGATATTGCACCTTTCGTATGAGGCCCGGATGGGAGGTCCGGTTCAGAGCCGTTGGTGCTATTCAATTGAGAGATTCCAAAAGATTCTTCGGAATAAATGTAAGAACAAATGCAAAATTGAAGCATCCATAGCTGAGGCATATGTTTTGGAGGAGGTGTCAAACTTCACAACTAGATATTATGCGGACAATCTTCCAAGCGTGCACAATCCACCTTCCCGTTACAATCTTCCAGAAGAAGAATCAAATCTCAGCATCTTCAGAGGCTAACTAGGAAGTGCAAGTGGTGCTGCTAACAAGACCTTGCAGCATGAAGAGTGGCATTTGATTATGTTGTATGTCCTGACAAACCTTTCCGAAGTAGAACCGTACATTGAGGAATTTCATCGACGATTTTGGCATGGTTCGAGGGAGGCTAACATTGAGGAATCCACTGCCCTTCTTAAGTATGGTGTGGGAAATGGCAATCCCGATTTCATTTCTTGGTTCAAAACTAAGGTATTTCTCAAATTAACTTTTAGTTAGTTCTACCTTTCAATTATATCTTATATGCGACTAATATACATGTTCATAGCGTTTAAACCTATAGGGAAGAACCGGCACGACAATGAGTTCCGAGTTGAGGCAAGTTGCGAATGATTGTGCCTACAAGGTCAAGACATTCAAAGCTTACCACGTAAACGGCTATCGTTTCCACACAACAAGCCATGAACAGAGCCGACCTAACCGAAGAACCACAAATTCTGGAGTTTTTACTCCGGGCACAGACGGGGTTGACTACTATGGATGACTCGAAGAAATATACGAATTGAGTTTTGATGGGAGCAAACCTCTTAACCCCGTTATATTTAAATGTCACTGGTTCAATCCCAAAGTAGTGAGACAGACTCCCGAACTTGGCTTAATAGAAATTCGTCAAGATACCACCTTGTCGAGTGAAGATGTTTATATTGTGGCTCAACAGGCAACACAAGTTTACTATCTCTCTTACCCGTGCAAAACCGTCGCACGTCTTAAAGGTTGGGATGTTGTGTATAAGGTGTCGCCACACGGTAAACTGCCTGTTCCCAATAACAAAGACTATAACATAGACCCGAACACATACGACGGAGAGTTCTTTCAAGAAGATGGGCTACCAGGCATGTTTGTTATTGACTTGACGGAGACGATGGAAGTAGATAACGAAAGTGGTGCCGATGCCGACGAAGGAGACGAGATTCATAATGGAAGAGACTTAGAACTGCTAGAGAGATTGCACTCAAGCACTCAAAGTGATGACAACATTCCACCTCCTGAACAGCTGGACGATTACATCATATCACATGATAGTGATGACGATACATATGATCCAGCAAATCTGGACAGCGCTGACTATTTCTAGCAGCTGTATGAGAATTATGTTTAATTTTAGAATAAATGTGTTTATAACACATTTCACGATTTATCTAAAGTGATTTACTCTTTTTCGTAGCAGGTGATTGAAATATGGTGGGGGGTTTAAAGAAATTAATAAGTGCAGTAGTAGGAAAAGGCGGTAGATCCACTCCCTCTCAAGATGAGGTCGGGTCCTCATCTAGACCTCGAGATAGGAGAACGAAGAAGTCAGCAGTGAGAGGAAAGGCACCCGCGCCCTCGAGTGAAACTACCAGCCATATACTGGCATCCCGTCGTGACGATGATTACGTGCCGGATGAGGAGGAGGAGGAGCAGGCTAGGGTGGTGGAGGAGGAGGAGGTGGGGGCAGAGGGTGGGGAGGTTGGGGCAGAGGGAGAGGAGCAGGCTACAGAAGCGACTGCAGTGTGGTTGTGTGGTCCTTCGTCACTCCCGAGGCGACCATTGGCAGTAGCTGATCGTGCGCTCATTCGACCTGATGGAAATAGGTAAGTTGCTGTAGAAAGTCTATAATGTATTCCTTTCGTTAGTTTAATTTTTAATATATACTAATACTTTTTAATGATATCGGGGTAGGAACTGGATTATGGTTGAACGAGGAGGTCGTGAGTGCTCACGCCATGTAAACGGTATCCTCGGGCTTCTTATCAAGGAAAAGTTCTCTAGTTTGGTATCTTTTGATGGGAGGATGGAGCCGGCGTACTCATGGAGGCACTATGAAAGTGCGCCGGACGCCCCTGACTGAGAAGGGAGACAATTTGCCCACCTAACCGATCGAGTCAGGGCTGAGCTCTGGGTAAGTTTATTTTCTTAATATATGTGTCAATACTATTAACATGTGGATTACATAACATTCTCTTTACATCTATATGCAGGATTTTTATAGATGTGATGAGGGGTATGCGGATCAGGCTGCCGCTGTTATTAATAGAGCCGCCAAGAATCTTGTCACCAACATGCATTATGAGGCACACATTCAAGCTGTTATTGACTTCTACGCTCAGCACCGCCGAGAGAGGAAGAACAAAAAGGATGCCCGGACCACCTTTCTGACACGAGAGGAATACATGATGGTAAGTGTATTCTCGTGTATCTTCTAATACTTAATATTATATCATTAACAACTTCACTTGCATCAAATAGGTACCTCCACAGTGGTGTGCCGCTCATCTTGAGTGTTGGGGCCAAATTGTTGATAGGTGGTGTTCTGCCGAGTGGCAGAGCAGTCACGATGCATGCCGCCAGAGACGCCTACTCATGCCGGGGCAGCACACCATCAAGGCTCGCTGAACCTCGACCAGTTCAGGGCGAGATGGGTATGTAGTTACATGTTTCTTTTTTTCTCTTAATTGCACAATATAACTCTAACTATCTTCTTGTTTCAGTCAACGGCCAATGCGGGTCAGGAATGCTCCCAAGTCATGACATCTGCTCTGGCTCACAAAGGGAGGGCGGTTGAAGGCAATACTTACAATCCAAATGACCCCGCTGAGTCGTACACTAATCAGAACGCATATCAACGCCTCCAAGACTATTCAGAGATGGCAAGGGAAGTGCATGGCGCCGATTATGACCCAATCGCACATGACATTGATGGCGAGGTGGTCATGAGGGCTGGAGGAGGCAAGAGACATGGGCGATATTTGATGGGTGACGGCGCCATTGATACCCGTAGTACCCCCTCTCTATCTGAGGTGAGAGCTCGGAGCTCGACCTCCGGTCCGGGTATACGCCCTCGCCGAGACACATCTATGGGTCTGATTGCTGATCTACAGGTTAGTTCATTATCATCAATCATCGAACACTTCAATTTGTTTGTTTGAGAACGTTAATGATTGTGAATTAATGTTTTGTAGGCCCAACTAAATGAAGAAAGATCACAAAGGACCGAGTGGCAGACCCAGATGGAGGCTCAGCTGCAGGCTTAGATGCAAGCTCAGATGCAAGCCGAGATGCAGACCCATATGCAGACCCAGATGCAGCAGTGGTTTGCGCGGATGGGTGGATCTTTCTCAGGTCATATGGGCCTGCCTGGACTTCCTCCTCAACCTCAACAATCTCCACGGACTCCACAGAGTGGCAATGTGAGTTTTTAATATTGTTTTTGTCGTTTTTGTTATATACAATTGTTCTAACTATTTTTCTATTTTTTTCAGTTTCATTCATCGGCAGTAGGATCAAACACGCAGCCATCTTCACACACTGGTCATAGCGGTAATGCTAACTTGTGAGGCGTGGTGTGAGTTGCCGTTATGAAATTGTTAATTAACTTGAACTTGTCACCATGAACGTGAACTTGAACTTGTGATGTCAATTTGAACTTGTATTTGTGACGTGAACGTGAATTTGTGATGTGATCGTGAATTTTGTGATGCAAATGTGATTTTTGTGATGTGTATGTGATTTCTATGATGTGAGTGAAATTGTGATTCATATAGTGATTGAATGTGAATATCTGTGATTCAATGTGAATTTTGGGGCAAATTTTGTGACTAAATGTGAATATGTGATGAATTTTGTGATTGAATGTGTTTTTTTGGATGAAATGTGCATTAAATAAATGAAAAAAAAATTAAAAAAAATTGTCGAGTGTTACACTCGGCAAAGCCACCTAAAATGCACAGAAACGTGCCACGTGGCACGTTTTTGTGCATTCTGGGGAGGCTTTGCCGAGTGCCTCCACGTGGCACTCGGCAAAGCCCCCCTTCGCCGAGTGCCATGTGGGGCACTCGACAAAACCTGCCACTGCCACGTGCCCCCCCACCGAGCCCCTTCGCCGAGTGCCCCACGTGGCACTCAGCAAACCCCCTTCGCCGAGTGCCACGTGGGGCACTCGGCAAAGCATGCCAGTGCCACGTACCCCCCCTCGACCCCCCTTCACCGAGTGCCCCACGTGGCACTCGGCAAACCCCCTTCGCCGAGTGCCACGTGGGGCACTCGGCAAACCCCCGTTAACAGCCCCTCGACCGTTAGCCGGCCATGTTTGTCGAGTGCTACGCGTGGCACTCGGCGAAGTCTATATTGCACTCGGCAAAGACTTCGCCGAGTGCCCGATAAAAAGCACTCGGCGAACCCTCACATTGCCGACACGGCTGGTGCCGAGTGGGGTTCGCCGAGTGTGGCACTCGGCAAAGCCTTTGCCAAGTGCAAAAGAGGCTTCACCAAGTGCCCTAGACACTCGGCAAACCCCCACAGTCCCGTAGTGATAGCCCCCACCTCCCCGTGTGCCATAGTCAAAGCGGCCTTGGCTGCAGTGCGCGGTAGTGGGGCGTGAGGGCATGGGGGCGGCAGGGCGCATAGGTGGCAACTGATGGCGGTGGGAGGAGTTGGGGAGAAAGGGAGGAGGAAGAAGACAATTACGTGACAGTGTGACATGGCAAAAAAGTGACGTAACAGGTAACTGGACGCAACATGGTAAAAAATTAATTGACCCACGAAGAGAGTGAGAAATAATTGAAGGCAACGAAAAGAGTGACAAATAGTTAAATTCCACAGAACTTAGCATGGACTGATGTAGGAAGATTTGAGCCTTTTCAGAGTAAGATACTGTATATGTTGATGAGAGCTATGATGACAATGTTCTCATGACAATCGGTATCGTTTAACATTGATTTCCAAATTGTAATCAAGTCCCAAGAAAATTGAGCAGCATCTAGAGGTTGCCTACACGTATCTCGTGCCAATCCTACTGAGTATCAAACGTTATCTGAATTTAAAGAGACGATGCATCAAACGTTATCTGCATTTGAAGAGACGATCTACGAGTCTGGCAATATCTTGCCGTTGTACATCCTGTCGAGCAGCTTCTTGGCGTCTGGTCGCCGGAGAAGCCCCTTGTTATTCGGCAATCCGGTTCCAAGGCAAATCGGACAGACCAATTTCCCTCGGCCTACATGGCGTCGAATCATCAGAGACATTGTTAATTTTAGCCAATTTACCACCGACACTTTAAATCCTGATGTACACAACATCTAAATCAGAACGAAAAGCTTACCGTAGCAATTTGGGCACTCTGTAAATAAATAAACATCTTTTGCTCTCTTTCGGTTGAGGGCCTTCCATTTTCCAGTGCCACCACACATGTCACCTATATTCATCTAGAGTTGAATTATGGCCCCAAGACATTAAAAAGAAGCAACACTCTCTTGCTGAATGTTAGTTGATGACATGATACTATTAAATTTAATGGTCGTAATTGAGTAAGAATCTAATAGCCGGTTGGACACTTCAAATCTTTTAAATTTAAATGCATCATCTGTTCATAAGGCGGTTAAAACCATTGCCCATTGTAAGTTTGTAACAAAAACCTATGGCAAGAAAAACAATTCAAGAGCAATTTTCTTACATATTACAGCACCGTTGCCGTTGCAATTCCGGCATACAGCATTTTTTATGCCCGGCTTGTTAATCATATCCGCTGCGAGTCCATTTGGTGTAAACATTGTTGGACCTGATGCACTGATTAATGTTACAGAACAAAGGCAAGCAAGACATTTTCGTCTGGAAGTAGTTTCTTCTTCCTGCACGAGATAAGATATATCAATACACATGGAAGTAAAAGGTAGCAATACAAAATTGTTTGAAAGGGAGTAGATTATACAGCACGAAGTTGCTAGTCATCGATGCACCTAATGTCTGACAGCATTACAATACTAGGAATATTTCACTAAAATGTCGTTTCTCACAGCTGAATGACAAGGTAATGAGCATCTTTTGTCTGAAATTACACTGTTAGACATTAGGCAGCCAAGTTCTATGCTTTCGGAAGGCGCAACGTTTCGATAAATAATTATCCCATGCCATTTGTTATAATCATATATCTTACTGATTTCTACGCTTCCATAATTTTTTCCTGCAAGAAAGCAACGTCTAAAAGATTGCCGAGAATGTGATAGGTGAGAGACAAGAAGAAAAGTAAGAGAGCCACGACTACAAGGTCTCAACATGCGATCACAATCCCAAATCCAGTGTATGTTCAATTGGACATGGGTAGAGCAGACAATAGAACAACCTTGGCGTTAGTGGAGGGCTTGCTTAAGCATTCCTCTGCATCGTCGTGTCTCGAGCGACAGCTGATATGGGGTCGCACTGAAACATAGCCATATGCAGTAAATTAGTTCAGTAACCCAAATCCAGGGAGACTGGGAGACGGATTTCTCCCAAGAAATCCATTTCCCCTTACACAGACACAAAATTAATCATAGTTCCGTATGAATTTTACGAAGAGCATAGCACGACGATGATGTCAGGAAGCTTGAGAATTTTCCATCCCAATAAGAGGAGCAGTCGAACAGTTGGAGAAGAGCTTACCTCTAGCTGGCCGGTGGGTGCCACTTGTAACGGCGGCGGGATAGCGGCGAGAGCAGAGCGGCGGCGAGAGGAGGAAGTGGCAGCCAACGCCCACCATTGCCGCTCGCGGCTCACCTCGTCCTCACCCTTTCCCTCCTGTCCTCGCGCCTTCTCTCTCTCTCTCTCTCTCTCTCTCTCTCTCGGCGACTTGTGAGGACGAGAGGAGGGAAGAGAGGCGACCAACTCCTTGCTTGCAGATTGGGTGGCCATATGCCCAAATGTCTGGTCCGGTTCGACCCAGGTCGAGTCCGGCTCGAGCCCAACCTTTACACTAAGACCAGAGGCCAGGTTCGAACGGGACCAATGCGATTTAAGCCACTTAAATGTAAAAGAAGAAATAGTCTGTGGGTCTGTCTGATGCCGCAGCCCTAAAGCCCACTAAGGCCTCCTTTGGGAGCAGAGAGAAAAAACACATGGAAAAAATCCATAGAGGGGATTTTAGAGTGACATGCTCTTCTCTATGGAAAAATTCCTGATCGGAAAATATTCCCTCCTATCGTTTGGAAAGTGAGGGGATAAAAACTCTTGAGAATAAAAATATTCATAAAACTCAGATAAAATTCAGAAAAATATATGATGGCTCTAGCATCAACAAATGTTGCAGAGCATCTATATGCTCTATGCCACTTGATAAGAACTCCAACACTTTTCATTTTAATGAGTTAAATATTTCATGACAACACTCGTTCCAACTAGCTTTCTGACACTCAGATCATAATATAGAAAATCCAAACTATAAACAATTTGTATCTATTATTACTCAGTATACAAAAATGTTGCATCTAGCGTATTGCTACATAAAGAAATGTATGAATCCGAAACAAGTAGTAGAACAGTGTAATTACTACATGGAGTCACCATTTCTGCCGAGCCCGAGTAAATTTAAAACAATAGTTTTTACAATGTAATTAGTGTTTCATGTGGAAAAATCAAATTTGAGACAACTACTTATAGTGATTGATTAATTTCTGCTGATTTGTATTGGATATCTTACAACTATTTTAATTCTTTTTGTTCATGATCCATATATACTACTGAACGTGTACATGTGTTGTTGAATTGAATTCCTAAGCTGTGTAAACTACGCTTAGTCACGAGTTAAGAATGCTTGGTGGATTCGTGTACTTTTGCATGGATCCTGAACTCTTCTCTAGGCCTGAAATACCAAGTATACTCAAACCTCAAGGAGAATATGAAAGTAGCAACAATCACAATAGATTGATCGATTTGGTTATAGAACTGAGAACAGATTGCTGGCTCAAAAGTGAGGAACCGGGGGAGTGGAAGGGAGATACCTCACAACTGATCGAAAGGTACAAGCAGTAGTGGCGACGGAGTGGTCGCTTCCTCTTGGGCTGCGCTTCCCGTGAACAACGGCTCCTCGCGGACGTGAGATCCCTCCGGCAGCAGATCTCTCGGCTTTGATCCACCGGCGGCGATGGCTTCTCTTCGACCTACTGCACCAGCGGTGGCCATTGCCCTAACCCTAGCCCTAGGATGGAGGATGGAGAAAAGAAGGCGCATGGGAGAAGACCAGTAATGGGAGATATTTCCTGACCTCAACAGGCGTGACTATTTTTCCAGGGAAGTGACACGGATTGGGCCGGGAAATTCTCGTCTAGTGGGCTTCCAAATGGGCAGGAAATTTAGCCCGGAGATATTTTTCCCGTAGGCTTAATTTCCCCGGAATGGGCCGGAATCCCAAGCTGCTAAAGGAGCCCTAAGACTAGTTGAATTTGGATACATACCATTGGTAGCGACTCAAAATAGCTAACAATACCAGGCCCATTAACTTTAGAGAATAATGGTCAAAATTTAGGTCCTCGAAATAGGTCGTCGAAATTAGGATGGCAACCGTCTATCTCGGAATTAGGGATGGCAAAAGAAATCGACCATTCCCATCTCCTAGGGATGGGGAATTTTTCCTATCCCTGCGCAACCCACCGGATCCCCACACCTGATGGGGGTAGCGCCTCCTGCCACTATCGCTAGCCCCACCTCTTTGGCCATTATTAGGAGCAATACATGAGATGCGCCTCCATCCACCGTCACGACAACGTGGTCCAACGTGACCGTGCCTCAAGTTGTCGCTGAGAGACTTGCACGATCGTGCTTCTAGCCATCAAGATGAGAGACCCACACGACCATGCCAGCAGCCATCGCCGCAATGAGCCCCACACGGCCTTGTATCTTGCCACCGCCACTATCGCTAGTGTTGGGGGAAAATATCTCATCTTCGGGGTTATTGCCGAAGCGACATAAAGGCAGTCAGCTGGTTCGAAGGTTCCCCGAAGATCATCTTTGAAGATACCCGGAATTAAGTTCGAAGTGCGAAGATAGGCACTGGTTCGGAGTACATCTTCGAACTAAAGCCCTCCAAGATCTTTTCTGCCAGCTAAGATGGAAGACTTATCTTCTTTCTCATTAGATTAGTCTTTTACCATTTTAGCCCTATTAAGGGAACCGAATAGTTTCCACTATGACGGTTGTAATAGAGGGGTAAATAGGTCTTTTCCTTAATGTTTGGGCCTATAAATACCCCCCATTTCACCCTGTAATAGGGACCGAATACAAGTTATTCAATACACACTTTCGAACTATTCTAAGTTATTATCCTTTCGGAGGCTTAGAACAGTTTGCTTCACAAACACTTCATTTGTTAGTTTCTTTTCTACAGAAACCTGTTAGCGTAATCTTTTACGCCAACAGTTGGCGCCGTCCGTGGGGAACCTAGTCCTAAAAACTTCGTTCTCTACCAACTTCTTACATCATGCCTCCTAAGCAGAGTGCACCTCGCAATCCCACTCGGAGGTCCTCTCGGATCTCCGGAGAGATACCCTTAGACACAGTTGAAGTCGGAGGGTCTTCGGCTTTCCCTCCGCAAACTCCGGAAGGGGCTTCTATCCCTCGAACATACGAAGCCTCTCCGCCAACCCCTTCCATACTCCGACAGCCCGGAGTCACTTCTCCACCCTCCATCCCGATTCGAACTGATCCTACCAGTTCTCAAGACCCGGAAGGTCCTTCCGGAGGAGATGAAGATAACCTTGGGGATATGGCCACTCAAATGGCCAACCTTCAAGCTGAGGTAGCAAGGTGGCGACAAGAAGCTGCGAACAGGCTTCGCTCTCAAGCCACCCCAACTATCCCAGAAGTGCCCGAAGACGACGATCTTGGTTATCCTGAAGCCCCGGAGAACGCCTCTTACGACAATGAATCTCCGCTGCATCCTGAGCTGCAGAAGGTTTGCTTTGATCCAAAGTTTAAAACCTCTAAGCTCTGTAAGTATGCCGGAGATGAAGATCCCGGAGAGTTCGTCCGTTCTTATGCCCTAGCGATTGAGGCTAGCGGCGGAGTTAGAGACACTATGGCGAAGTGCTTCCCGTTAGCTCTTCAAGGAGTGGCATTGAGATGGTTCTGGTCTTTGAAACCAGGGTCAATCAATTCATGGTCACAATTGAAGAGGAAGTTTATAAGTAACTTTCAGGGCACCTTCGTGCCTCCTATGTCAACAGGAAGCCTTTTCCAGGTGAAACAGCTCCCCGGAGAAACATTGAGGCAGTACTTTAAGCGCTTCGCTCATACGAAGTCGCAAATTCAGGGGCTGTCCACATCTTCAGTGGTTGATGCGGATCGGGAAGGCGTCAGTCATCAAGGCCTTCTGGATAAACTGCATCGGAAGAGCATCTCCTCAGTCTCACAGTTGATGTCATACTTCGAGGAGTATGCGAGGTCAGAAGAGGGTTGGCTTCGGAGGACTGCTGCTACTTCGACTGTATTGCAAGAAGTCAAAGCAGAAGTGAAGACTTCGGCACAGCCGCAGGAACCAGTCTTCGAAGTGCAACATGATCGGAGAAGAGGGCAAAAGCACCCTCGCTCTGAAGTCTTGAATATTGCACCTCCACAGAAGTTTGCACCAAGAGCTCCACAGTCTACGGGGAACAAGGCCAGCGGCTGGAGGCCGCCAGGGAAAATGGCTGGCAAAGGCCAGACCCTTTTTTGCTGTATTCATGGAGAAAATTGAAGCCATGCAACTGACACTTGCAAGGCTATCCTTACCCTAAGGGGAGAGTACTTGGAGAGAACTTCGGGTCGAGGCAGTACCGACCGAAGTCCAGCAGCAGTGCGCCCAGACCCGGTCCAGGCTGTAGCGCGGATAGAAAATTTTGATGCTGCAAGGCACCCTCCGGTGGCCAATGTTATGCCACCTCCGAAGCAAGAGGAAGGGCAAGATAGAGGAAAAAGAGTAGTTCTCCCTATCTCCGGAGGAGGTACTCTCGGAAGCATGTCCAAGAGACAGCGAAGAGAGTACGTTCGGGAAGTAGGTCATATTGGAACTTCGTCATCTGCAGCTGCAATGCCGGAGTGGTCTAATGTTCCGATATCTTTCTCTGCGGAGGATGCAGCTGGTATTAAGTTCCCGCACGCAGATCCATTGGTTATCACTGCTGATATTGCAGGGACTGAAGTCCGAAGGGTGCTAATTGACGGAGGTAGTTCGACAGATATCATTTTTGTGCAAGCCTTCGATCAGTTATGCATTTCCAGGAAGCATCTCCTCCTAGCGGCTCGTCCTCTGCAAGGCTTCGCAGGACCTCCGCTTGATGCACTTGGCCAAATAGGCCTGGAAGTTACCTTCGGAGAAGGTTTATTAGCCCGAACTGAAGAAGTTATCTTTGATGTGATAGATGCCCCGTATGCTTATAATGTCATCTTCGGACGGGGCATGTTGAATCAGTTCGGAGCTGTGGCGCATCACAACTACTTGTGCATGAAGATGCCCACACAAGCAGGAGTCCTAACAATCTTCGGAGATCAAGCCATTGCTAGGAGGGCGGAATATGGTCACGGTCCCCCTCTTGATCCGAGGCAAGTAAACAGTGTGCAGGATAATGAAGAAATTTTTTCAGCCTCCTCCGAAGCTTCGAAGAAGTCTTTTCCGAGACCAAGTCCCGAAGGAGAGATTGCAATGAAGGTCATTGTTAAAGATGGTAAAGAGTACACTTTTCAATTTGGTAAAGATTTACCTCCTGAAGTTGCAACCTCCTTGGAAAAGGTAGTGGAAGAAAATTTGGATGTCTTCGCTTGGTCTGACGAAGATATCACCGGAGTCGATCGGGATATCATTGAACACAGTTTACTTGTAAACCCGAAGGCCCGGCCTGTTCGACAAGGACTCCGGAAGATGTCCGCAGAGAGAGCTGCTCTAGCTAAGGACGAAGTTGAAAAACTGTTGAAGGCTGGGATTATCAGAGAAGTGGCTCACACAGAATGGTTAGCCAACCCAGTCTTCGTCAGGAAGAAGTCTTCCGGGAAGTGGCGCATGTGCATTGATTTCACATCCTTGAATAAAGCATGCCCACGTTACCCCTACCCCATGCCCCGAATTGATCAGCTAGTTGACTCCACTGCAGGTTCGGAGTTATTAAGCTTCCTTGACGCGTATTCTGGTTATCATCAAATATGGTTGAAGCGCGAAGATGAAATCAAGACAAGCTTTGTAACTCCTTCGGGAGTCTTCTGCTATGTAAGAATGCCCTTCGGCCTAAGAAATGCCGGGGCTACTTTTTCAAGATTAGTTGCTAAGGCTCTAGGTCATCAACTAGGTCGCAATGTGGAGGCCTATATGGATGATATTGTAATAAAGAGTGCTTTAAAGCACCAGCATAGCCTAGACTTAGCAGAAACATTCAATAGCCTTCGGGCATGTGGGATCCGTCTTAACCCCGAAAAATGTATATTCGGAGCTAAGGCTGGAAAATTGTTAGGGTATTTAGTTTCAAGCAGGGGAATCAAAGCTAGCCCTACTCAAATAACTGCGCTGCAGAAGATGGCTCCTCCGGAGAATTTAAAGCAAGTGCAAAAGCTGACTGGACGTCTGGCCGCACTTAGCAGGTTTCTATCAAGGTCTGCAGAGAGGAGCTTGCCAATATTCAAAGCTTTGAAAGGGTCCGAAGATTTTGCATGGACACCGGAGTGTCAGAGAAGCTTCGAAGATATTAAAGATTATCTCAGTAATCTTGCTACACTCACGGTGCCTATTGCGGACGAAACCCTACTCCTGTATCTTGCAGCTACAGGTTCAGCTGTCAGCGCAGTCCTTGTCAGAGAAGTGAATTTCAATGGGAAGTTGGTCCAAAATCCTGTCTATTTTGTATCCGAAGCATTGTCAGGAGCGAAGACAAGATACTCCGAACTTGAGAAGTTCGTTTATGCTCTGATAATGGCTTCGAGGAAGCTAAGGCATTATTTTTTGGCTCACAATGTAATTGTACCAACTTCGTATCCCTTAGGAGATATGCTCCGAAGCAAAGATTCCACTGGAACGATTGGAAAGTGGGCAGTCGAGCTAGCACCCTTCGGCATATCTTTCTTGGCAAGGACAGCTATCAAATCCCAAGTCCTAGCAGACATCGTAGCAGAGTGGACTCCACCTGCGAATTTGACTCCGGAGAAATCAAATGACGGAGTTTGGACTGTTTACTCCGATGGGGCTTTCCAAGCATCCGGAGCAGGCATTGGGGCAGTGTTGATTTCACCGTCAGGGCAAAGAGCAATGTACTCCGCAAGACTCAACTTTAAGTCTACCAATAATATAGTGGAGTACGAAGGGATTTTATTGGGACTCCGGAAAGCACGTGCTCTAGGGGCTACAAGAATAATTATAAAGACAGATTCTCAGATAGTAGCAGGGCACGTAGACAAAAGTTTTCAAGTTCGGCATCCACAGCTTGCCAAGTACTTATAAGAAATTCGCAAGATCGAAGCACACTTCAAGGGTATTTCCATTCGGAGTATACCAAGAGCTGAAAACGTGCAAGCAGACATTTTAGCGAAGGCTGCAGCCGGAGCTGTGGATGTGCCTGAAGAAGCTTTCTATGAGGAGCTCAATATAGCTTCGGTGCCACAAATTGCCTCTGCGGAGATTCTTTGCATTCCTAGTGCAGATTGGAAAGATTTGATCATAGAACTCTTGCAAGGAGGAACAAATTTGCCCGAAGAGCCCTAGTTGTCAAGATTAAAGCTCAGAACAAGAAACTATCAGTTAATCAACGGTATATTATACAAGGCCGGAGTATGTTCCCCTCTACTCCGATGTATATCTCAAGCCGAAGGCCAAGAAATTCTTCGAGAAATTCACGAAGGCCTTTGTGGAAGCCATTTAGCCCCTAGAGCTCTGGCAGGAAAAACACTTCGCCAGGGGCTTTATTGGCCTACAATAACAGCTGATGCGGAGAGCTTGGTCCGCACTTGTCAAGGATGCTAGTGGATGGGTCGACGGAGTCATCGCCCACCAACAGCTCTTCAAGTCATTGCTCCGGTATGGCCCATGGCCAGATGGGGTATGGATCTAATTGGTCCCTTTCCGTTAGCAAAAGGAAATTTGAAGTTCGCAGTGGTAGCTATTGAATATTTTTCTAAGTGGGTGGAAGCAGAACCCTTAACAGCTATCACTTCGAATAATGTACAAAAATTCTTCTAGAAGAACATTATTTGTCGGTTCGGAGTTCCTAGATACCTCATAGTTGATAATGGAACACAGTTCGACGCAGAACCCTTCAGGAAGTTTTGCGAAGACCTAGGCATTCAGCTTTGTTTTGCTGCAGTAAGGCATCCTCAGTCAAATGGAGCCGTGGAACGAGCCAACGGAAATATTTTATCAGGGCTAAATCGAAGAATAGTAGGATTAGCAAAGGGATTGTGGACCGAAGAGCTTCCGATGATTCTATGGTCCATTCGGACTACGCAAACAAGGTCCACAGGTTTTACTCCGTTCAGACTACTATTCGGAGATGAAGCTATGACTCCAACGGAGCTCAAAGGGGGATCATTTCGCAGCACCGAACCGGACATTGAAGAAGAAAGACAAGCTTCGTTAGATTCGTCAGAAGAAACAAGACTTCGGGCTGTAGCTAATTTATCGAAGTATCATCAGCAGACGAAGACTTGGTATG
The DNA here is from genome assembly GCA_019279435.1 of Zizania palustris. Classification (NCBI taxonomy): domain Eukaryota; kingdom Viridiplantae; phylum Streptophyta; class Magnoliopsida; order Poales; family Poaceae; genus Zizania; species Zizania palustris. Next base: position 31,943,709 of record JAAALK010000290.1, read on the forward strand.
ACCCGAAGGTTAAACTCAACGAGTTAAGGCCGGGTCATCTTGTTCTACGAAGCATTATAGCACCAGGGAAGTTAGGCAATAAATGGGAAGGTCCATATCTAATTGTCCGCTCAGGGCGTCCTGGTTCATTTAAATTAGCTAATTTAGAAGGTGAAGAGTTAGCACATACTTGGCATGTAGAGCACCTAAAGCGATACTTCGCATAAGAGCTCCTTGTAATTCGCTTGTAATCACCTCTAAATTAATAAAGCATATGACCCTGATAGTTGCCTTCCCCTCATAGACTTCCAGCTTCCGAGTGGACGCGCTGGAACCGCGGGGTCGACCGAGAGGGAAGTGTCATTAAGCTGGGTTGTATTTTCGGACTTCGAACCCATAAAGTTCGAAGCCTCCGACGTGGGGGCTGACATAATCCGGAGCCCAGGCCACTGGCTTGTAGGCATCCGTAAAAGAGCCCAAAACCACACTCTACGGAGTCCAAGCCATTGGCTGGTAGACTTCCGTAAAAAGAGCCGAAGGTGGCCAAAATCTATGGAGTCCAAGCTGCAGCTTGCAGACTTCCGTAAAAAGAGCCGAAGGTGGCCAAAATCTGCGAAGTCCAAGCCATTGGCTGGTAGACTTCTGCAAAAAAAAGCCGAAGGTGGCTAAATTATACGGAGTCCAAGCCATTGGCTGGTAGACATCCGTAAAAAGAGTCCAAAGAGACCATTGCAAACTCCAAACCATTGGTTCGTCAGAGATCGCAAAGACAAGCCGAAGGTGGCTAAAGCAAAACAGCATTTGAGCCATGAGCTTCGAATGTCTATTAACATAGTCCAAAGTGAAAAATTTCTTAAGACACTAAAGTGTCCTGAAAGTTATCTCAACTGATTTCTTTCGTAAAACAAAGGTACTAAGTTACCATTCTTCTAACTGCAAAAAGTCGAAGACATTTCATAAGATTTCAAAAGATCTTTAAATGACAGAGGGGCTCCGAACCCCCAAAAAATTGTACTCCGAAGTTTTTCTTTGCGCATAACCATCTTTGAATACATTTCGAAGTTGCTTATACCCAAAGAGGGGCTAGTAAATATGGAGACAATTTTAAATCGGCATTCATTATTGAAATAAATGTGTTTACAGATTACACTATGAAAAATTGGTATCTATACCAAGAAGGAATCGGAGACCTCTTCGGTCCCGAGAGCTAGGGGTGGAACGACTAGTTCCAACGTCGGAAGTCCTAAGAACATTACGTTTAACTCTCTTCCTCCCCTTCGAAGCTCTAAAATCCTTCTGCTCTTGTTGAAGCTCGGCCCAAGTTCGAAGCCGCTCGGGGCTCCTTTCCCAGCTTCTAAGATCTTCAGATCTTTTATTTCGAGCTTCACCTTCGTCTTCAGACCAATTAGTGTCTTCAGAAGACGAGGTGTTTGCGTCAACCTCTTTATCTTCCTCTTTAATATAAGACAATACGTCTTTGATTACTTCGGGCGCAATTACGCCGGAGTCATCTCGAGGAATAAGAAATCGAGGACGCTTATAACTCTTTAGAAGTTCGAAGGTGTTCCACAATGAGCGAAGTTTGTTGTTAAGCTCTAACACTTCGATATCTTCCATAAGAGGCAAAGCCTAAAAATATGACAAACAAGACTTTCATTGATAAATGTTTACAAGCATGAGCTTTACATAATCAAAAAATTCCTAAATAATTCCTAAACCTGCGGGTTTGGAGGAGGCTGACTGCTCGAAGATTGGCTCCGAACTTGCTTCTGGCGTTGGCTTTCATCGATCCAAGCCTTGATCGCAGAACGACCTTCGGCTCTCCATGAGGTTTGAAAGGCTCGCCAGGCGGCAGTCACGCCTTCGGAAGGATTCAAAAGTCGCTCGTCGTCGAAGGTAATGGAGCCCTCTGCGCTCGGAGTGATTGTTCGGCCCAAATCCTCGTAGTAACGAAGTAATCCGAGGGCAGACACTTGTCCGGAGAGTTCTCCATAACGCATGCCTGCCGTCTTCATTTGCTTCGCTGCTCCTTGGATCCTTTTTAACCGGCGCAGCAGAGTCACGTTGTCATCCGAAGGAAGTGATCCAGTAGTACCGAAGTACTCCAGAACACCTAGCATTTGTTCGATGACCTCCGTAGCCACCTTCTCCGACTTGAGCTTTTCTTCAATTAGTGCATCCTTGCTCGAAGTCGTTTCTGCCAAAACTCCGGAAATCCTAGCATTCTCCGTAATTAGATCTTTCTTCTGGTTTAAGAGTTGGCTAGTTTCCTCTTGGAGCCTTACAAGTTCGGACCCAGCACTAGCATGCTCCAACCGCATCTTTTCAATTTCAGTACGAAGCACAATTCTTTCTGCTTCGAACTCCTTATTAGCAGCCTCCAAGCCCTGTCTGGCCCTACGCTCCGCCGAAATCACATTATCCATTTGAAGTACTCTAGCTTCGGAGAAAGATAAGTTGCGTTTAAGAGCTTCATTTTCTTCCCGAAGCTGAGCAATTTCATTTTCGTTCGATAAAGCTGCAGCGCGGGCCAAGACCGCTTGCTAAGAAGAGAAAAAACTGAAGTAAGAAATTATTCATTTATAATTTGCTGCTGGTTCGAAGATGTACTTCGAACCCAATATAATTCGCTAAAAGATATTGGTTCGAAGGTGCTCCGTACCTGGTAGGCCGCTCGTTCCAAAGCAACGTTGAGCTCCGAATTCTTCGCCTTGCTTAATTTTGCTACCAGCTCTGTCTCCCCAACTTCCCGACTCACTCGACCTAAAGGTTTGAGCAAAGTCCGAAGCCCTTTTCTTTGCTCTAAAAAAGGAGTTAAAAGAGGGAGCAGAGCCGAAGCCTTTTGGTCTTCCCTGCTTGGCGAAGCTCCGGAGTGTTCTCCTGAGGTCCTTGGAACTTCCGAAGATGGCCCCCCCTCAGTTGATTCACTTTCATCTGTTGACTCAGACGAAGTTGATCCTTGAGTAGGGAGAGGCTCTATGTGTATTTTACCCCTTCCAGGCCCTTGTTGAGTAACCTCCGGGTGTGGTTCCGAAGTTGTCGAAGGCCTTTGAATTGTGTCTTCGTGATGTACTTCTACAGCAGGGGGCTCTACAAAAGCAAAAATATTATGCATTGTATAATTTTGCAGAAAATAATAAAGAATTATGCGAAATCTACCTTTGACATTCTGAGGGAGATCGAGCACTGGACTGCTCGGAGGATCAAAGGTGAAGTCATCATCTGAATCCACAGTTAAAATTTCTGCCGTTGGAGTATCTCCGTGAGCAGTCCTCCCTTCATCCACAACTGAAGTTGTAGGAACTTCAACTTCATCTTCACCCATAGGGGCTTCGATTTGCTCCTCTTGAGTATCCGGAGCTCTCACTTCTTCAATGTTAGCTTGGGGCTCCGGCATACCTGCAGTATCTTCAATGTGAATATTTTGTTGAGCTGCATCTTCATCAATCAATCTCACTAATAGTATACCTTCATCTTCTTTAGAACCGGAGATTGAGGTTCTTGAGCTCGAAGGCGCAGGATCCGAAGGTGCGATATTTTTTGGCTTCCGAGCCACCTTCTTCACCGGAGTCCTCGCGGAGCTCGAAGCTCCGGCTTCAGCCATTCTTTTCTTGGGTCCTTTCTCCAGAGGCACCCAGTCCATCATAGGGGGCAGAGTCAACTCCAACATTCCCCATACTCTGTTAAACCTTTCCCAACTCCCGACCAATTTAATTCGCCATTCTTTTTCAGTCGGAGTTGGGGCACCCAAAATCTTCTCCGAAGCCCTTACAATTTGCTCTGAAGTAATAGGGGCTGAAGAAGCTAAAAAAATAATTCAAGTTAGTCTTTCTTCGAAGTAAATATGTACAATGCATGTTGGTTTCGATGTTACCTGCAGGGCTCGAAGTTAAGTTGATCTTGCGAAGACCGCCTTCCGAATCATCCTCGAAGACGATAGGCCAGTTGGCCATCAGCGGAGGAATTTGCAGTCCGAGGAATTCTTCAGCTAAGTCCCGCATGCTTAACCTTCGGCTAATTTTCTGAAGCAGGTTAAGACGAGCTTCGAGCTGGCCTTCGTTGAGCTGCACTAAGGCTTCCTTCCGGAATTGAATTTCTTTAAGGGGCCCAGCCAGAGGACTGCTCGCTCCCACTTCGGCATAGAACCATCTCAGAACCCAATCAGTGTACCATCTAGCATTGATGGCCTTGGCAGGAAACTAAAGGGCATATTCGTCCCGAAGCCTAAAGTTGATAGAGCTGAAGGATACTACCACTTTTTCACCTCCGGAGCCTACGAAGGTCTTTGGCTGGCAAGTTGCTCTATGAAGTGCAGCGAAGATTTCTGCCCTCCCCTCACAACCTTCGGCTCTCAGTGCCCATTCGAAGATAGCTAACCTAGCTACTGCATTCGGAGATAATTGGGGGAGGGTTACATGAAACAGATCCAATACCTCTGCCAAGAAGTCCACAGCAGGAAGGCCCAAGCCAGCTTCGAAGAAAGCTTCGAATACTACTACTTCTCCGGGTCTTGGTGATGGAATCGATGCTTTGCCCGGCTTCCGAATCATAACTCCATTACTAATTTTCCCCCCCGCTATGATTGCCAAAGACTCTCTCTTGCAGGTAGAAGGCCCCAACTCAAAGATTGATCCAAATACTTGGTCGATGGCGGGCACAGACCTTGCTCATCGGCGATTTGGGGATTTCTCCCCCCTGCCGCCATGGATGTTGCCGCCGGCATCGGAGGTGCCGCCGCCAACGCTGCCGCCGCTGCTGCTGCAGCCGCCTGCTGCCGAGCCAAGGCCGACGGAGGTGCAGATCCCTTAGTCTTCACCACCGCGATCGCCGGATTGCTCTGAGGAAATGGAGGCTAGGGCTCAAGAACTCAAAGGGCTAAAAAGTTTTTGGTTGCTAGAATGCGGTGAAAAGGTAACCGGGTAACTTCTAGGCCCTCTATTTATAGCCTAGACTTCACTTTCTTACTGTTAATCCATGTCGTTTCGCATTCCTGCCGTTACTTCTTTTACGAAATTAACGCCTGCTACAGTTTCCGTTGGAAACAGAAACTTAACGGCTATTTTCTCTAAGTCTAAAAGACTTTCGAACTTCTTGAGTCGGTTCTAAGATAGTTCGAAAAGTAATTACCTTAAGTCTGATTCGAAGCTCATATCTTCGTGCATTTCGGAGATAAAATAAAATCCAATAACCCCTCTGTTTGGTTATCTTTTCCTTCCGTATACTGCTCTCCTAACGTTACAGGTCAAACGGAGAAGCGTATTCGAGGGGCTACTGTTGGGGGAAAATATCTCATCTTCGGGGTTATTGCCGAAGCGACATAAAGGCAGTCAGCTGGTTCGAAGGTTCCCCGAAGATCATCTTCGAAGATACCCGGAATTAAGTTCGAAGTGCGAAGATAGGCACTGGTTCGGAGTACATCTTCGAACTAAAGCCCTCCAAGATCTTTTCTGCCAGCTAAGATGGAAGACTTATCTTCTTTCTCATTAGATTAGTCTTTTACCATTTTAGCCCTATTAAGGGAACCGAATAGTTTCCACTATGACGGTTGTAATAGAGGGGTAAATAGGTCTTTTCCTTAATGTTTGGGCCTATAAATACCCCCCATTTCACCCTGTAATAGGGACCGAATACAAGTTATTCAATACACACTTTCGAACTATTCTAAGTTATTATCCTTTTGGAGGCTTAGAACAGTTTGCTTCACAAACACTTCGTTTGTTAGTTTCTTTTCTACAGAAACCTGTTAGCGTAATCTTTTACGCCAACAGCTAGCTAGCACCGTGTGGTCGTGCCCCTAATCACCGCCATGAGCCCTGCACAACCATTCCTAGCTAGTCTACGCATCCATCCCCTATGCTATGTTGTGTGCTGCGGTAGTGTGAGAGCGTGGGATGAGGGAACAGTAGATGGGTAGAAGCTATCTAGGGTTAGTAGTGTTGGGCTAGGCATGTGCTTATGTAAGGACTGATGGATTGGGCCTGTGGCGAGAATGACCTGTCCCCACTTACACGATGAGGACTAGTGTTAGCTTGATTTCATCCTTGCGGGTACTAAATTTCTCTTATCTTTAGTCTCTAATAGAGTTTTCGTCCATCGGTTATTGGATTTTGGTTATTGGATTTTGGGTGCTTATTGCCACCCCTACTCGGAATGATTTTACGACACATTCCGATCTGCTCGAGTTTGGAATGCTACCATTGATATAGATCTACTTAGGCTTAGGCCTTGCGTTGAATCCATGAATAGAGTTAGGCCCACACAGCTTGCCACTCACGTGTAGACCCTTGGATCAGAAATAACTCGTAACTCACTTGCGACCCATAGAAATTGGACTAGAAAGAAATTACAATTCACGTATGGGCTAGGCCATATAAGTATTCAGTCACGTGCAGACCCATGTAAGTTGGGCCAAAATGGCCTTGCTACTCACGTGTGGCCTATGTGTGTTGGGATGGAATCACGGCACTACATTATGTGGGCCCACTTGTTCCATTCGATTTCTTATTTTCTTTTAGCTGACGTTTCCATTGTCCACTCCAATATCTCGAAATAAGCAAATGTGAGGAGGACGTCGTGGGCCATCAGCCGTCTCTGGTGGAGCACCTACCACCGAACCGATGTCCGCACGGGATCCTAGGCTAGAGCGATAAACTGCGCCAGCATCTGCCTTGACCGGTCTTCAATTTCTGCTATTTTGGGAAGCCATTCGCTATGCGAGCAGTGAGTTCATTGGCAGACATAGCTAGCACTTGCACCCTTCTCATCCTCTTTGCTTCTAGCGGTGTTTGATTCCAAAAATGACAATGTTACGATTAATAATCAAGGTGATGGGATTGCAAATTTACATTGGAGTTAATCGACTGATGGTATTAATTATAATGTACATCCCCATTGCAATTCAAGATACATCGTCCCAATTGAAGGAAATACCCAAGAAAATACCATATATCAGAAGTTTTGATAGGAAATATCGGAAGTTCCAGTTATTTTTTGGTCTCAATATAGAGAACAAATGTTGCTTCAGAAGTTCCGATATGGTATCGGAAGTTTTGACGAGCCAGAAGTTCCGATTCAGAATCGGGGAATTTTGTATTGATCGGAAGTTCCGATATGGTATCAAAATTTCCAAGGTGGGCGATAACATATTGGATCTGTTGCGTGTCATACTATATCGGGAGACCTAAAATACCCCATCAGAAGTTCTGATCCAGGATCGAAAGTTCCGACGTGGGCAAACAGATTGGATCTGTTATGGTGGTTCTACGTGGAGGTGGGAATGACTTGTGCCTTGACGGGACCCTTGGAAGAGATTCTGTACCGAAGGGAGGCGGAGGTCCATCTAGATCCAAGCCAATTTCAGGTCCGCCTTAGGCTGCTACACTGTGTAGGTCATCGCATGAGCATGCGCGACTTAGCGGAGGAGTTCATCGGGCTTTGGATTCCTCCTCTGATGGCCGCCTGGCCGATCAACTTCAAAGAGAACCCAGAGGGGGGACTTCGGGAAATTCCTTCGAACTCTGCAGGTAAGCTCTCCACATATCTTGCATCAAGGTCTTTCACACATAAATATTGATTATATTTTAATAACTTAATCAAATGATATCTTATCTTTCAGCCTTGTGCATGACTTTTACTTCGGAACAAATTGTCCGGGCTGCGGAAAAGGTCCTCGGAGCCCCTACGCCCATGGAAAGGAGCAGAGGGTGAAGCTGGTTGGTACTTGGGAGTAGTTAAACCGAGTATGGAGTGTACTCGGAATTGAGCCTCCGACCCTTCCATACTGGTTCGCCCCGGACCGAGCTCCGAAGAAGAGGAAGGATGATGCGGGGTCTTCAGGACCGGTGAAGACGCCTGCTAAGAAGGTGTCCCACAAACTGAAGGCTCTTACTCCAAAGAGGATGACGACATGGACATGTAGATGGCGGAGGAGTTCGAAGCTCTTCTTATGGGGGAGGATGAAGGGTCTCAGATGGGAATTGAGGCCTTCATCCAAGATGGTGTGGAGGTGGCGCCGATGGTTGAGGGTGATCCTGGGTAGACGGATGTTGAAAATGCTCCTTCTAGCAAGGTGGTCGCCCTTGTTTTGGGGGAAGGCGGAGTCGAGACTGAAGGGGTTCAAGCCCTAGCTATGGAGGTCTCGGCCCCAGACAAAGTGATAATTGTTGTGGCTGAAGAAATCCCAACAGCTATTCCTTCAGTTCGAACCCTAGAGTCCAAAGAGGATTTCGGCCAAATGTTTGAGCCTCCGAGCAGTCCGGTGCTCACCCGACAACAATGTGCTGGAGGTAAGCCTCGGCTGAATGTAAATTCTTTTTCCTTCACCTACATCATTTAAATAATAACATGTACCTTTGGTTTCATAGAATTAGCTCTGGCGGAGGTGATCCCTGCTGTGGAGGTGGTTCCAGAGTTGGAGATAGCTTCGGTGCCATTGTCGACTACGTCGCAGGAGGTTGCTCTAGCTTTGGAGGTGGCTTCGAACCAAAAAAGGGTCCTGGAAAGGGCAAAGGCAAAGGTTGGCCAATGCCTTCTCCTAGTCCAAGATGGACTCCGTCAGAGTCGACAGACGGAGGCCAGTCGATAGAGGCCTCCGAGGATGCTTCATTGTGCTCCGGCCCTTCTCCTAGTGACGACGATCGAAGCGCCTTGTCAAGGCTCCTACTCCTGGCCCCCTTTCTTGAAAGGAGGACAAGGCTTTGGACTTTTCTAGAGCCTCTAGCTCGAGCTAGTCGTGAAGTTGGGGAGAATGAATTGGTCTCCATCCTTGGCAAGGCCGAAGGGTCGAAGCTCGACGCTGCTCTCGAACAGGAGTCTTGCTGGGTATGAGGCACCTGCAAAAGTCAGTTTAATCTAAACACGTATATAATTCACTTAAATTGCTCTTCTTTTCCTTTGCAGCACGTCGTTTTAGCTCGAGCAGCTACTGTGTCCAACGAGCAAGAATGCAACCGGCTCAAGGAGAAGGTGACAACTCTTCAAGGGAGTCTTGCTGACTCTGAGAACCAGGCTTCGAGCTTGGAGGAGATGGCTCTGGCAGAGCGGAACACCAAAGCCAAGCTGGAAGCTGCGAAGGAGGAAGTAGAAAGGCTTCGAGGGGAGAAGACAGCTTCTGGAGCCGAGCTTGTAAAGCTCCGGGAAGAGCGGCAATGCTTGGCTGAAGACGCGAGGAAGTTGCTCGAGCAAAAAACTATCCTTATGATGAAGATGGCTGAGCTCTCCACTTTGATCCACGACATGAATGTATCGAGCGAGGCATTGGCCATGGAGAAAACGAAGTGTGAGAGTGTGGCCTCCGAAACCATGGATGTCCTTCAGGGTGTCTTGGAGTATTTCGAGACTTCTTGCGCTTCCTCGTCGTCGGCCAACGATTCTTTGCTGCGGAAAATGAAGATGATCCAAGAAGCAGCGAAGACGATGAAGACTTCAGGTACTCGATATGGAGAGATCTCTGGCCAAGTAACCACTCTTGGAGTACTTTGCAACTTCGAGGACGTCGACTTTCTATTTTGCCGGAGCCCGGAGCAGGCCTAGCTAGCTTTGGCGGTGACCAACTATTGACCCCTTCGCCTGACGTGGTCGTAGCTTGGGAAGCTTTTCATCCATCCTGGAGAGCTGAAGGCCGATCAGCTGTGAAGGCATAGATCGATGAAGGCCATCGTCAAAAGCAAGCGCGGACGCTGCCTTCGACCAGCAAACCTTCTTCGGACCCAAAGGTCTAGTTCTCCTTAGGGTTCCATTATGTAAAAACTCATGTTTCTGTCTTCCTTTTGAATAAAAAAGACTTATCTGGAAATGTTTTAGACTTTCAGACCTTTTTTGGATGATGAACTCGAAGTATTACAGGTTAACAAAGGGCTTCATCAATAGTGGGCTACCTTCGAAGCCTTAAGGCCTCACAGGCGTCCTCAATTTTCAATTTCTCAAAGGAGCCATGGAGAGAGTATACCTGAAATATATAAAGAAATATTAGCTTATATTAAGGAGGAGAAGGGGAAAAAGAAGTTGTAAATATAGCATCTTCATCTTCGGAGGATGTTGACTGGCCCGAAGAAGAGTGGTCTGACGAAGATCAAGCGGAGACTAGCCCCGAACGACTTCGGACCTGGGCTGAGCTTCAGCAAGAATAAAGAGACTTCCGGGCTTCAAAGAAGGGGAAGTGGATTAAACGCAAGGTTCTGAAGACTCCGGGCTCTGGGACAAGTCGCCTTCGAAGGCAAGCTAACTCCAAGTCTAGCTCTAGGGACCGAAGGGCCCTTCGCTTTCTTCTTGGCTTAGACACTGATTTTCATAGTGTAATATAATTTATTAAGTAATATAAATTGAAATGTTTCGAAATTGTCTCATTACCTCCTTGCCCTCTTTGAGGGTGAGCACCTTTGATTTTCAAGTGAAGATGGTTATGCACAACGATTGTATTGCCCGCTAAGAGTACAATTTTAATAGCTTTTGTTTTCGGAGGCTCGAAGCCCCTTAATATATTGAATAAGAATTTGGAACGAGTGGTTCGAAATTCGAGTAGATGGTCGCTATGGACCTTGTAGGTCTCTTCAAACCCATTGGTCCGGAGTCCATAAATGGTAGCTTAATACTCTTTTTCGGATGTATTGGAATCCGATTATTCTGGTCGCTTCAGACTATTTTTCAGATGTATTGGAATCCGATTATTTTGGTCACTTCAGACTCTTTTTAGGATGCTTTCAAGACAGTGGCTCGGAATCCGTTTTTCATGGTCTCCTCTGACTCTTTTTACGGATGCTTTCAAGCTGATTGCTCGAAATCCATATCATTTGGTCTCTTTGGACTCTTTTTACAGATGCTTTCAAGCCGGTGGCTCGGAATCCATTTTTTTCATGGTACTTTCCCACCTTGACGGATGCTTCGGGTCAGTGGCTCAAAGTCCATAAATTAGGTTCTAATGAATAATACTTACCTCCACAATCAGCTCCGTCCTCCTAGTGCGTCCACTAGGAGTAGGAATCATCTTGAGAAGCATGCATTATTCGAACCATAAGCTTTATTCATTTATAAAGTGTTTACAAATGATTACAAGGAGCCCCTAAGCGAAGTATCGCTTAAGGTGCTCTGCATGCCATGCATGCTTCAATTCCCCACCTTCTAAATTAGCTAATTTAAAAGATCCGAGGCATCTTGAACGCAGGATGTTATATGGTCCTTCCCATTTATTTCCTAATTTCCTCAGAGCAATAATGCTTCGCAATACTAAATGGCCGGGTTTAAATTCATTAAGCTTTATTTTCGGGTCATACCAAGTCTTCGTCTGATGTTGATACTTCGTTAGGTTAGCAACAGCTCGAAGCCTTGTTTCTTCAGTTAAGTCCAGCGAAGTTTGTCTTTCATTATCCATTTCAGGTTCGATGGTGCGGAGGGATCCTCCATTGAGCTCTGTCGGCGTCATGACTTCATCTCTGAATAGTAACCTAAAAGGGGTGAACCCTGTGGACCTTGCTTGAGTGGTACGAATGGACCACAAAATCTTCGGAAGTTCTTCGGTCCATAGCCCCTTTGCTAATCCTACTATTATTCAATTCAAGCCTGACAAGATATTACCATTAGCTAGCTTGACGGCTCCGTTGGATTGTGGATGATGGACAGTTGCAAAGCACATTTCAGTACCAAGACCTTCGCAGAACTCTCTGAAGGGTTCGACATTGAACTGAGTGCCATTATCAATTGCCAGCTATTTGGGCACTCTGAATCTACAAATAATATTTTGCCTGAAATTTTTTTGCACGTTCTTTGAAGTGATAGTGGTGAGGGGTTCTGCTTCGACCTACTTAGAAAAATACTCAATCGCTACCACTACAAATTTTAGACTGCCCTTTGCCATTGGGAAGGGGCCGATAAGATCCATCCCCCACCGGGCCATTGGTCACACCAGAGTAATAACTTGAAGAGGTGTTGGTGGACGATGACTCCATCTTTCCATCCATTGACAACCTTGGCAAGTGCGGACCAGTGCCTCCGCATCATCTACTATTGTAGGCCAATAGAGGCCCTGGCAAAGTGTTTTTCCCGCTAAAGATCGAGGGGCAAGATGGCTACCACAAAGGCCTTCATGGATTTCTTGGAGTATGTCCTAGCCTTCGGCTTGGGAAATACATCGAAGTAGGGAAGAACAGACCCCGGCCTTGTATAAAATACCGTTGACAATATGATAGTTCCAGACCCTTAACTGTAGTCTTGATAGCTTGGGGCCTTCGGGCAAATTGGCTTCGTCTTGCAATAAATCCATAATTTGACTCCGCCAATCGGTGCTTGGTATGCAAAGGACCTCCGCAGGAGGGAGTTGGGGCACCGAAGGGGAGGTAAGTTCTTCATAAAAGCCCCTTCTGGGATGTCTAGGTCTCCGTCTTCAACTTTTTCCATGATGTCTGCTTGCAAGTTATCGGCTCGTGGGATGCTCCGGACAGAGTTCCCTTTAAATGCTGCTTCGGTCTTGCGGATCTCTTACAAATATTTAGCAAGTTGTGGATGCCGAACCTGAAAACTTTTATCAACGTGCCTTGCTACAATCTGGGAATCTGTTTTTATAACAACTCTTGTAGCACAAAGGGCATGCGCCTTGCGAAGGCCCAACAAAATTCCTTCATACTCCGCAGTATTATTGGTGGACTTAAAGTTGAGCCTTGCAGAGTACATTGCTTTCTGCCCTGAAGGCGAAACTATGACCGTTCCGGTGCCTGCTCCGAATGCTTAAAAAGCTCCATTAGAGTATATGGTCCATATGCCTTCACTTGATTCTTCTGGAGCCCATACTGCAGACGGAGTCCATACTACAAACGGAGTCCATTCTGCTACAAAATCAGCCACCACTTGTGACTTGATTGTTGCTCTTGCTACAAAAGAGATACCAAAGGAGGCTAGCTCAACAGCCCACTTTCCAATTCTCTCCGTAGAATCCTTGCTTCAGAGCATATCTCCTAGAGGATAAGAAATTGGTACAATTACATTATATATGTGCTAAAAAATAATGTCGTAATTTCCTCGAAGCCATTACTAGAGCATAAGTGAATTTCTCTAGCTCGGAGTACCGAGTTTTTGCTCCGGATAAGGCTTTTGGTACAAAATATAACGAATTTTGTACCAACTTCCCGTTGTAATCCATTTCTCAAACAAGGATCACACTAACAGCGGAGCCTGTGGCTGCAAGATAGAAAAGAAGAGTTTCATCTGCGAGGGGCATAGTGAGTGTTGCAAGATTGCCGAGATAGTCCTTGATATCATCGAAACTCTTCTAGCACTCCGGTGTCCAATCAAAATCTTCGAACCCTTTTAAGGCTTTGAATATTTGGAGGCTCCGCTCTACGGACCTCGCCAAAAATCTGCTAAGGGCCACGAGGTGTCCGGCGAGCTTCTGGACTTGCTTCAAATATTTTGGTGGAGCCATTCTTTGCAATGCACTTATCTGTGTTAGGCTAGCTTCAATCCCCCTGCTCGAGACTAAATACCCTAGCAATTTTCCAGCTTGATCCCCGAAGATACATTTTTCGGGGTTGAGGCGAACTCCACATGCTCAGAGGCTCTCAAAAGTTTCTGCTAAGTCTAGACTATGTTGGTGCTTTAAAGCACTCTTTATTACAATATCATACATATAGGCCTCGACATTGCGACCTATCTAGTGACCTAGAGCCTTAGCAATCAACCTTGAAAAAGTTGCCCCGGCATTCTAACATAACAAAAGACTTCCGAAGGAGTTACAAAGCTTGTCTTGGCTTCGTCTTCTCATTTTAATCACATTTGATGATATCCATAGTACGCATCGAGGAAGCTTAAAAGCTCAGAGCCGGCAGTGGAGTCGATGAGTTGATCAATGCGAGGCATGCAGTAGGGGTCACGTGGACACTTATTCAGGGATGTGAAGTCAATACACATGTGCCACTTGCCGAAGGCCTTTTTCTTGACAAAGACGGGGTTGGCTAACCACTCCGTGTGGGCCACCTCTCTAATGATCCAGGCCTTTAACAACTTCTCCACCTCTGCTTTAGCAAGGTCCGCCCTTTCTATCGACAATTTGTGGAGCCCCTGGTGAACAGGTCGAACCCTTGGGTTGGTGAGTAGGCTGTGGTCAATGATGCTCCGGTCGACTCTGGAAATATCTTCATCGGACCAGGCAAAGACATCCTGGTTTTCTTTAACTACTTCTTCCAGTAAACTGGCAATTTCCGGAGGCAGTTCCTTGCCAAACTAGATGGGATAGTCTTTTTCGTCCTTAACAATGATCTTCATTATAATTTCACCTTCGGGGCTTGTCCTGGGGGAGGATATCTTCGAGGGCTCATTTGATGCAGGGGCATCCTCCAAATGATCTTGTACATTATTTATCTATCTAGGATCAAAGGGTGGACCATGGCCGTACTCCGCCCTCCGCGCTGTAGCTTGGTTGCCGAGGACTATAAGCACTCCTTGTGTGGGCATTTTCAGGCATAAATAATTATGATGCGCCACAACTCCGAATTGATTTAGCATTCCCCTTCCAAAGATAACATTATAGGCGTAAGGGGCATCGACGATGTCAAAAATCACCTCCTCCGATCTAGCCAGGAGCCCCTCTCCAAAGGCGACCTTGAGGCCTATTTGGCCGAGGGCATCGAGAGGAGGGCTTGCGAAGCCTTGAAGCGGGCGTGCTGTTAGAAGTAAATGCTTCCGCGAGATGCACAATTGGTCAAAGGCCTAGATGAAGATAATATCTGCGGAGCTTCCGCCATCAACTAGCATTCTCCGATCCTCCGTTCCTGCAATGTCAGCTATAATAACAAGAAGGTCCGCATGAGGGAATTTAATACCAACTGCATCAACTGTGGAGAAGGATATGGGCACGTGAGACCACTCGGGCATTTCAGCATCCGACGAGGAGGTCAATATATGCCCTACTTCGTGAACATATTCTCTCCGTTGTCGTTTCGACATGCCGCCCAAGGTCCCTTCTCCGGAGATGGGGAGAACTACTTGTTTGTCATGGTCTTGTGTATCTTCTTGCTTCGGAGGTGGCATAACACTGGCCACCAAAGGCTATCTTGGGGCTTCGAAGCTGTCTACATGTCCGACATCTTGCACTGGCTCTAGACGTGTCTCGGGGGGGGGGCTCGGTCAGTAGTGCCTTGACTAGAGCTCCTCTCAAGATACTCGCTCTGTAGAGCTAGTATAGACTTGCATGCATCGGTAGAGTGGCTTCGGTTTTCGCCATGTACACAGCAGAAGAAGGTTTGGTCTTGGCCAGCTGGCTTCCCTGGCGGCCTCCAACCGCTGACCTTGTTTCCTGGATCTTGTGGATTTTTAGGGGGTAATTTCGAATAAGAGGGTGCAATATTTAAAACCTCCGAGCAAGGATGCTTTCGCCCTCTTCGTCCGTCATTTTGGTTGTTGTCTAAGTGGTACCCTTGTGGTGGAGTTGAAGTCTTCACCTCAAGTTTGACTTCTTGAAGGATGGTTGGCGAAGACGAAGCCATCCTTCAGAGCCATCCCTCTTCTGACCTAGCATATTCCTGCGTTTGTGACTCCTTCCCATGTTGCATCAACTACGGATGATGCAGACAACCCTCTTATCTACGACTTCGTATGAGCGAAGTGCTTGAAAAATTGCCGCAGAGTTTCTCTAGGTTGATGTTTCACGCAAAAAAGACTTCCGGTAGACATAGGGGGCATGAAGGTACCTTGGAAATTGCTTACAAACTTCTTCCTCAACTGCTCCCAAGATCAAATCGATCCTGGTTTCAAATACCAAAACCACCGTAGAGAAACTCCTTCGAGCGCAAGGGGGAAACACTTCTCCATTGTGTCTCGAACACTTCCACTGGCTTCAATTGCTAGAGCATTAGAGCGGGAGAATTCCCCAGGATCTTCCTCCCCGGAGTACTTGCATAGCTTCAAAGTCCTGATCTTGGAGTCGAAGCTCACCTTTTGCAAGTTTGGGTGGAGCGGAGATTCATCGTTGAAGGAAGCATTCTCGGTGCTTCTTTAAATCTCAGAGGCTTCGGGATAGTAGGTAGGACCATCGTCTTGAGGCACCTTCGGGACGACAAAGCTAGCTTGAGGGCGAAGCCTGTCGGTAGCTTCCTGTCTCCATCTTCTTACTTCGACCTAAAGATGAGCCATCTAGGTTGCCACGTCATTAGGACGGTCTTTGTTTCCTCCGGAGGAGACTTCCGGGTCTTGAGAACTGAAGAAGTCAGTTCGGAGCACAGACAAAGTCATGGGAGAGGCTCCGTCGGTTCGGAGCATGGATGGAGTCTCAAGAGGGGCTCCATATTCTCGAGGAAAAGCATTTTTTTCAAGAGTTTGAGGTGGGGGGACCACGGAGGGTCCTCCGACCTCAGTGGTGTTCGAAGATCTCAACCCAGAGATCCGAGAAGACCTCTAGAGGGGACTAGTGCCTAGGCTTCGCTTAGGAGGCATGGCTCTAGGAAAGGATTATTAGAGAACGAAGTTTTTGTACTAGGTTCCCCATGGACAGCGCCAACTATTGGCGTAAAAGATTATGCTAATAGGTTTAAATAACTAGAAAGAATAACAAACGGAGTGTCTGTTTAAGAAGACTATTCCAAGCCTCCAAACAAGATAATAGCTTGAGATAGTTCGAAGTGTGTGTTGAATATCTGAGTATTCGTTACCCTTTATAGAGCAAAGAGAGGTATTTATAAACAAAATACATTGGGAAAAGACTCATTTACCCTCTAATTACAACCGACTAAGAAGATACTATTAATATTCTTCGTAGGGTTAAAAGAGTAAAAGACTAGTCTAAGTAGTGAGAAGATAGTTCTTCTGTCCTCGCTGGCAGTACCGCTTCGGGTGAAGAGGCTTCGAGAGGCTCCATCACGCCGAAGTCTTGACGGAGGCCTTCATTGTAGAGAGCTCCGAATACTGTGAAGTCTTGATGCTTTTAGCATCTTCGGAGATCAATACTTCTGACTTTGTTTCTTCGGCTTGTATTGGTATGGAAGCTTCCTTGACCTCCGGAGGATGAAATATTCCCCCCCAACAACGGTGAATCTTGTTTATTTGGCAAGATGACAAAGACGCTTTTCACTAGGTCTTAGTGTGAAGGCGAGTGAGCTATTGGTCATAGCACATTCTAATGTGTATGGTCCACCAAGCCGCACGACTAGGAATGCATTCTAGTACTTTCTCATTTTTTCCAACGACTTTAGTAGATGTGTCTACTTGATAAGGAGTAAGTGGGAGTACTTTGTAAAGTTCAAAGGAGCTCATTAGTACAAAATCATACGGGCAAGACAATTAAATTTCTACGATCGGATCATGGAAATGAATATTTGAGCCATAAGTTGACGCGCTGATCTTTCATCATCCTTTTGAGGTAACACTCTAGAAATCAATGCTCTCACTTTAAATAGAGTTCCATCTAAGAGAGTGGTGGGACCAAACTCTAAAAAATGGTCTGGAACCATTAAGATCCGAATTAAAATAGATTGGATATGTTTCTATTTGCAAAACTTCGGAAATTTCGATAATGATCAGAAGTTCTGATATTTGTCGGATCAAAAGTTCCGATGTTGATCGGAAGTTCCGATGCCAGACAAAGTTTGCGACATAGGAGTCAAATCGGAATTTCCGATGCTAGATCGGAAGTTCCGATCTAGACAGATTGGAATACATATAAGGAAACCAAGTTTGGAACTTGGTGGATCCACCCGATAGCGTAAAAACTACTGAGTGATGATGGATTTTAAGAAAAAAACGTTGATGGAAATGTTCACATCTATAAGGCACGATTGGAGGCGAAAGGTTTCAAAATATTCAAAGTGTTGATTATGATGAAATGGTCTTCACTCATTGTTATGCTTACGTCTGTTCGTATTATTGTAGCAATTGCCGCATTTTATGTTTATGAGATATGACAAACTTATCAGAGTTGGAATCTTTGTTTTGATGAAGTAGTCAAAATGTTTGACTCCGTCAAGAATAAAGAAGAGTCTTTTGTTTGCAAAAGGGCTAGTGGGAGCACACTTGTATTTTGGTTCTATAAGTGGATGACATATAGGTGATCGGAAATGACATTCCTTTGTAGAATGCTATGAAGACCTTATTGAAAAATGGTTTCTCAATGAAGGACCTTGGATACACAACATGCACTTTGGGCATAATGATCTATGGAGATAGATCGAAATGTCTAATTGGATTAGGCCAGGATGAAGTACATTGACAAGGTTTTGAAATGGTTTCAAAATGCTGAATATGAGTGCGATCCCGTATGTCTCCGTGATCGGGTCAATCATATGTGCCATGTACATACCCAAACGTGCAGGTACCAGTCAAACCCAGGTGAGAGTCACTAGGCAGTCGTAAAAGGGATCCTCATGAGGCGCATGTGAGCTGCATGGGTATGGGATACTTGCATGAGTCATGTGTATGTGGGAGTTGCTAGTGATGTCTATGCTAATGTATGAGGATAATTGTTATCTTGTTCCTTGAATAAACATCGTTTGCATTTAATTAATGAGTACAACTTTTTATGTGAAACTATTTGCTTTGTTACGATGTTGTTCAAAAGGGTCCTTGATCTTGTCATCATGTGGGACAGTGATGATACATGGATCAACACATCCGACTGATTGATGATCATGTTTCACAAATCATGGACATAGAGATGTCAAATCAGTGATGTGGACACATGTTAGTGAACATGGTGTTGGACAGACCCACTTGAGATACTATTGGGATTGTTATTGTAAAGTGCTATCAGTTATCATCTCAATGGTGTACCTATAGAGTCCTTCGACCCGAGATCGTCATTTGATTCCAGAATGCGTAGTGACACACTTAGATGCTTCTTAACGCTATTCCATAACTATGTAGTAATAAGGGTTGTTTTCAAGTGTGTTGTGAAACATGTCTTGGGATGTGAGCGGTTAAGATGGAATTTACCCCTCCTAATAACGAGAGAGTCGTCTCTGGCCCCTCAACATATTGGATTGGAAAAGTGCATGACCATGCTACTATGACTAAGGAGTTAGTCATGATTAGAATCCAATGCTTGATCGAGTGAAATGTCAAGTTAACAAACAAGGGTGGCACGTATCTCGCCTTAAGCTTGACTAACGACATGTGGTAAAGGGACTAGTGCGTGCGTGTATCAAGGTTCATGAAAATTTGATTTTGTATTCTTTCGGGGGTCAATATGTGCTGCTAGGTATCTGTTGATAGCAAAAATGACATTAATGGTCAAGATTGTCAAAATATCAATTTTGGTAATTTGGGCCAAAAATACACAAGCCCTGGTTCAGGCCAAAGCCTTATAGGGCCGAAGGCCCATCAAACATTGGGCTTCAGAGGCCTTTTAGTGGCCTGCTAGCTTCAGCCCGAAGGCCCTTCGGACGCCTGTCTCGCCGAAGCTTCGGCCTGAGGAGCAGGCTTCGTCAGGCCTGCCGAAGGCCCCCTTCGGGTTGTCTTCGGAGATAGAGTTTGAGTCTGATTCTGGTTATTGTTATCCCTAAATTTGATTAGGCCGATTCTTACCAGATTAGATTTACAGATAAGAATACTAGCCCCTATAAATATAGGGGTGAGGCTGGTTCATCATACCCCCCAACACAATTCAACCACAAATCCCTAGCTTTGAACCGTATTTATCTTTCTTTACTTTTCTGCACAACCTTCGTGGGTTTGCCTGGAAGTCCTACACTGGCCACTTCGAAAAGGAGGTAAGCCTTGTTACTTCGCTCATGAAGTACCTGTTAATCTACGTAACAGATTGCTACCTGTCAACAAGAGGCGGGTCAAGACTCCGACGCGTAAATGTAGGGCACCGAACAAAGTGGTGAGCCAATCCACCAAGTCTTGGGCTAGTTAAGTGACCCCATCGGCTCCAACTCTACCGCCATCGGTAAGCCTTTGATTTTGCTCATGACGATGTTTTGTGGAGTGTATGTTTACTATTTTATTTGCTTCGCAGCCAGCGTCGATTGCTCCTTCGGCCATGTAGGTTCCTGGTGCTTGTACTTTGCTAGTAGCCAAAGTTTCTCCATCGACTCAGGTTTGTATGTCTTTGTGTCGCATACATCTTCTGTTTTGCATTCTTGATACCCGATACCTTTTTGTTTTAGCTGCCTCCTTCTCCTCTTGACGTTGAGTCACTGTACGTGACGTTCGATAACATGGCCGATGACATTGTTAAGACTTCACCAGCCATAGCTGCTGAAGGCATTGTCACTGAAGTAGTCGGAGTTGAGGTACTAGACGGTACTACCATCGGCTCTAGTGAGTCGGTGACAACCGATGATGTTATCGCCCCACCTGGTGAAAATGCCAGAGTTCCGCTCGCTACTGCTAATGTCCCTTACCAGGTACCTTTTCTTATTTGGACTCTTAGTTTTTCATGGGATTCACATCAGCTATAGATACAATCGACATCTGTCTTTGCCACCTCACCTGCCCCCAGGTTAACCTTGATGAAGGGAGCACACACACCCTTCCCGTCACCGAGGCAAAAAGCGATGCCACAACCTCCACTACCGATGGCACCTTGCAATTAGCTAATCGTGCTAGGCTAGCCGACGTAAGTATCTTCTGTGTTTGATATCTTAACGTGATTGCCCTTGATTTGTCTAAATTTTCCTTTCTTTCAAGTCCTTCATCTAGAGGTTTCCCTTCGATATCGTCTAGTATCTTGAGGATGAAGAAGTCACAAACGCCCCTCAATCGGTTGTGACTCAACTATC
Source organism: Zizania palustris (assembly GCA_019279435.1). Classification (NCBI taxonomy): domain Eukaryota; kingdom Viridiplantae; phylum Streptophyta; class Magnoliopsida; order Poales; family Poaceae; genus Zizania; species Zizania palustris. Next base: position 31,964,384 of record JAAALK010000290.1, read on the forward strand.
TCTCGAAGTGAGAGGGGTTATATCAGACCTACTGTGCTGCCTGGAAGATCTAGTGGAAGTCTTGGTCAACGATTTGTGTCTGATAAGGGCTCATTTCAATGATATCCTAGATTTCCTCTCCTTGGAGCTGGTCGATGTCATCACGCCGACCGCATTCCTAGTGTACCATCAGCCAGAAGTCCAGCAAGCTCTGCAACAGATGGCCGATCGTGCGAGTCGTGCGTCGCTGCTGGAGGTGGCCAAGACCCACGATGAGGCGATACTTGTCAAAGGAACCAACTTTAATAGTCTTCGCGGTGAGTCATCGTCCATATAGCTGCCTCTTGACAAGTTAAGGGTAGAGGAGGCTGACTTGGCCTCTCGGCCGGACAGAGTCCGAGCGAGGGTAGCTGACGAAGAGAGTGCCCTAGCCTCTTTCCCAAATCGGATCCAAGCCCAGGAGCATCGCCTTGCCGGTTCTACTCATCACGCGCAACACCGCCATCGTGCCATCAAAGACGTTTCCGGTTCAGATGCTTAGGATCGGCAGTACTTCGAAGCATCGACACCATCCGGCCACGAGCGATCGAGGTGATTCGTTGTTCTCTGCTTTGACTTGTCTTGTATTATGTTTGTCGAATGCTGTGTAACCCCTAGGCTATTATGCTTTTGTAATATATTACTATTGATCTCTGAATTTGTCTTACATTTTCTTCTTTCTAAGGATGATGTTTTACAATCAACCATCTAAAGGTGATACGCTCGGTATTGGCTGTTTTTGTGTTCTGTGTAGATCCTTATGCATTTATCCAAATGCCCGGGAAATACTTTTTAGATACTTTCCATTCAATGATCTTCCGAACACTTCTCCATCTAAGCCTTCAAGCAAATAGGCGTTACCAGGCATCGCTCGATGTATCCGGAAGGGTCCTTCCCAATTAGGTGACCACTTACTGAACCGATTGTCCTTGGACCCGATCAATAGGATAAGTTTCCACATGAGATATCCCTCTTCAAATGACTTAGGCACCACCTTTTTATTATAATACCTAGCAACTCTTGCTTTGTTCTCCTCAATCTTTTCAAGGGCTCTCAATTAGATCTATGCTAAGTCGTCTAGGCCATCTATAATTAAGTTATAATAATCATCCGCCGTGAGTTGATCCTGTAGAGCTATCATTCTTGAGCTGATATTATTTTCCCAAGGCAGTACAACTTCATGTCCATAAACTAGTTGATATGGTGGCACCTGAGTAGACCCGTGATGTGCCATCCAATAATCCCAAAGTGCTTCTGATAGAGACCGATGCCAATGCTTCGCCTGCTCATTGATCTTCCGCTGTATCAACTTGATCAAACTCTTGTTGGATGCTTTAGATTGCCCATTGGCTCACGCATAATATGGTGATGAATTTGAGAGCTTGATTGCCATACCGGCTGCGAACTACTAGAACTCTTCAGATATGAAAATTCCCCCTTGATCTATGGTGATGGTCTATGGAATCCTGAACCGGTACACTACATGCTACTTGATGAACTCAATAGCATCGTGGGAGGTTACTTTCTTGAGAGGAACGACCTCTACCTATTTTGTGAAGTAGTCAGTAGCTACCAATTTGAACTTATGTCCTTTACATGATGCTGGGTAGATTTGGTCGATCATGTCAATGTCCCATCGCCTGTCAGAGTTCACCGGTAACGATGAAAACTAAGCGAAGTCCGATCCCGATAGTGATAGCGGGAAGAATTGGACCTTGAGTGCTTTATCGACAGATGCCTCCCCACACTAGATGAGAAAATGGTTGATGTGCTCGATTGTGGAGATCGAGTCATGCCCCGAGAATTTGGTGAAGTCAGGAATTTTGTATCAGCCTAGCAATGGTTCTTGAGCCCAAATTGGTCTCGAATAACTTCAGTGATCCAGTTAACCTAATCATCTTCCTACTGGTTAGGCACGGGATACAGGTCAATCATTAGTGCCTGTTGGTACTGGTCCAGCTGAACGGCGTTGTATCTGTGTTTCTCTTCATTGGTATAGAGTTGGGCTCTGTAGCACTCTATTTGATGAAATCCTTGAGGGATGCCATCGGGTGCCCCCTTGGCAGCATGAGGTTGGGCAACATATTCCTTGTAACTCCGTACTTGGGTTGGGGTATTTCTTGCCTGATCAGCCCCTACGGAGCAGCCGAAGGCTGGGATGGCGGCGTGCCCCTTCCGAAGATGCATGTGTTCTGTGACAGGTCCTACCTACCTATCCCTTGGAGCGCATGGGTAGGTAGATAAGCCGTCATGCTCCCTTCAATACTGAACTAAGCGTTCGGTGGATCCTGCCTCACCGGACCTTGTGGTAGTGGCGTCGACCGAGTATGCTGAGGATTTTGTAGTATACAAGGATGGTTAATGGGGAAGTACACCATACCTTGAGCTGTCTCATGAGCTATCATACCATCAACAGTCTTCTTGATCAGACCATGCAAGGTATTGACCAATACCTCAAACTGATTGATAAGGGCATGGTGGAGAGCGTTGTCGACGGCTTCCTAAAAACTGATCCGAGGGCTCTTAGTCTGTTGGATGATCTCCTCGGTCAAGGTCGGCTTCGATAATTGATTTCTCTGGACAGGGCTAGATCGGGTCATGCCGATGGACTTGAGACACAACTTTTGGTAGTTTTCTACATGCCCTTGTATCTCTGCCCTTTGCTCATCGGTCAACTCTTCGAGGGTAATCGGAATGATGTTACTATTATCGATTTCGCCTACCATGGATGAGTCGTTTGAAGGGTATCCCATCGGGCGTGCCAAAAAGCATGTTGGTGTCGTTTTTACTCACACGCGTGGCCTGGGAGGTCTGCTTAACTCCAGTGCATGTTCTACAATCTTAGAAGGGTTCTCATCATGCCAATCAGTTTGACCCTACAACTAATAAGGGAAAATGAAAGTATTAGTAGCAACGCCGATCAGCTATCGAGCCGATGACTGTGGTGATAAGAAATAATTGTGAACACTGACACTTATCAGCTACTGAGCCGATATCAATAGTTGGACCATAGGGATTAGTTATGCCATCGGCCGATGTATATGACACGCCATCGGGATGATGGATGTGTAGACGGGCCTCGCGCACAAAGGCGATGAATAACCCTTGATGTCGATAAAGTATAACGTGGAATTAAAGATAACATATCAGCTTGTACTTTGATAGAAACCAAACCTAAAATGCCAGAGAATGCATCCATACTATCAAATCACTATAACATCAAGATTGGACTAAACCAAGACAGTCGCTAAATCACAATTAATTAACAATACTTTAACACATCGGGCAGGCTTTATTCAGATGAATGGTGCACAACACAAATTAGATACAATAGATCAAGATGTCAGACTCTACCGATGAAGCCTTGAACCATGATACCCAACTCACATCAATCTAAGAGATCATAACAATGCAGCCTTAAACCTAGAAAATACACCAAGATAAACCAGCGATCGTACTAATCGAATCAATGTTTCGAGAGATCAAAACGATGCTACCTCGAAGGACACCAATCAACCGATACGATCGTTTGGGTGGTGGGACCCACCTCTTCACTAGAGATCAAAGCGATGCAGCCTAGCTTCGAGTGCCAAGTCCCGCTGGGATTAACCTTGGGAACCAAGGGGGGCGATGCGCCGAAAGTAGTTTGTGGTTGTGTTTTTAGATCAATTCTCTCCTCTAACCTAGCTAATAGGTACATATTTATAGTCCGAAGACTTGCCGTCCGTTACGATGACATCATAAATTATTATGGATTTATCTGTATCTTCTCTATCTCTATCAACTCCTTCATATCCGACCACGAATAACAACACAGATGTGATCCTTTTTTGACCAACCTTTAATAGTACTCCTTTGACTTTTGTTGACCATGCAGCGCTCTTGTGGGCCTAGGCCTTTACCAAATCTTGGCGTAAACACCTTCGTCACAAGTAAGTGCGGGTATTCTTCTTTGCAGATACTGCATTTTATTTTGGTTTGATTAAGTGCTTGTGGTCTTTTGATTTTTCTCAAGTACTTGTTAAAATTATCTATCCATTCATTGTGCATGACTAGTAGTTGATTAAATACATGTGTACTGTGGATGTTTATCATGTGCTTGAAGAAATCCATGTGATTTGGTGAAATGATTGTTGATTTGTCGTCTAATCTATGAGTAGTATTAATCTTCCTTTAAGCATTGTGTTGGCGTCTTTTCGTTTATGGATACTAGTTGATTTTTGAAGGCTAGATTATTTTTAGTGCTTGTGATCTCTCAGTCTTTCTCTTCACATCATATCTAATTGGAGAGTGATAGAACTGTTTTTACCAGTGCTTTTGATGTGTAATTTTTAATTGAGCCCATTAACCCCTCCTCTGGTCGCTACTCTCGGTCCTACAAGTGGTATTAGAGCTTGGTTAGAGTTTTTTCATACCTTAACTGGTCCTAACCATAGTTAGCGATCATGACTTCTTCGGGGAAGGTCCCATCCCATGATGCTTTTTGCTATAATTACTGAAATATTCGTATGCAATCTAATCTATTGAGCCAAAGCTCGGACATATGAGACATGTGTGTTCATGCATCTTTTTCTGTGCGTCCTCATGTTGAGCGTACTTCTACTATTTTAGTCACCCAACATGAGAACAACAACAAGGCAGTGAACATATTGTTTTCTGGTCTTAGTTCTTATGATTTTGAGCGTGTGAGCCATCTGGACACTACTCAAGAGATCTGGGCTACCCTCTAGGCACACCATGAGGGGACAACTCAAGTCAAGGCTCGGATCTACCAGACATACCGACGTGAATATAAAAACTTCACAAAGAAGCCGGTGAGTCTATTGAAGCTTTGTTTGGTCATTTTCAGTTGATCATTAATAAGATTCGGGCTAACAAGGCCGAACAGGATCAGCTTTTCTCAGACCATGAATTGGTGCTCAAGGTTCTTCACACCTTGGACCCTAAGGTCTAGGAGATCATGGTATCTTCGATTATTGACAGTTCTTCTTATGATACCTTTTACTGTCGTAGAGATTTTCAGTAATCTCAAGGCCTCAGAGGATGATATCCAGTTGAGATCAAATCTCACTTGCCCTGGTTCCAAAACCTTGGCCCTTGCGACTATTGTGGATGCCTCTTCTCTGAGCTGTGCTTTGTCCTCTTTGATGTCTATCATTGTGGATCAAATTGATCTATTAGGAGATGATGACATGTGCTTGTTCAATATCCAGGTTCACCGTCTTTATGATAGGAGAATGATCAAACGACATAGCACAAAACCTGGTTGTTTTGAGTGTGGTGATCCAGGTCATTTCATCACCGACTGCCCCAAGCGGAATGACTACAATAAGGTCATCGATGGTGGCTCCTACGAATCCAACAAGCACACCAGCTCCTATGACTAAGGGCAAGACCAAGATGAAGATCTTCCGAAAGGCCTTGAAGGACTACCGGTGCGAGAACAAAAGGTGAGACAAGGCTTTCTTCACCGAGATGGAAGAAAACTTTGCCAGGAGATCATCCTCTTCTCCCTCTTCATCGAGCTCAAGTGATGAGGAGATCATGATCAAGAAAGAGAAGAAGAAGGACAACGATGATCCTGCTAGCCTCTACTTCATAGCCTTCATGGAAAACTGAAGACTCGCTCTCATCACAATCGAAGGTCCCACAAGAGCTTCTGCACAATGGCTCTTGAGGACAATGATGACAGTAGATGCTCCAACAAATCCAACAACGACGATGAGAAGGTAACTCCTTATGAGCTTGAAGTTTGTGAATTGCTTGAGGAGAATAGTCGCGAGTTGAAGTATAGCGATACGTTTCTTAGAAAGGCCAAGAAGAGGTTAGATGAGCTTACTAGTGAGCTTGCTATTGCTAATAGCAAGATTAAGAGTCTCACCTCTTCCCCTTGCTTGCTTGCGGGTGGTGAGTGCCTCACTTATGAGGTGTTTCTTGGTGACTTGACTTCCCTAAAGTCATGGTACATAGCGAGAGTGTATGAGAGAGACACTTTGGCCACTAAGCTTGAAAGCGCTCAGTTAGAGTTAAAATATGTTCAAGCCTGAGCTATCGTGCCTTGTAGAGACTTTCCATCCTATTTAGCTGACCTAGCTAAGCTGAGAGTGAAGGGTTATGAGCAGTCGAGCAAGCTTGATAACCTTAGAGCCGAGTTTGCACAGACCAAGGATGAGTTAGAGACTTTGTCAGTTCCTTCCACTATCTATGAGGACTATATGTCTTTAAGAATGAAGCTGATTGAGAAGAATGCTGAAATCAAAAAGCTGGATAAGTCTTCCCAAATTGATAGAGAGTGTGAGGTCTATTTGTCTCAAGTGGAGGTGCTAGCTTCCTTGAGAGAGGAGTTAGTTGATGCTGAGGATGAGAATTCTTACCTTCGTCAGATCCTGAGTTGGGTGAGAGCAAGAGAACCTTAGCTGGGTATGATGATCCAACAGTTCAAGAGGGAAGATGGGTTTGGAGTAGGTTACACCTGCACCAAGGCTGACTTTGAGAGCATTCTAAGTAGAGCAATGGAGTGGAGTAAGATAACACTAAAGGAGAGATATCCCAAGGCCCACACCACTATTTCCTTCTAGACCAATCATCCCAAAGATGGCGTGTTCCAAGAACAACCTAAAGCTCCACCCAAGAACCCTGTCTGGATCCCCAAACCAAAGGGCCTCCACACTTCTCTTGACTCTCTTCCAGGACCATCTCATACCAAAAAGCTTCCATCAAACACCACCAAGCCCAAGAACCCAAAAAATCAACCACATCCCAAGAAGCCAACCTATCACTGTGAGTTTTGTCATAGAGCTGAGCATCTTGAGCAGTTTTTCTTTAGGAGGGGAGACAACTTTCATTCCCATGCTTCAGAGGGTTGTTTTTGCTCTGATACAGTTCTAGGTCATTCTTGATACGACTTTGGACCTTGTGGCCATCACATTGAGTAGTTCAGTGAACCGTGTTTTGAGTCGCGCTTTGGTCCTACTTGCTTTACTCCTTTTAGTTTTCCTACCTTTGAGTAGATGTCTCGACATTGGTTTAGTTTTTTGCTAACCCTAGTGTTAGACCATTTGCTCATCACTTTGACCATTGATTTTGCAAGGTCTAGGCTTGGATGACATATGGATCATGGATTCAAGGTACACCCCCACATGACATGATATCGTAGATGGTTCTCTAGCCTCAGCCCCTAAGGTCCAAGGAATACATCACTTTTGGGAACAATGGTCAAGGGAAGGTATTTGGAGTTGGTTCGATTCAGATCTCTTAGCATTTATCATTAAAGAATGTTGCTTTGGTTGGAAAGTTAGGTTTTAATATGGTTTCTATTTCACAACTTCTTGATGAGGGCTTTGAGGTTCGCTTTAAGAAGGGCATTGTTGGCATAAAAGATTACGCTAACAGGTTCTCTAAGATTAAGAACTAACAAACAATGAGTTTGCAAAGTGAACTATCTCAAGCCTCCGAATTGGATAATAGCTCTAAGTAGTTCAAAGTTGTGTATTGAATATCTGAATATTCGATGCCTATTACAGGTTAGGAAAGGGGGGTATTTATAGGTAAAAACTCTAAGGAAAAGACCTTTTTACCCCTCAATTACAACCGACATAGTGGAAACTATTCGGTACCCCGAATAGGGCTAAAATAGTAAAACCTAGCCGAAGAGGATAGATAAGGCAGATGTCTCGTCAGTCTTGCTGTTTTCCACTGTAGAGATGGAGCCTTCGGAGGATACCTTCGAACTAGGATTCAAAGTACCCTTCAGCTTGGAAACTTCATCAACATGGAGATGAACTTCTGTTTCGATGCTGATGAATTGTCTTTGCCTTTTGATCTTAAAAGACTTGGGGATGAAGTATTTACCCCCAACAGTAGCCCCTCGAATACGCTTCTCCAATTTAACCTATGTAGCAGGAGAGCAGTATACGCAAGAAATATTTTCATATTCAGGGACTTAGAAAAACTTGAAGGTGTTACAATTATTCGAAGTGTCTTTGACATCGAAGTATGTCCGACGAAGGCTTCGAACTGGGACTCGTATGTGAATGCTTCACAGGGAAATGAACCGTTGCAGAGGTGAAACATTGTGAAGAGCCATTAATTTTGAGCCATTACCTTTCAAGTAGCCGTTAGGCTCCTGGAAAAAGTAACGGTCAAAACTTTACCGTGGGTTCACACCTTTTTACTTTCTAGTCCCATAGATCTTGGCTTCTAAGCTTCCTTTCTTCAACCTCCTAATTTCCCAAATCTTTTGAGCAACCAACCAATGGCGAGGACCAGCACGATGGTGCCGGCCATGGCGGGAAATCTGGTGCAGAGGCAGGCATGGGCGACATCAGCAGCGGCGGCCATGGCGGGAGCTCTGGGGAGTTCTTGGCCAAAGAACCCTTGGGAGCTCTGCTCACCATCCAAGAAGCCATTGCCATAGAGCTTCATCCTCGGACAATCGATGAGCATTGCGAACTCCATCGAGGAGGTGGTGAACGGGAAGCTGGGCCCCGAAATGAGGACTCGAGTCCCGGGAACAGAGTCGACCCCGAAGCCGCGGAGCGGGGAAGTGGTGGTCTTCGAGGCTTTCTTTGAAGCCGGACTCGGACTTCCTGCGATCAATTTTCTATCAGAGGTATTGGACATGTTCCACATTACCTTGCCGTAGTTGTCCCCCAACGCCATAGCAAGACTGACCATCTTTGAATAGGCCCCACGTTAATTTTTATAGGTGCGTCGAGGAGCGGCATGGATCCGACCACTGATGGAGTTTTGGCTTAACTTGGAGTTGAGGCTCCGGTTGATGTAGTGATTCCGATGACCGGAGCTGTCTCGGGCGAAGAAATTCTGACCGAGGGGGCAACGGTTGAAGGAGAATCTACTCCAGCCGAAGTACCAGCTCCAACATTTGTGCTAGGGAGGGGCAAGAGTATGACAAGGTTCGGCTCCCTCCCTGCCTTGATGGCGACGCCATCCTCCAACAACCTTTCGATGAGCAACTCGGAGGAGGAGGCTGCGGTAGATGATCGTCGGGCCCTGTCCTGGCTTCCTCTGTTGGCTCCGTTCTTGGAGCAACGGATAGGGCTCCGAACACTTCTGGAACCCTTGGCGGACAAAGGCCAAGAGGTTGCGAGCTCCAAACTGGTCTCCATTTTGAGCTAGGCCAGAGCACCAGAGCTCGATTTGGCCCTTGAAAGGGGTGCTCTTAAGGTATGCAACATACAACAAGTGTATTCAATTAATAAATGAAATTACTTGGTACTTACTTTGCTTTTTTGTAGCAATTCCTCCTTGCTAGAGCGGCAACGACTTCCAATGAGCTCGAAACTAAACGACTCAAAAGGAAGGTTACTACCCTCTAGTCCGCCCTCAAAAGCCCCGAGGGCAAAACACTGCAACTAGAGGAGGAGCTCCTCGAGGAGCGGAGGACCAGGGCTATCACCGATGAAGCACTCCGGGCCGAGCAACAGAACAACACTGCACTCAAGGCTTCAGTCCAAGAGACCGAGTCTGAGTGTGTGGTGCTTAGAGCAGAGGTCGAGAAGCTCTGGCAAGCAGCAGTAGATTCCAGCGCACAACTTGTGGAGCTCCAAGACTTAGTACAACAAGCGCTAGCCCAGAAGAGCACTCTGCTATCAAGAATAGCTGAAGTATCTTCTGCTGCTTTTGAGCTGAAGGCGGCGGAAACGAAGCACGCCACCATTGTGGAGCAGACCATGGACACCCTCCGGGGTACCCTAGAATATTTTGGCATGATGTGCCCTTCGTCTTCAGCTGCGGCGAGCGAGCCCCTCGAACGAAAGCTGAAGATGATCCAAGCAGCGATGAAGTTGATGATGGGCTCCGGGATTCGCTACGGAGAGATCTTCGAGCAGGTAGTCGGAATCGGAGTACTTCATCAAGTCGAAGCCCTTGGGATTTCTGTTTCTTCGGTGAGGGGTTCAACGCCTGCAGGATTCACCGATGAAGACTTGTTGTGTCCTTCTCTGGATGTAGCCTCTGCTTGGGAAGCTTTCCGGGCAATCTGGAAAATGGCCACAAAGCTACAACCAAAGCTTGGATCGACGAGGCTCACCGGCAGAAGCAAGCTCAGACAAAGCCTTCACTCCCGACTTCACCGGCTCTAACCCCGCCTGCTCCGCCAGCCGACCCACAGGTTTAGCTTTATAGGGCGCTTAAGCATGTACAAGAAATCTTGTAAAGCCCCTTATATTAATGAATGAAAAGTTTATAAACGAGGAGTCTTTGTTTGGATGTTTGTTCTTAGGTTTTGCCATGCACTTCAAAACTTGACTTCGAAGTACTGGAGCCTAGCGAAGGGCTCCGCCAGCAGTGGGCTGTCCTCGAAGGCTTAAGGCCCTATCGACGCTCATGCTTCTCTGTTCCTCGAGGAGATCAAGGGGAAATTGCACTTGAAGTCCATCGTGAAGTCTTAGCTTATATTAACGAAGAGGATAAGGAGGTAGCATCTTCGTCCTCCGAATACGTAGATTGTTCTGACTCGGAGTACCAAGCCGAAGACTCGGCAGAGGGTAGCTCCGAAAAACTTCTTTCCTGGGCTGATCTTCAAGAGCAGCAGAAAAAACTACGAGCTTCGAAGAACAAAAGCACTCGGACCAAGAGGAAAGTTTTGAAGACTCTGGGATCCGAAGACCAAGGTGGTCCTAGAAATAACCCTAAAGGTCGGAGGGGTCTCCGCTTTTATCTAGGCTTAGACCAATTTTCTCTTGATGTAAAACAATATGATTATCCAATTTATATAATTTGTTTTGGGGGCATCTCTTGTTTGTTCCTTACTCCCCTGCCCCTCCTTGTGGGTGGGGGACCGTACGCGTTGCGATAGGGTCCGTCAGACATAATGATTGATATAACAATCTGATGCTTAGCACAACACTTGGTAATCATACTTCACTCTTTCGTAGAGTTCTTAGAACTGTACGTTCGTATTACGATGTTTATAAGTTTCGTAGCTAAGTTTACACATGTAGGCTCCAATAGTAGTCGCTTAGGACTTTAAAAGTGTTTCATCGGGCCATAGCCTTGAAACCTTATTGCTTGGTCACCTTCGACTCTTTTACAGATGCTTCGAACCTGAAGGCTAGAAATCTGTTCTTTTAATGTCCTTAGACTCTTCTACGGATCCTAACAAGCCAAAGCCTGGAATCCGTAGGCTGACCACCTTCGGCTCTTTTATAGATGCTTCGAACCCAGAGGCCAGAAATATGTTCTTTTAAAGTCCTTAGACTCTTCTACGGATCCTAACAAACCGAAGCCTGGAATCCATAGGCTGGCCATCTTCGGTTCTTTTACAGATGCTTCGAACCCGGAGGCTGGAAATCTGTTCTTTTAAAGTCCTTAGACTCTTCTATGGATCCTAACAAGCCAGAGCCTAGAATCCATAGGCTGGCCACCTTCGACTCTTTTACGGAATCCTTTAACCAATGGTTCGAAGGCCATTTTCTAGGTTCCTTGAAAGATGCTTATCTCCACAAGCATCTCTGTTCTCCTGATGCGTCCACCAGTAGTAAGGAATATTTGAAGAGTAAACATAATTCGAACCTCCATCTTTATTTAATTTAGAAAGGTACTTTTACAATTGATTACAAGGAGCCCCTAAGCGTAATAACATTTAAGGTGCTCCACCTGCCATACATGCTTCAACTCTTCCCCCTCTAAATTAGCTAGTTTAAATGACCCGGGGCGCCCTAAGCATAGGATAATATACGGTCCTTCCCATTTATTTCCTAGCTTCCCCGGAGCTATTACACTTCGCAATACCAAATGACCTTGTTTAAGCTCGTTCACTTTTATCCTTGGGTCATACCATGCCTTCGTTTGGTCTTGGTACTTCGTCAGATTGGCGACAGCTCGAAGCCTTGTTTCTTCTGACAAGTCCAGCGAATTTTTTCTTTCATCTTCATTTCCAGGCTCCACTACGCGAAGGGATCCACCTTTGAGCTCTGTAGGAGTCATGGCCTCGTCTCCGAATAGCAACCTAAATGGGGTGAAGCCTGTGGACCTGGCTTGAGTGGTCCAAATGGACCATAGAATCTTAGGGAGCTCTTCGGTCCACAGCGCCTTAGCCAACCTGACAATCCTGTGATTCAAACCGGAGAGAATATTTCCATTGGCTCGCTCGATGGCTCTGTTGGATTGGGGGTGGCGAACGGCTGCGAAGCATAAATTGATGCCCAGTCCTTCACAAAATTCTCTAAAGGGTTCAGCTTCGATCTGAGTGCCATTATCCACAGTTAACTCCCTTGGCACTCCGAACCTGCATATGATATTTTGCTAAAAGAATTTTTGCACATTTCTTGAAGTGATAGCAATTAGGGGTTTAGCTTTAACCCATTTAGAAAAATATTCGATTGCTACCTGTAACACCCCAGAATTTAAAAAAGAATTAAAATAAAAGAAAAGTATTATTAAATACATTTTTTGGAATTTATAATTAAAGGAAAAAGCCTTAAAGAGCCCTATTAAAGCCAAACAGAGAGAAATACTCAAAATCTGGACTTGAAAATTTTATGAGATGAACTAGAGGCCAAAATATAATTTTAGGAATTTTTCCAAATTTTTATCAACAGTGATTCAACCCTTAATCAAATAAATGAATTACAGGAATTATTTTTAATCAGAAAAGATATTAAACCCTAAACGGGCCTCAACACTCAAAGGACCCCGAGCCCGGCCCAATCCAAGCCATGTGTCGCTGACCAGTGGGGTCCGCCTGTCGGCGCACTCCCCCGCTTCTCTCCCTTCCGCCGCGCCCCGCCTGGCCCCACATGGCAGCCTCTCGCCTCCACCTCCCTCTCCCTGCCTGACAGTCGTGGCCCGCCTGTCGGCCCTTCCTTTTCTGTTTCGCCCGCTGACAGGTGGGGGCCACCTGTCAGATGCTTTGTCTCCGATGGAAGGGGATCCCCCCTTCCATGCCGGCGACCCCCACCTTCTGTTTTTCGCCGCCGGCCGCCCGCATTCAACAAGATTCACCCCGGATCGCTTCCCCCAACGCCACCGCCCCATTTCCTTCCATAGCCGACGCGGTTTCGCGAGAAAGGAAGCAAATCCGAAGCTTTTGGAAGGTCCTCGCAGGAGCTCACGGGAACCTTTCGGTTCCTTGCCATCTGGACGCCGGCGACCCCCTATAAATTCCCCTGTGATCGCCGCCCTCTGCCCACACCGTAGCAGCCCGATCCGAGTGAGAGCAGAGCGCCATTTCCCATTTTTCGGGCTCCCTCTCTGTCCCAACTCCGGCGAGCCATCGCCGTCGATCCCGGCCCCCTTCGCCCTAGCCACCGCCACCATCGAGTCCGCAGTGAGCCGCCCGTCCTCGGCCACCCCTCCGTTGGCCAAGAACGCCGCCGGATCGTCGTCGCCGTCGAGCTCCCGAGGAAGCATCGACGTCTACCCTCGCCGCCGGCCACCATCCTTCGCCCATCCTCCCCGCCGCAGGTACGGTTGCAACCACCATCGCCTCCTCTATCCATTTCCGACGGTAGGTAGGCACCTAGGCGCTCGCCGCCGCCGCCTCCACCACGCCCGAAGCCCCACCGTCGCTGGAGACGAAGGGTACGTACCCCTTACGCCCGTGCCGTGCCGAAAGGCATCGTGGCCGTCCAATCACGATCGGAGGGCTACGATTAAATCCCTTCGGGATTTAATCAGGGCCCTCAGATCTAGTCAAAGGGGTATCGAGGCCTCTCGGCCGTCGATCGTCACTTAACCCCCTGGATCGATCTCGTGCGTCCACGTCATACCGTTTCGCCCGTTTTAATCCTGGCCGTTCAATCTCACTTAAGCCTCCCGCCTCGCGCCTGGCCGCCAGATCCAGATCCGACGGCTCTGGATCAACCGGTCCACGCGCACAGTAGCCAGTCCACTGTGAGCCTGGTTCACCGTGGACTAAAGCCCATTTTTCTGTTTAAATAAAATTCCAGAAATTGATTTAAACTTTGAAAATTCATAACTTGCTCATTTTAACTCCAAATTTCACCATTCAAATTTTGTTAGAACCAGAATAATATTCTCTACACATTAATGCCATAAAAACAGTATGTTACTGTTACCCAAAATATTTGTAACAAATAAAAGAATAAAAACCCCTTAGGGGTAAATTATTAATTCAGGAAAATAAATTAGAAAAGCCTTGAGAAAACCAAGTTTACTGTTTATTCACCAAACATCAGAATAATGAAGCTTTGTTCAACATAATAAAACCCTCAAATATGTATGTTTAGTATTTGGTGGATTTTTATCTGTTTATTGAATGTATTGTTTATTTTTCCGTATCAAGAAGACTACGAGTTCGTCGAGGAGCCGGAGTTCTACCCCGAGGTTCCTCCATCCCCATTTGCTGATCAAGGCAAGTCATCGACCACCCCTGTGGAAACAGTTGATCATATTTGAGCCCATGTTTTAATAAATTATCGCTATAACTCATAGGTTAATATTGCATTAGTCCATTAATCAAGCCTTACACTTATATTTATTAGATCCCCGTCCTTGTGTGCAAACCCAAGCCATGCTTATTGAGCCTTAACTCCTTGTCACTCTACTATAAAATTATTAGTTAGTGCCCAATGTACCGGCACAACTGCTATAGGATAAAAAGAATGAGTCGTAGATAGATGGATTCTGATATATGAATTTCCCCGTTATTCTTGTCTCTGGACTCTGTTGGAGTAGGCTATGTTATAAGTATGGTGGGTTCCGGGTGCAAGCTCGGGCATTGGTTTGTCGCACCCGGGGCACTATAAGGACCGGTCTGCGGGATCTGTTGCAAAGCACTTCCGTACCAACCACAAGTCTAATGGGTAAGTCCTAACTGGAAGTATGGAATGCTCTGACTCGATGCACCATAGTGGAGGGGGCAAGGGGCAAGCCTGCGGGCGACTTGTACCGACGAGGCTCAAGGGGGGTATGGTGGGGCTCCGATGCTTCGGGACACCATATGAAACCTATAAGAGGGTGCTGTTGAGTCGGGGAGGACTATATGGAAGGTTTTGGCACGAGTTCCCATGAAATGGGTCATCTCGTTAAACTTTGGTGTAAGTGATGAGTGCGTGCCTTGTGGGTACAGTGGTACATCTCTGATCAGAGTAAAATCAATCTTTTTGAAAAGCCGAGCCCACGGTCAAGGGCGGGTTGTGTGACTACTCGCAGTTAGTTTACAATTGTTTGAATGGTTGAGTCATTCATGGCATGTAAGGACTGTTGAGCGAGGTGGGGCTGACTGTACCCCTCGAGTTAGAAGATGATGATGCATACACATGTTTACGTTTCAGTACTAATAAATTGTTCACATTTAATTGCTTTACAAATTACTCGCTTCCGCAAAACTAGCCACTATCTCCCTTGTTATTTCCTTGCATTATATATTTGCATTCGGTGGCTTGCTGAGTACTCTTGTACTCACCCCGTTGACTTACACCATCAGAGCCCGTCTACTACGAGGAGGATGCAGGTCTGGAGTAGCGACCCAGTCAAGGCGAGACTGGAAGGAGGCGTTCATCTAGGACCCTTATTTTATTAGTTTCTCTTCACCTTTATTCACTTTTGTATTAATGCGGTCTACGAACCATGAATGATTGCCCATATTGTACGAGGTCGCATGATGAACGTATTGTTTTATTGATTTTCTATGGAATTTCAATAAAGTCCTAATTTATTAAATCGGGGCGCGACACTACCACTACAAACTTAAAGCTGCCTTTTCCATTGGAAAAGGGTCGATGAGATCCATTCCCCATAACGCCATTGGCCATACCGGGGAAATGACTTGAAGAGGTGTTGGTGGACGGTGGTTCCGTCTACCCATCCACTGGCATCCTTGGTAGGTTCAAACTAACTCTTCTCCATCTCTTACAATTGTTGGCCAATAGAGCCCCTGTCGAAGTGTCTTTCCTGCTAGAACACGGGGGGCTAGATGGCTGCCACATAATCCTTCATGAATCTCCCGAAGTGTCTCTTGGCCTTCGGGTTGTGAGATGCAGCGGAGTAAGGGAGAACAAACTCTGGCTTTGTACAATATTCCATTGACAAGCTCATAATTTCAAGCCCTTGCTTGCAACCTTTGGGAATTCGGACCTTCTGACAAGACTGCGCTGTTTTGCAAGACGTCCATTATCGGAGTCCGCCAATCGGTGACTGGGATGCAAAGGACTTCTGTGGAGGGTAATTGATGCACCGTAGGCTTGATAAGTTCTTCGTAGAAAGCGCCCTCCGGGACGTCCAATGCTCCGCCTGCAGCCTTCGCTAGAATGTCTACAAGTTTATTATCTGCTCGAGAGATACTTCGAACAGAAAATCCTTTAAACATTGCTTCGGTCTTGCGGATTTCTTCTAAAAACCTTGCAAGATGTGGGTTCTTGGCTTGAAATATTTTGTCAACATGCCTTGCGACAATTTGGGAATCTGTTTTTTTATAATCCTTGCTGCTCCAAGTGCCTTTGCCTTTCAGAGGCCTAGTAGGATCTCTTCATACTCTACGATATTGTTGGTGGTCTTAAAGTTGAGCCTCGCAGAATACATGGCCTTTTGCCCCGACGGCGATATTATCACAGCTCTAGCTCTGGCACCAGATGCCTGATAGGCTCCATCAGAAAAAATTGTCCACATACCTTCGGAGGTCTCTTCCGGAGCCCAGACTGTGGATGGAGTCCACTCTGCCATGAAGTCAGTTATGACTTGGGACTTGATGGTTGTTCTCGCCGTGAAGGAAATACCAAAGGGGGCTAGCTCGACAGCCCATTTTCCGATCCTACCCGTAGAATCTTTTCTCTGAAGCATATCACCAAGGGGATACGAGGTAGGAAGAATAAGATTATGTGCTAAGAAGTAATGCTTTAGCTTTCACGAGGCCATTACCAAAGCATAAGTAAATTTTTTGAGCTCAAAGTATCTTGTCTTTGCTCCGGACAAAGCTTCTGAGATGAAGTAGACTAGGTTCTGCACCAGTTTTCCTTTAAGTTCAACTTCCCTGACCAATACTTGCACTTACTTCGGAGCTCGTTGCTGCAAGATAAAGAAGGAGAGTTTCTTCTAGGAGGAGCATAGTAAGTGTTGACAAATTTCTGAGATAATCATTAATGTCGTCGAAGCTCTTCTAGCACTCCAGCGTCCACTTGAAATTTTTGGACCCCTTTAGATCTTTAATAATTGGAAGGCTTCGTTCGCCTGATCTGGCCAAGAATCTACTGAGGGTTGCAAGCTATCCTGTCAGCTTCTGGGCCTGCTTCAGATTTTCTGGTGGAGCCATTCTTTGCCATGCGCTTATCTGCATCGGGCTAGCTTCGATTCCTCTACTTAAAATTAAGTACCCTAGCAGATTTCCTACTTGCGCCCCGAATATACATTTTTAGGGTTGAGGCGAACTCCACATGCTCAGAGGCTCTCAAAGATTTCAACTAAGTCTAGGCTATGATGGTGATTTACAACACTCTTTATTACAATGTCATCCATGTAGGCTTCGACATTTCGGCCTATCTGATGACCTAGAGCCTTAGCTATAAGACGTGAGAAGGTGGCTCCGGCATTCCGCAAGACAAAAGGCATTCGAACAGAACAAAATACTCTGGAGGGAGTTATAAAACTCATCTTGTCTTCGTCTTCGCGCTTTAGCTAGACCTGATGATAACCGGAGTATGCGTCCAAGAAGCTTAACAACTCGGAGCCAACCGTAGAATCCACAAGCTGGTCTATTCGGGGCATAGGGTAGGGGTCTCGCGGGCATGCTTTATTCAATGACGTGAAATCAATGCACATGCGTCACTTGCCGGAGCCCTTTTTCTGGACAAAAACGGGGTTAGCCAACCACTTCGTGTGGGCTATTTCCCTGATAATTCCGGCCATCAGCAATTTTTCCACCTCCACATTGGCGAGGTCTGCCCTCTCTGCTGATAACTTACGGAGCCCCTGTCGCACTGGCCTAGCCATCAGGTTTATAAGAAAGCTGTGCTTGATGATGCTCCGGTCAACTCTGGGGATATCTTCGTCAGTCCAAGCGAAGATATCCAAGTTTTCCTTAACTACTTCCTCTAGCGAAGTAGCTATTTCCGAAGGTAGCCCCTTGCCAAATTGTATTTGGTACTCCTTGCCATCTTTAAGATCATGTTCGTGATTACATCACCTTCCGGACTTGGCTTTAGGGAAGGGCCCTTCGAGGAGCTTGAAGACTCCGAAGCCTCCTCCGTGTGCTCTGGCACACTATTCACCTGTCGAGGGTCTAGAGGTGGACCATAGCCATACTCCGCTCTTCGGGCTGTAGCTTGGTCTCTTGAGATAGTGAGGACTCCACCTTGCATGGGAATTTTGAGACACAAATATTTATGATGTGCTATAACCCCGAACTGGTTCAACATTCCCCGCTTGAAAATTGCCTTATAGGCATATGCGGCGTCGACGACGTCGAAGATAACCTCCTCCACCCTGGCCAGGGACCCCTCTTCGAAGGCAACCTTGAGGCCTATTTGGCCGAGGGCATCGAGAGGAGGACCTGCGAAGCCTTGGAGTGGGCGAGCTGCTGGAAGTAGGTGTCTCCAGGGAATGCACATCTGGTCAAAGGCTTGGATGAAGAGTATATCTGCGGAGCTCCCGCCGTCCAATAGGATCCTTTGGACTTCAACTCCCGCTATTTTGGCTGAAATAACAAGGGGTCAGCATGAGGGAATTTCACCCTCGCGACATCATTGGCAGTAAAAGAAATAGGTACATGAGACCACTCGGGCATTTCTCCCGCCGAATTCGAGGTCCCTATGAGCCCTACTTCACAGACATATTCTCTTTGCTGCCTTTTTGACATGTTACCGAGGGTCCCCCCTCCGGAGATGGGCAGGACCACTCGCTTGCTGCGATCTTGGGGATCTTCCTACTTCGGCGGTGGCATAATGTTGGCCACCGAGAGTTGCATCGGTGCTTCGGGATTGCTGGCTCGAGCCATAGCTTGCACAGGCTCCAAACGCACTACTGGTAGGGCTCGGTCCGAAGTACCTCGCCCTGAGCTTCGTCCTAGGTACTCACCCCGAAGGGTCAATACGGACTTGGAATCTTTTGTGTCATGGCTTCTATTCTCGCCATGCACACAACAGAAGAAGCTTTGGCGCCTGCCAGCCACTCTCTCTTGGGGTTTCGAGGTACTAGCCTTGAAACCTTGCGCCTGTTGAAAGTTGATAGGCATCTTTGGGGCGGAGGGTGCAATATTTAACACCTCAGAGCGGAAGGGTTTCTTTCCCCTCCTATGATCATTGAAGCGATTATCAAGGGGGGCTTGGGGAGAGGTTGGGACTTCAGGCTCCGTCTTCACTTCTTGAAGGGCTGGTGCAGGTGTTGCGGTTCTTTGGAGGTAGCCTTCCTCTGCCTTGGCATACTGTTCGAAGTATGCCATCAGCTGTGCTACAGACGACACTGGCTTCCGGTCAAGTTTGCTGAGGAGATTTGGGTTCAACACCCCTTCACGTGCGGCATCGACTACCAAAGAGGTAGACAAGCCTTTGATCTGAGACTTGGTGTGGGCGAAGCATGTGAAATACTCCCAAAGCGTCTCCCCTACTCGCTGCTTCACCTGGAACAGACTTCCGGTCTACATCGGGGCTACAAGCATACCTTGGAAGTTACTTACGAACTTCCTCTTAAGCTGCTC
The DNA here is from genome assembly GCA_019279435.1 of Zizania palustris. Taxonomy (NCBI): domain Eukaryota; kingdom Viridiplantae; phylum Streptophyta; class Magnoliopsida; order Poales; family Poaceae; genus Zizania; species Zizania palustris. The sequence continues at coordinate 31,984,014 of JAAALK010000290.1, forward strand.
CCATGACTTGATTGATCCTGGCTTTAGAGACCAGAACCATCAGAGATCCACACCTTCCAGTGCGAGGGGGAAACACTTCACCATAGTGTTACGCACCCCTCCGCTGGCTTCTATCGCCAAGGAATACGAATGAGAGAATTCTCTGGGGTCAGACCCACCGGAGTATTTGTGCAGCTTTGAAGGCTTGAACCTAGGGTCGATGGGCACTTTCTATAGGTCCAGATGCAACGGAGACTCATCGTCAAAGGATGCATTCTCGGCTTCCTCTGAGACTTGAAGAGCTTCGAGATGGTTACCAGGGCAGTCATCTTGAGGCACCTCCGGAGCATGAGTGAAGGCTTGAGAGCGAAGTCGATCAACAACCTCTTGCCTCCACCTTGCTACTTCCTCCTGAAGTCACGCTACTTGGGTAGCCGCATCCTCAGGAAGGTCTTCATCTCCTTCGGAGGGGATCTCTAGGTCTTGGGAACTGATATAATCAGTTCGGAGCACCGAGGGAGGTGCTTGGGGACCTCTGGGTGTTCGAGGTCTGGGGACACCTTCGGGGGTTGGTGGAATGACTGAGGGTCCTGCACCATTGGTCTGAGGGGACCTTCAGGGAGGATCTGTGGCTAGACTCTTCTTAGGAGGTGTTGGGGGAAAATATTTCATCGTCGGGATCACTGCTGCAACAAGGCAAAGGCAGGAAACTTGATCGAAGGGTTCCATTATTTAACTCTGGTTATGTTCTGGAACAAGTTCAAAGGCTAGAGGTGAACTCTAGTTCGGAGTATATCTTCGAACGTTGATTCTTCGGAGAGTTTCCTTGCCAGCTAAGATGGATGTCTTTGAGGAGCCATGCTGAATAGCGTGGGCCTCATGGCTCCAGAGGTGATGAGTCATTGTCAACGATAGTCAAAGAGGACTAAAGAACAGAGGAGATCTGCTGTTTCATGGGCCGCGTGTGACTCAGGTACACGGGCAGTGAGCGACTGTCGGGCAGAGGAGGCTGCGAAGTCGGGCTGGCCCAATCCGGGTACATGGGCCAGGAGCAGCAGAAGACCCACTGGGCTGTTGACCAGGATTGACTCAGGTACACGGGCGGTGAGTGATTGCCAGGCTAAGAGAGCTGCGGAATCAGGCCGGCCCAATCCGGGTACCTGGTGCAAAGCCGGTGGAGGCTTTGTCAGTTTCGGCGCAAAACTAACAACCGTTGATCTTGTATCCGACTGTCCAGAAGAGAAGCCGTAGTCACTACGAAAGCTTAGCTTCCGGATAAGTCATCTGTATCTCTAGGCCCACAGTCAGTCAGTCGAGTCTGTAAAAATTCCTAAGGGAAGTTGAGTCATTTCCTTTATTTTAGCGTCTGTAAAAACCCTAAGGGGCTGGTGGAATATTCTAGGTCTTTGGGTAGCCTATAAATACGGCCCCAATCCCTAGGGTTGCACTACCCTTCTAGAAATCACTTTTTGAATCATTCATTGGGTCATTTTTTGTTCCTGCATGCTTGTCTCTCTCTCCTTTGTTGTGCGCCGCTAGGCTGCTGTTTACTTCAGTTTGGCTTGCATTTATTTCGCTTCTGTTTGATGCAATGAAGCTTCTATTCTCTTCGTGCGCAGCAAATCTGCAGCAGTGTTTATAACTTCGGTTCACGTGCACAGACATTTTCTTGAGCGATTGTGTTTAGGTTGCTTCTATTCTCCACGAGGAGTACTAGTTCTTACTGGTTGCAAGTAGTACTACTACACTGTAGCAACATTACACTAGTACTCAGGCTTTGCTTTTTCTGCGTAGCTTTTTGATCGAAGCAATGAAGACTGAATACCTTTTCTGCCTTTTTCTGGCAAAGCCCCTTCTCTCTGTTCGAAGTCCCTCAACTCCGTGAGGCAGACTTCGATCTGACATCCTCGAAGGCTTCGCTAGAACTTCGGCTTCATTTGTGTGCTGTGTCTCTACCTTCGCAGTACGTTTTGCACTCTGTCAGCTTCACATACTTCGATAGTATTAGCGAAGGTGTTCTCAGTCTCGAGCTGTTCGAAGTCAATACTTCGTCAGGCTTTGGAGTTAGCTTTGAAGCTAATCTCATTAATAGACTTCGCTTAGTGTTTGCATCCATCTTATCCGAAGGGCCTTGATGTGTTTGTTCGAAGGTAGAGTGTAGGCTTCGTTTTGGTTTCTCTGTCGCGTGTCAGCCCTCGCTTCTCTTTTCGAAGGTTGCCTTTTCGAAGGTAGAGTGTAGGCTTCAAATTTGGTTTCTCTGTCGTGTGACAGGCTTCGCTACTCCTTCGAAGGTTGTCTTTCTATGCGACGTGTTCGAAGGTCTGTTCGAAGGTTGTGCCTCGAAGTACTCTGTTCGAAGCAATCTTCGTTACCTTCATACGTTGCTTCGAAGCATACTCCGCTTTTTCCTCTTGAGATAGGCTAGATCAACTTAACCTTCGGCACGTATCTGTCAACCTTCGTCAACCATCTCCGAAGCAGGCTTTGATCACCGAAGCAGACCTCGACCGGCGAAGCAGGCTTCGCCAAGTTCCGAACAGGAGACAGATTTGAACAGTAACTTCTCTTCTCATTCATAGTGCACTTAGATTGTTTTTATTGAGAAGTTTATCTTGCCTTGTATCGTGTCCTCTTTTCATCTGTCTATTAGCACTGCATTGGCTTTTCTCTGGTTATCAACAGTTGCTTCTAGGCTAGATACCTTTAGACTTAGCCAATCTGTTCTTTCTGTGCTGTTTAGTCTTTAGAGGTGCATTGGGTATTGGGAGCATTCCATTGATTCGAAAGAATTTTTAGGCGCCCATTCACCCCCCTTTGGTCGCTACTTTCGGTCCTACAAGTGGTATCAGAGCCTGGTTAGGGTTTTTCCATACCTTAACCGGTTCTAAACCCCAGTAGTGATCATGACTTCTCCTGGCAAGGTCCCGTCCTTGGAAGCCTATGGCTATAATTATTGGAAGACTCGCATGCGAGCCTATCTTATGAGCCAAGGCTCGGACATCTGGGACATTTGTGTTCACGATACGTTTGTTATATGGGTTAATTTTTTCTGTGCCATTACAATTTTGACAGTTTGCCAATATGCCATTGGTGTGTCACTGACAGATGGGGACCGCCACAGTCACTGACAGTGGCATATAGACAATTTCTAAAAATTACAATGGCATGCGAGTAATTTCCCTTGTTATATTGCCGGTTGCTGAGCATGGTACTCCTGGTATCATTGCCCAGCATCTAAGCAATAGTAAAGCTGTGAACATTTTGTTTTCTGGTTTAGGTCCCACTGAGTTTGAGCGTGTGAGCCATCTCTCCACTGCAACAGAGATTTGGGCTACCCTCAAGGCACACCATGAGGGAACAGCCCAGGTCAAGGCTCGGCTCTATCAGTCCTACCGGCGTGAATATGAAAACTTCACACAAAAGCCGGGCAAATCCGTTGAAGCATTGTTTGGTCGTTTTCAATCAATCATAAACAAGCTTCGGGACAACAATGCTGAGGGTGCTCAGTTAGTCTCAGATCATGAGCAGGCGCTCAAGGTTCTCCATACCTTGGACCCAAAGATCTGGGAGATCAAGGTATCCTCTATCGTTGAGAGCACTTCTTACGATACCTTGACCATTTTAGAGTTATTTAGCAAGCTGAAGGCCACTGAGGTAGATATCCAGTTGAGATCAAATCTCACTGGTTCTGGATCAAAGTCCTTGGCCCTTGCTACACCTTATGTTGATCCCTCTTTTGTGAGTTGTGCTGGGTTCTCTTTGATGTTTATCACTGAGGACCAGCTTGAGTCTTTGGGAGATGATGATTTGTGTCTTTTTAATAACCGGATGCGTCGTGTCTATGACAAAAGAATGTTCAAAAGACATGGCACGAAATCCGGGTGCTTTGAGTGTGGTGATCCAGGACACTTCATCGCCGACTGCCCCAAGCGCAATGGCCACAAGAAGGGCACCGGTGGTGGCTTCCACGACTCCGGCAAGCACGACAGCTCTTCCTTCAACAAGGGCAATCCGAAGACCAGATTATTCAAGAAGGCTCTGAAGGACTACCAGCGAGAGAACAAGAAGAGCGACAAGGCCTTCTTCGCCGAGATGGAGAAGAGCTACTCCAAGCAGTCCACGTCATCTTCCTCTTCATCAAGCTCAAGCGATGAGGAGATCATCATCAGGAAGGGGAAGGACAAGGATGATCTGGCGGTCCTCTGCTTCATGGCCTTTGGGGACAGACCGAAGAGCCACTGACACCAACACCGAAGATCTCGCAAGAGCTTCTACTCAATGGCTCTTGGGGATAAGGAAGAAAAGAGCTCCTCCGATGACTCCGACGACGACGACAACGAAAAGGTATCATCTTATGAGCGCGAAATCGTTGAATTACTTGAAAGCAATCGTCAGGAGTTAAAATATCGGGAAAAACTGCTTAGGGGGGCCAAGAAAAGATAGATGAGTTAGAAAGTGAGCTTTCCGTAGCGAACGGCAGAATTGAGAGTCTATCTTCTTCCCCTTGCTTGGGTGATAGCAGTGAGTGCCCGAAGTGTGAGGTGCTTCTGTGTGACTTGTCGACTTTGAAGTCCAAGTACACAGAAAGGGTTGATGAGTGGGACGCTTTGGCCATTGAGCTTGAAAGTGCTCAGCTGGAGCTGAAAGATGCTCAAGCCACTGTCGCCGCACCCTGTGTTGATTGCCCATCTCATCTAGCTGCCTTAGCTGAGCTGAATTCCAAGGGCGATGAGCATTTGGGTGATTTGGAGAGGTTGAGAGCTGAGCTTGCCCAGACTAGGCTAGAGCTTGAGACATTGTCAGTTCCACCCACTGTCTGTGAGAACTGCCTGTCTTTTAGACTTGAGTTGATCAAGCTAAAAGCCGAGAAGTCTATCCAGGTTGATAGCGAGTGTGAGACCTGCTTATCTCAGGTAGAGGTTCTAGCTTCCTTGAGAGAGGAGCTAGCTGATTCTCAGAATGAGAACTTTTACCTCTGTTCTATCCTGAGTTGGATCAGTGCCAGAGAGCCACAACTCAGCATGATGATCCAGCAGTTCAAGAGGCAGGATGGGTTTGGGGTAGGTTACACCTACACCAAGGCTGACTTTGAGAGTGCCATTAGCCGGGCAGTGGAGTGGAGTAAAATGACTCCTGAGCAGAGATATCCTAAGACTCACTCCACTGAGTCTTCCCAGGCTTGTCAACCCAAGGATGGAGTGATCCATGAACCACCCAAAGCTCCACCCAAGAAACCTATCTGGGTTCCAAAGCCCAAACACCTCCACACTCCTCTAGACTCTCTTCCTGGACCCGCTCAGCCCAAGAAGACAACACCAAACACCACTAAGCCCAAAAACCCCAAGCCTCAACTACATTCCAAGAAGCCCACCTACCATTGTGAGTACTGTCAGAGAGACGGGCATCTTGCGGAGTTTTGCTTCAGGAGGAAGTGGGTTGAGAGAGCAGAGAGAGCTCGTGGTGATCAGGAGCAGTTCTACCAGCAGGGTGGTAGACTGCGGGTTCCTCGATGCGGGGAGAGGCTGGAGGCCAGGCCGCGTCGTGTAGGTGGTGGTAGGGGAGATGACTTTCATGCCCATGCTCCAGATGGTGGTGTTCGTTCTGGCAGAGCTCCAGGTCGTGTTGGCTACGGTCCTGGACCTCGTGGCCGAGGCTTTAGGCAAAACCGAGGACCGCGCTTTGAGCCGCGTTTTGGTCCAAACTCTCATGATGATTTCTGCTTTCCGTCTTTTGAGCAGATGGCTCGACACTGGTTTAGCTCTTTTGCTAAACCTGGTGCCGGACCATTTGCTCCCACTTACAGCCACTGATTTTGCAGGATCGGGGACTGGAGGATGTTTGGATCATGGACTCAGGATGCTCTCGCCACATGACGGGACATCGCAGATGGTTCTCCAGTCTCACTCCCCCGAGCTCCAAAGAGTACATCACATTCGGGAACAGTGGTCAAGGAAAGGTAAGTGGCATAGGCTCTATTCGCATTTCAGATCATTTCTCTTTGAAGAATGTTGCTTTGGTTAGAAACTTGAACTTCAATTTGATTTCTATTTCGCAACTTCTTGAGGATGGTTTGGAAGTGCGGTTTAAGAAGGGCAATTCTTCTGTGTTTGATTCTAGAGGGTCTTTGATTTGCCAGATTTTACCATTTGGTAAAGTTTTTCGAATTGACTTCTCTAGTTCTTTTGGCCCTTCTCGCTGTTTGATTGCTGGATCCTCCTCTGAGCTCTGGAAGTGGCATAGGAGGTTAGGTCATTTGAGTTTGATCTGCTAGTCAGGTTGAGCTCTATGGACCTCATCCGAGGATTGCCCAAGCTTAAGATGGAGAAGGATCTAGTTTGCCATCCCTGTCGTCATGGGAAAATGGTTGCCGCTTCTCACTCACCTGTGACTCAGGTAATGACTTCGTATCCGGGTGAGCTTTTACACTTGGACACTGTCGGTCCAGCTCGGGTACGCTCAGTCGGTGGGAAGTGGTACGCGCTTGTCATTGTTGATGACTTCTCTCGATTCTCGTGGGTTTTCTTTTTGGAGTCTAAGGATGAAACTTTTCAATTTGTTCATGACCTAATTTTGAAGCTGAAGAATGAGAACAATGGTCGGATGCGAGCAATTCGCTCCAACAACGGCTCTGAGTTCAAGAACTCTCAGTTCGTCAGCTTCTGTAGTGATCAAGGTCTTGACCATCAGTTTTCTTCTCCTTACACTCCCCCACAGAACGGCGTTGTGGAACGAAAGAACCGCACGCTAGTCGAGATGGCCAGGATGATGCTCGATGAGCACAGGACTCCTAGGTGTTTTTGGGCTGAAGCCATGAACACGGCTTGCTATCTGGCCAACCACATCTTTCTTAGAGCTTACCTTGGTAAGACATCATATGAACTGCGGTTTGGCAGACAGCCCAAGGTGAGCCACTTGCGAGCGTTTGGCTGCAAGTGCTTTGTGCTCAAAAAGGGAGGGCAATTGGACAAGTTTGAGTCTCGTTGCTGGGATGGTGTTTTTCTTGGTTATGCATTGCATTCTTGAGGTTTCCGTGTTTGGAAACTCGAAACCCAGCAGCTTGTCGAGACTTGCGAAGTTTCATTTGATGAGTCCTTGCCTTCTTTGACTCCTTCTTTTGAGCCTTCTAGTGATGATGAGCTCGGAGAGTCCATCTTCCAGGAAGATGAGGATACTCCAGCTGCTGATGAGGGTGGGCCTTCTGCACCCCCTGCAGAGCCCACACCTTCTAAGACTTCGACTGAGGATGAGGGTGGACCTCTTATCACTTCTTCCACTATGATCGAGCCCCCTCAGTTGAGTCTAGAGGTGCCAGCTGCTGACTCCAGTGAGGTGACTTCAGATCACCAGGGAACCTGAGCAGTTCAGCGTGACCATCCCTCAGAGCTCATCATAGGTGATTTGACTGAGAGAACTTTGCGTTCATCTAATGCCTCTCTTGCTATGTTTGCTGAATCTGCTTTTGTTGCATCTTTTGAGCCTAGAGATGTTTCTCATGCTCTTTCTGATTCAAATTGGATTAATGCTATGTAAGAAGAGCTTGAGAACTTTGTCCGTCATCGGGTCTGGACACTAGTTGAGCCGCCACCAGGATGCAACCCCATAGGCACCAAGTGGGTGTTTAAGAACAAACAAGGTGAAGATGGGGTTGTGGTGCGCAACAAAGCTCGACTAGTTGCCCAGGGTTTTTGCCAAAAAGAGGCTATTGATTTTGAAGAAACTTTCGCCCCTGTTGCCCGTCTTGAGTCCATTCGCATTCTCTTAGCTTTTGCTGCTTCGAAGGGTTTTAAGCTTTTTCAAATGGACGTTAAGACTGCTTTTCTGAACGGGTTCATAGAGGAGGAAGTTTATGTTAGGCAGCCCCCCGGTTTTGAGAACCCTAAGTTTCCTCGACATGTTTTTAAGTTGCAAAAAGCTTTATACGGGTTGAAGCAAGCCCCCAGGGCTTGGTATGACCGGTTGAAGCAGTTTTTGTTGGGGAAGGGCTTTGTGATGGGTTCGGTCGATAAAACTCTCTTTTTGCTCAGAGTTGCTTCAAACTTCTTAGTTGCTCAGATTTACGTGGACGATATTATTTTTGGTGGTACTACTAATTCTCTTGTGTCCAAGTTCTCTGAGCAGATGCACAGTGAGTTTGAGATGAGCCTCATGGGTGAGCTCAAGTACTTCTTAAGGCTCCAGATCAAGCAGACCAAGGACGACACCTTCATCCACCAAGGTAAGTACACTCGTGATATGTTAAAGAAATTTGACTTCGGTGGTGAGCTGAAGCCGCAGATGACCCCAATGGGCACATCTGGAGGATTGGACAAGGACGAGAGCGGCGTCAAGGTCAATGAAAGGGAGTTTCGAGGGATGATCGGTTCGCTGCTGTACTTGACGGCGACAAGACCAGACATTCAGTTCGCCATGGGTCTTTGCGCGCGTTTTCATTCTTTGCCACGCGCGTCTCACCGGCAGGCTATCAAGCACATCTTCAGGTATCTCACTTATGCGCCTGATCTTGGTCTTTACTATTCAGCATCATCATCTCTTGATTTATCTGGATTTTCGGACGCCGACTTTGGTGGGTACCGGTTGGATCGCAAGTCGACTTCTGGTACTTGCCAATTTCTTGGCTCTTCTCTTGTTTCTTGGTCTTCTCGAAAGCAATCTGGAGTTGCTCTTTCGACCACAGAGGCTGAGTACGTAGCTGCTGCTAGCTGCTGCTCACAGTTGGTTTGGATGATTTCCACTCTGCGAGATTTTGGGTTGTTTTTTCCTACCAGAGTTCCCTTGTTTTGCGACAGCACCAGTGCAATTAGTGTAGGGAAAAACCCATGTCTCCATTCAAAAACCAAACACATTGATGTGCGTTTTCACTTTTTGCGGGATCAATATGAGAAAGGTGTCATTGACCTTGTTCATGTTGATACCCATCATCAGTTGGCTGACATTTTCACCAAACCCCTGGATCAGTCTACCTTTGAGCGTTTACAAGGGGATTTGGGTGTTGTGTATCCTTTCTAGGATATTTTGCGTCAGTTTTCTTTCTTCTTTACTCTTTTCTTGAGTCTTTTTGTGTGTGTTCATATCTTGCATATTCACATATCACACTTTAGAGCTGCTTCTGTTATATGATTGAACTGCTTTACTTATTCTAGCTAGTACATGCTTTTGAATACTTGTCAATGATCATGCTTTAGTTCAGTTCACTTGATATGTCTGATATCTGTCATGTGCATGGCTTTTATGCTTTAATACTTGAAAAATGATCACCATTGCTTCTGGTAACTAGCATGTGTAGGCTAAATGTTTTTGCTATCTGTTACATGCCTTGTAGCTAGTTCCTGAGTTAGATGCAAACATGCAACTTGGACATCTTTCTGCTCTAAAACATGGAAATATGCCATAAAATGATGAAAAATCAAGAAAAAATAAAATTCCATGCCTTTTTATGCATAACTTGAAAAGATCCAGGTGGGTTTGTTTTGTCGCATTGCATTGTTCTGGACTGCGTACCATAGCACTTTGGTATGAACTAGGACAATGTAATGTAGGCCAAGACCAATGTCTTAAGCTTCTGATGGTCCAGCTCTGGCCTAGGCTTGACTTGGTCGGTCAGCATAAGGTTTGACATGCAAATAACCCCTGGCAAAAATGAAAAAGGAAAGAGAAAAAGCCTGAAAAATGAAATGATAACAAGTTTACTGAAGCACTTTGTTTTGGATAATGCTTATCTTGGTAGATATCAGATAGCTTTTGCATCTCATGCTTTACCTTGCTTGTTTACTAGAAAACGTGGTTATGCTTTTGTTTGCAAAAATTGAAATATGCGTGCTAATGACTTTCTTTAGATATCATCTGTTGCACTGATCATGCCATGAGTCTTCGACAGTATGTCTTTCGCTATACTTGTTAGATGTTTGTAATTGCAGTCAATCATATCTAGGAAGCATGCTTTATTCACTCCACCTGCACTCCAGTTGCATTCATCGCATATTTTGAGGGGGAGTTGCATTTCAGGGGGAGTCTGTGTCTCTTTTGAGTGCTTGATGAGTTCACTTGTCAACAAGGGGGAGAAAATTTGGGATCAGAGTTTAAGGGGGAGTGTCTGTCTCTCTTGTTCTTAGGGGAGTGTTTGTCTCGCTTGTTCTCACTCTTTTGATATCCTTGTTGATGTTTCTGAGATCGCACTCATTCTGAGCTTTTACCTTTGGTTAACCATAATGACCGCTTCTTGCTTTTGTTCGGCTTTTGGTCATTAGGGTTAAACTTTTACCTTATTTTTCTTCTTCTTTGTTTTCTTGTGTTTTGTTTTCGTGTTTTCACAGTTGTTCGCAGGTACTGAAGAGCTGAAGAAATGAAGTGTTGACAATGCACTCATCAAGGGGGAGATTGAGGAGCCATGTTGAATAGCGTGGGCCTCATGGCTCCAGAGGTGATGAGTCATTGTCAACGATAGTCAAAGAGGACTGAAGAAGAGAGGAGATCTGCTGTTTCATGGGCCGCGTGTGACTCAGGTACACGGGCAGCGAGCGACTATCGGGCAGAGGAGGCTGCGAAGTCGGGCTGGCCCAATCCGGGTACATGGGCCAGGAGCAGCAGAAGACCCACTAGGCTGTTGACCAGGATTGACTCAGGTACACGGGCGGTGAGTGATTGCCGGGTTGAGAGAGCTGCGGAATCAGGCCGGCCCAATCTGGGTACCTGGTGCAAAGCCGGTGGAGGCTTTGTCAGTTTCGGCGCAAAACTGACAACCGTTGATCTTGTATCGGACTGTCCAGAAGAGAAGCCGCAGTCGCTACGAAAGCTTAGCTTCCAGATAAGTCATCTGTATCTCTAGGCCCACAATCAGTCAGTCGAGTCTGTAAAAATTCCTAAGGGCAGTTGAGTCATTTCCTTTATTTTAGCGTCTGTAAAAACCCTAAGGGGCTGGTGGAATATTCTAGGTCTTTGGGCAGCCTATAAATAGGGCCCCAATCCCTAGGGTTGCACTACCCTTCTAGAAATCACTTTTTGAATCATTCATTGGGTCATTTTTGTTCCTGCGTGCTTGTCTCTCTCTCTCTCTTCTGTTGTGCGCCGCCAGACTGCTGTTTACTTGAGTTTGGCTTGCATTTATTTCGCTTCTGTTTGATGCAATGAAGCTTCTATTCTCTTCGTGCGCAGCAAATCTGCAACAGTGTTTATAGCTTCGGTTCACGTGCACAGACATTTTCTTGAGCGATTGTGTTTTGGTTGCTTCTGTTCTCCACGAGGAGTACTAGTTCTTACTGGTTGCAAGTAGTACTACTATACTGTAGCAACAGTACACTAGTACTCAGGATTTGCTTTTTCTGTGTAGCTTTTTGATCGAAGCAGTCAAGACTGAATACCTTTTCTGCCTATTTCTGGCAAATCCCCTTCTCTCTGTTCGAAGTCCCTCAGCTCCGTGAGGCAGGCTTCGATCTGACATCCTCGAAGGCTTCGCTAGAACTTCGGCTTCATTTGTGTGCTGTGTCTCTACCTTCGCAGTATGTTTTGCACTCTGTCAGCTTCACATACTTCGATAGTATTAGTGAAGGTGTTCTCAGTCTCGAGCTGTTCGAAGTCAATACTTCATCAGGATTTGGAGTTAGCTTCGAAACTAATCTCACTAATAGACTTCGCTCAGTGTTTGCATCCATCTTCTCCGAAGGACCTTGATGTGTTTGTTCGAAGGTAGAGTGTAGGCTTCGTTTTGGTTTCTCTGTCGTGTGTCAGCCCTCGCTTCTCTTTTCGAAGGTTGCCTTTTCGAAGGTAGAGTGTAGGCTTCGAATTTGGTTTCTCTGTCGTGTGACAGGCTTCGCTACTCCTTCGAAGGTTGTCTTTCTGTGCGACGTGTTCGAAGGTCTGTTCGAAGGTTGCGCCTCGAAGTACTCTGTTCGAAGCAAGCTTCGTTACCTTCGTACGTTGCTTCGAAGCATACTCCGCTTTTTCCTCTTGAGATAGGCTAGATCAACTTAACCTTCGGCACGTATCTATCAACCTTCGTCAACCATCTCCGAAGCAGGCTTCGACTAGCGAAGCAGGCTTTGATCACCGAAGCAGACCTCGATCGGCGAAGCAGGCTTCGCCAAGTTCTGAACAGGAGACAGATTTGAACAGTAACTTCTCTTCTCATTCATAGTGCACTTAGATTGTTTCTACTGAGAAGTTTATCTTGCCTTGTATCGTGTCCTCTTTTCATCTGTCTATTAGCACTGCATTGGCTTTTCTCTGGTTATCAACAGTTGCTTCTAGGCTAGATACCTTTAGACTTAGCCAATCTGTTCTTTCTGTGCTGTTTAGTCTTTAGAGGTGCATTGGGTATTGGGAGCAGGCCATTGATTCGAAAGAATTTTTAGGCGCCCATTCACCCCCCCTCTGGTCGCTACTTTCGGTCCTACAGTCTTATCTTCTTTCCCATTAGATTAGTCTTTACCGTTTTAGCCCTATCAAGGGCACCGAATAGTCTCCACTATGTTGGTTGTAACAGAGGGGTAAACAAGTATTTTCCTTAAGGTTTTGGCCTATAAATACCCCCCGTTTTACCCTATAATGATCATCAAATAATGAGTTATTCAATACACACCTTCGAACTATTATGAGCTATTATCCACTTCGGAGGGTTAAAATAGTTTAGTTCACAAACACTTCGTTTGTTAGTTTCTAAGCTTCAGAAACCTGTTAGCGTAATCTTTTACGCCAACAGGAGGCATGGCTAATGAAGTTAGGGTCCGAAGACTGAAAACTTTGACTGGTATGGGAAGGCGAGGAAAGGCCTTCGAGCTGCACTAGGAAGACCCTTACCGAAGGGTGCGCGGAATCCTGAGACTCTGAAGCTCCCTCCATAAGTGCTCTTCGAAGAGTAGTCAGCGGCGGAGAACTAGCTTTTAGAACTAAGTTCCCCATGGACGGCGCCAACTGTTGGCGTAAAAGATTACGCTAACAGGTTCTCTAAGATTAAGAACTAACAAACATTGAGTTTGTGAAGTGAACTATCTCAAGCCTCTGAATTGGATAATAGCTCGAAGTAGTTCGAAGTTTTGTATTGAATATATGAATATTCAATGCCTATTACAGGGTAGGAAAGGGGGGTATTTATCGGTAAAAACTCTAAGGAAAAGACCTTTTTACCCCTCAATTACAACCGACATAGTGGAAACTATTCGGTACCCCGAATAGGGCTAAAATAGTAAAATCTAGCTGGAGAGGATAGATAAGGCAGACATCTCGTCAGTCTTGTTGTTTTCCACTGTAGAGATGGAGCCTCCGGAGGATACCTTCGAACTAGGATTCGAAGTACCCTTCGGCTTGGAAACTTCATCAACTTGGAGATGAACTTCTGTTTCGATGCCGATGAATTGTATTTGCCTTTTGATCTTAAAAGCCCTGGGGATGAAGTATTTCCCCCCAACAGGCATGTCTTCTGTTGTTGATTCTAGAGGATCTTTGGTTTGCTAGATTTTACCCTTCAGTGAGGTTTTTTAGATTGATTTATCTAGCTCTTTTGGCCCTTCTCGTTGTTTGCTTGCTAGATCCTCTTGTGATCTCTAGAGGTGGCATAGGAGGTTAGGTCATTTGAGCTTTGATTTTCTAGTCAGATTGAGCACTATAGACCTTATCCGAGGATTTCCCAAGCTTAAGATGGAAAATGATCTAGTTTTCCATATGTGTCATCATGGGAAGATGGTTGCTTCTTCCGACTCACCTCTGACTCAGGTGATGACTTCGTATCCAAGAGAGCTACTTCATATGGACACTATTCATCTAGCTTAGTTACGGTCAGTCGGTGGGAAGTGGTACGTGTTTGTGATAGTTGACGATTTTCTCGGTTCTTGTGGGTTTTCTTCTTGGAGTCTAATAATGAGACTTTTCAGTTTTTTCATGATCTGGTCTTGAAGTTGAAGAATGAGAAAAATGGTCGGATGCGAGCCATTCACTCTGAAAATGGTTTAGAATTCAAAAATTCTCATTTCGTCAAATTCTGTAGTGACCAAGGTCTTGATCATTAGTTTTCTATGCCTTACACTCCCCCACAGAATGGCATTGTGGAACGAAAGAACGACATGCTTGTTGAGATTGCCAGGACGACGTTGAGCATTGTGTTAGGACATGGGAAAGCTACGCTAGCTGACAATTTCAAAAATTTTGTCCCAAACTATGGAACCAAGCGCATGAGGGATCATGAATCGTTACCTTCTAACATGAGACACACTAGTGAGGAATTTGTCTTTTGCGTATCGGCTCTGGCCCTGACCTTGTAATTTCAGTTTTTAGCCGAACATCTTGCCGCCCACGTGTGGATTCCCTTTGGCCTTTTCCTCTTAGGATCTACCTATCGTCTTCTTCACCTTGTATCGGCCAACCTATCGGCTGACAATTTCATCGACCGACCTAAATGTCCTTGGTGGTTCCTCCAGCTTTGGCTTATTGTCTACACGACCAATTTTATTAGAGGGACTCCTCTCACTCAATCATATTTTCCAATCGATTTTCTAGAATCGGCCATTCATTACCTATCGCCACTGCTCTTCTTTGGGTGAGGCAGTGGCATTTTCCCCTTCTTTTCGTTTGTACCCCATGGCTTCGGCCGCTTTCTTCAAAAGATTCTACCTCGGATTCTCCAATCGTACCACATGGTTTCCCTTCGGATATTACTGAGAGTATGAACGCCCTCATCGGTTGGTTCTACTCGATGTGTCACAAGATGAGGAATCCATTCATATCTTTTCATCCACAATCCTTCCTTGCTTGTTCCCCATTAACTTTACCAATGAGCATCCTTGGTAGTGCTCCTACGAGTTCTACCATCCATTGGTCTCCGCAAGACAACTAGGTTTTGGTCAGCTCCCTACCCATCTCTTCTTCGTCGGTCAAATTCGACCTCGTGGGAAAATCAAGAGTGCCTTGGAGTGGGCATGCCTCTCCCATATGACCAAATGGATGGTTATTGGCAACCTCGTCTCTTGGACAACCTGCCGAGCATCCTCCACCGTGTTACGCCGATGGTGGAGTGAAGTGAAGCAGCACATCTTCAATCATTCCTCGCTGATTTATCGGGAACAACTTTACCTCAGTGATGCTAACGCGGTGCCCGAGGTAGATACTTTGACTCATCTTCTTGTTTATTTTCACCGCCTTCCTTTATCTGACTTAATTCTCCCTTTTATAGGATGACGACCTTGATGCTCCCTTGATGAGTTCCAGTGGTCGGCCGATACGATACAAACCAGTATCGGCCACCACTAACTTGGGCGCCGGTGCCCCTAGCCCCACGGCATGTCTAAATTGAGGGCGGTCTTGAGGTCATTAGTCATGCCATTGTATATTGATCGGGAGCGGGCGTAGGAAACCAATCTAGCGGCGGTGTTGAAGAAAGTCCGGATGAAGATTGCCGGGAAGTCAGTTGTTGAGACCTCTTACTCAACCTTACTCGGGGCGAACAAGTGCTAGCTCACTAATGGCATCCGCTGAAGACACATCCGTTGAAGGTTAGGCTGCCTTTGCGGGCAAGGGTGTAGCTAGGTCGTGGGTGATTGGGGCCGCCCGATGGGCTTCTTTTGTATATGGTCTTTTGAGTTGTAGCCTGAAATGTCTTTCCGCAATGTACTTATCCTTGAATCCTCGAAACTTGGACTTAAGATGTTTACATCTAGGCATGATGCTTCGGCATCAGCCATCTAAAGGAGATACCACCGGTATCGCCTATTTTATGTGTAGCCTCTTAGGCATATATTCAAATGCTCAGAAAATATTTCTTCAAGTATTTCCCATTCAATGCTTTCCTGAATACTTCTCTGTCTAAACCTTCGATTAAATAGGTGTTTCTAGGCACCACTCGGTGTATCCGAAATGGACATTCCAATTGGGGGACCACTGGCCGAACCGGTTGTCCCTAGATCCGATTAGTAGGATAAGTTTCCATACGAGTTCTCCTTGTTCAAATGATTTCGACGCCACCTTCTTATTGTAGAACCTGACGACTCTTGTCTTGTTTTCCTCAACTTTCTCGAGGCTCTTAATTGAACCTGTGCTAGGTCATCTAGGCCATCCATTATTATATTGTAATAATCAATGGCTGTGAGTTGGTCTTGCAATGTGATCCTCCTCGAGCCGATGTTATTTTCCCATGGTAATACTGCTTCATGGCCATATACTAATTGATATGGTGGTACTTGGGTAGATCTGTGACGCGGCATCCGATAAGCCCAAAGTGCTTCCGATAGGGATCGATGCTAATGCCTTGGTTGTTCGTTGATCTTACACTTTATCAACTTGATCAAACTTTTATTTGATGCCTCCACTTGACCGTTAAGGCTTGCGCATAATATGGTGATGAATTTAAGAGATTGATCCCCATACCGGCTAAGAATCGCTAGAAGTCCTCTAACACGAAAATTGTTCCTTGATCTGTGGTGATGGTTTGTGGGATCCCAAATCGTTATATTATGTGTTCTTTGATGAATTCAATAGCATCGGCGGATGTAAGTTTCTTAAGTGGAACAGCTTACCCATTTCATGAAATAATCGGTGGCTGCTATTATGAACTTGTGGCCCTTGCTTGACGCTGGGTAAATCTGTTCGATCATGTGAATGCTCAACCCTCTGAAGGGCTAGGGTTTAATTATCGGGTTGATTGTCGGCGCAGGTGCCCTCTGAATAGATCCAAACTTCTGATAGTCTTGACATCTCTTGTAGTACCTTATATAGTCTTCCACCATGGTCAGCTAAAAGTAACCCGCTCTCCGAAGTAACCACTTCATTTTCTGGACCGGCTGGTGTGTTCCACATATGCCATCGTGTACCTCACACATCACCACTTTCTCTTCTTCGATGCTTATGCACTTGAGGAGAACCCCATCGGTTGTCCAATGGTATAAGTCTCCATCAAGCAGGACATATTTTGTCGCTTGATACTTGAGCTTCCTAGATGCTGACGTTGAAGGATTCTTCAAGTAGTTAATAATGTCATACCTCCAATCATCAGCTTCTATCCCTGTGACCTCTACCTCGATTGGTCTGGCGATAGGCTTATAACTTGATGTTGTTTGGGCCAAATCATTCGCTTCCGAGTTCTATTCTCTCGGAATATGGGTGAGAGATACACCACGAAAACTTTCCATTATGGCCTGGCACCGATTGTGGTACTCCTTGAGTGTGTGGTCTTTGCATTCATACTCATTTAATAGCTGTTTCATAACTAACAAGGAGTCCCCGAGGATTTCCACTGTGTCGGCGCCTGCTTCTTCCAATAGCTACAACCCTTTCATTATTGCTTCGTACTCGACCTAATTGTTGATGGAGAACAGTTTGATGGTGTAGGCAAACTCAAATGATGCCCCCGAGGGGAGACGATTACTAGGACGATACCACATCTGTATCAGCACACTGATCCATCAAAGAATAACGTCCATGGTGCCAGCTCAACATGGGTCACCACTTGATCCTTGTGCTGAACTATCAAACTGGCTATCACTTGCCCTTTTACTGCCTTAGCCAATTCATATCTGAGATCAAAGTCGGTTAGAGCGAGGACCCATTTCCCGATACGCCCTTCCAATACCGGGGCCGATAGCATGTACTTAATGACATCGGCCTTACACACCATGGTGCACTCTGTTGAGAGCAGGTAGTGTCTCAACTTGGTGCATGTGAAGTACAGGCATAAGAAGAGCTTCTCTACTGCGAGGTATCGGGTTTCGGCGTCTAGCAGTCTTTTGCTATGATATAAAATTATCCCCTCCCTTTTATCCACATCTTGAATTAGAGCCGCCCCGATGACTTTGTCATTGGACGATAGGTATATCCTGAACGGAATCCCTTTCTAGGATGGCATTAACACCGGTGGTGAACTCAGGTACTCCTTAACCTCGTCGAATGTTTCCTATTGCCCGTCCCCCCATCTAAACTCATGGTCAGGCTTCAACTTCAACAATGGAGTGAATGGCTCTATTTTTCTTGAGAGATCAGTTATAAATCTCCTGAGAAAATTTATCTTACCAACTAATGACTGCAACTTGGTTTTATCTGTAGGGGGTTCAATATTTTTGATCGCTTCGATACTTCATTGGCTTATCTCAATTCCTCTTTCGTGTACAATATAGCCCAGAAACTTCCCTGCCGACACACCAAAGGCACACCTTTCGGGATTCATTTTTAACCCATACTTCCTGGACCTCTCCAAAACTTGATGTAAATCGGCCATGTGGTCTTGAATGCTGCTTCAATTTACCACAAAGTCATCAATGTATATTTCCACTAATAGGCCGATCAAGTCATGAAAAATATAGTTCATGCCTCTCTGGTAAGTCACCCCGACATTCTTTAGACCAAAATTCATCACCACCCACTCATACAACCCGATAGCTCTTGGGCATCGGAAGGCTGTCTTGTGGATGTACTCGTTAGCCATGAAGATCTGATTATATCCTACATTTACATCCATGAAACTGATAACTTTGTGACCCAATGCGGCGTCCATTGGCAGATCCGCGATTAGCATTGGCTATTCATCCTTTGGAGTTGCTTTATTTAGATCTCTGAAGTCAACACATATCATTAGCTTCCCGCTTTTCTTCCACACTGGTACAATATTTGACACCCATTCTGCATATCGGCATGGTCTTATGAACCCTACATCATATAACCTTGTTACCTCGACATTGATATCTGGGTATATTTCTGTTTTAAACCACCGAGGAGACTGCTTGAATGGTTGATATCCTTCTTTTATTGGTAGCTGATGTTCTACAATCGATCGACTTAAACCTGGCATTTCATGATACTCCAATGCAAAGAAATCCCGATATTCTCGAAGTAACACAATTAGTCCATTTTTAATGTCATCAGGGAGTTGGGCACTTATGAAGGTTGGCCTTGGTCTATCACTAGGTCCAATATCTACTTCTTGGAGCTCATCGGTTGTAGCAAACACTTGATCGAGTTTACCCTCTGCTACATCGATGTCACCTTTATAGGGTGAACTTGGGCGTCTTACTATATGTTGGTCTAACTTCGTCATTTGTATCTTTAATGACGTTACCGCCCCAAGTATCGTCTGATGGATGGACAGAGTATGGGTCCCACTGGGCGGGCCAAAAAGTCTGTTGCTATCTTTTTGGACACACTTTGAAACACGTGTGGCCTCGGAGATCAGCTTAACTCCAGTACATGTCCTACAATTTTAGAAAAAGGGTTCAAGGTGTGCCAATCAGTTTGACCCTGCAACTGATAAGGAAACAAAGACAATATCATTAGTAGAAAAATCGATCGGTTGCCAAGCTGATGACTGCGGTAAGGATAGAACAATCGTGAGCAAATAAAGTTAATCAGCCACAAGACTGATGACCAAGGTAGAGCGATCGGGACGGATGCACCATTGGCCGATGAGATAGAAAATTTATGCATATGGGCCAATGAGCATTCCCCGATAGCGGATAAAATATAATGCTGCATTGAATATAATCTATCGGCTTGTACTCTGACAAAAATAAATAAAACATGTCAGATAACATATCTATATCATCAAAATCATCATAATAACAAGATTTGATCCAACCAAGATAGTAGCTAGTCACGATGAACTTAACAATACTTCAAAGTATCAGGCATGCTTTATTTAGATGAAGAGTATACAACATAAAAAAGATACAATAGAAAGAGATGTTGGACTCAACCGATGAATCCTCAGACTACCACACCTAAATCAAATTGATCTAAGAGATCAAACTGATGCTGCCTTAGACCTAGCCAATACACCTAGATAAACCGGTGACCGTACTGTTTTAGCCAATGCCTGAAGAGATCAAATTGATGCAGCCATCAGGACACTGACCTAGTCGATACGTGAGGAGCCATGTTGAAGAACATGTGCCTGATGGCTCCAGATGTGATGAGTGATTGTCAATAGAAGTCAAAGAGGACATGAAGAGAAGAGAAGACCTGTTGTGACTGGGCCATATGTGACTCTGGTACACGGGCAGCGAGCGACTGTCGGGCAGAGGGGCCGTGAAGTCGGGCTGGCCCAATCCAAGTACATGGGCTAGGAGCAGTAGAGGATCCACTGGTCTGTCTACCGGTATTGACTCAGGTACACAGGAGGCGTGTGATTGCCGGGTTGAAGGAGCTGCAGAATCGGGCCGACCCAATCTGGGTACCCAGTTCGAAGACGGTGGACGCTTTGTCAGTTTCAGTGCAAAACTGACGACCACTGATCTCAGATCTAACCATTCTGAGGCAAAGCCGTAGCTGCTACGAAAGCTCCGCATAAGGACAAGTTATCTTTATTTAGGTTTTTACTACTTCGCCTTTAGGTCCACAGTCTGTCAGTCGAGTCTGTAAAAAACCCTAAGGGCATTTCAGTCTTTTCCATTTTTATTTCAGCGTCTGTAAAAACCCTAGGGGTATTTTTGTTTTTTCCCATTTATTGGACTGCCTATAAAAATGCCCCAATACCTAGGGTTAGGGTTACCCATTTTCTGAAATCACTTTACCAATTCCAAAATTCGGGTCACTTTTTTCCACCGTGTTTTCTCTGAGATTTCTGCCGCCCCCGTCGTTTTTCTCTCCTCCGAGCGATTTTTTCTCTAGCTTCTCATCTGCGCTCTATCCTTCACCGAGAATCGCAACAGCTATAACAGCTAGGCAGCTAGCAAAGCTAGCACACAGCTATAGCGGCTAGGCAGCAGCTAGCGCGGCAGCTAGCGCAGCAGCTGTAGCCTACATCGCCTAGGCTGGGGATGCATAGCTTGCGTGCGGCAGCGCACAAGCAGCAGGCGCGTGAAGCCAGCAGCCGCGTTGTGCAGCAGAAGCCGTGGCGTTCGGGCGGAGAAGCAAAGGACCGAGCAGCAGCAACCACGAGGACATCTGAGCGCGCACGCAAATCGGAGTACGTCGACACTGTAGCAACGTGATTAGTACGAGTAAGTGTCCTGTCCTTTCTCAAAAAACATGCCTAAGCATCTGTCTAAATTAGCACTAATCCTAGCTCTCGATTTCCGTGCACTTGTAGTTAATCTCTGGATAGATTTATTTGCTGCAAGAAGTTTATTTCAGATTGCACTATGTTTGGTCATTGACATGTTTCTTTATTGCTAGTGCATTTTATTTTATCTGTAAGAGAACTTTTCCATTAGCAGTTATTTTGTTCAAATGCCTGTGATGATTATCGCTATGATGCTAGAAATGCTCACGAGTTGAATGCTCTGTTGATCTACCTCTAAGCACTGTGTTGGTGTCTTTTCGATTAGGACACCAGTCGTTTTTAGACTAGATTATTTTTTAGCATTTTGGAACGGTTTTTGTTTTCCGCTGACTATTTTCGAGGTGCGTTGGGTGTTGGGAGAAGGCCATTGATTCAAAAGAATTTTTTAGGCGCCCATTCACCCCCCCTCTGGTCGCTACTTTCGGTCCTACAAGTGGTATCAGAGCCTGGTTAGGGTTTTTCCATACCTTAACCGATTATAAACCCTGGTAGTGATCATGACTTCTTCTGGCAAGGTCCCGTCCCTGGAAACTTTTGGCTACACTTATTGGAAGACTCACATGCGAGCCTATCTCATGAGCTAGAGCTCGGACATTTGGGACATTTGTGTTCACGCTACTTTTACCATACTTCCTGTTGCTGAGCGTACATCCCCCGAGATAATCGCCCAGCATCAGAACAACAACAAAGCGGTGAACATTTTGTTTTCTGGTTTAGGTGCCACTGAGTTTGAGCGTGTGAGCCATCTCAGCACTACTAGAGAGATCTGGGCTACCCTCCAGGCACACCATGAGGGGACAACCTAGGTCAAGGCTCAGCTCTATCAAACCTACCGGCGTGAATATGAAAATTTCACATAGAAGCCAGGTGAATCTGTTGAAGCCTTGTTTGGTCATTTTCAATCGATCATCAACAAGCTTTGGGCCAACAAGGTTGAAGGAGTTCAGCTAGTCTCAGATCATGAGTAGGCGCTCAAGGTTCTTCATACCTTGGACCCTAAGATCTGGGAGATTAAGGTATCCTCTTATGATACCTTGACTATCTCAGATCTTTTCAGCAAGCTCAAGGCCACAGAGGTTGATATCCAGTTGAGATCAAATCTCACTGGCTCTGGATCAAAAAACCTGGCCCTTGCGACACCTTGTGCTGACTCCTCTTCCGTGAGCTGTACTGGGTTCTCCATGATGTCTATCACTAAGGACAAGCTTGAGTCGCAAGGAGATGATGATCTGTGTCTATTTAACAATCGGGTGCGTCGTGTCTATGATAAGCGAATGTTCAAAAGACACGACACAGAATCCTGATGCTTTGAGTGTGGTGATCCAGGTCATTTCATCACCGATTGCCCCAAGCGGAATGGTCACAAGAAGGGTACCGATGGTGGTTCCTACGACTCCGGCAAGCATAATAGCTCCACCTTCACAAAGGCAAGCCTAAGAAAAGATTCTTCCGAAAGGCCCCGAAGGACTACCGGCGTGAGAACAAGAAGCGAGAAAAGGCATTCTTCGCAGAGATGGAGAGAAGCTACTCCAAGTGGTCTTCGTCTTGTTGCTCTTCATCAAGCTCAAGAGATGAGGAGATCGTGATCAGGAAGGGGAAGGACAAGGACGATCCGGCGGGCCTCTATTTTGGGGATAAGCTAAAGAGCCGCTCGCATCACCGCCAAAGATCCTGCAAGAGCTTATACTCAATGGCTCTTAGGGATAAGGAAGAGAAGGGCTCCCCCGACAACTCCGACGATGACGACGATTGAAAGGTATCCTCCTATGAACAAGAAGTCGTTGATTTACTTGAAGAGAACCGCCAGGAGTTGAGGTATCGGGAGAAACTACTTAGAGGGGCTAAGAAGAGGATAGATGAGCTTGAGAGTGATCTTGTCGTGGCCAACGGTAGGATTGAGAGTCTATCTTCTTCCCCTTGCTTGGGTGGTAGCAGTGAGTGCCCTAACTGCGAGGTGCTGTTGTGTGACCTGATGACTCTAAAGTCCAGGTACATAGAGAGGGTAGATGAGAGAGACGCTTTGGCCACTAAGCTTGAGAGTGCTTAGTTGGAGCTGAAAGATGCTCATGCCACTGTCGTCGTGCCCTGTGAAGACTGCCCATCCTATTTAGCTAGTTTAGCTGAGCTAAGAGTCAAGAGTGATGAGCAGTTGAGCGAGTTGGAGAGAGTCAAAGCTGAACTGGAGCAGACTAGGCTAGAGCTTGAGACACTGTCAGTTCCACCCACTGTTTGTGAGAACTGCTTGTCTATGAGATTGGAACTGATCTAGATAAAAGCTGAGAAGTCTGTTCAAGTCGATAGAGAGTGTGAGATCTTCTTGTCTCCATCAGATCCTGAGTTGGGTGAGTGCTAGAGAGCCACAACTCGGCATGATGATCCAGCTGTTTAAGAGGCGGGATGGGTTTAGGGTAGGTTACACCTATACCAAGGCTGATTTTGAGAGTGTCATTAGCCATGCTATGGAGTGGAGTAAGATGACTCCTGAGGAGAGATATCCCAAGACTAACTCCATGCAGTCTTTCCAGGCTAGTCAGCTAGAGGATGGAGTGTTCCAAGAACAACCTAAAGCTCCACCCAAGAAGCCCATCTGGGTCCCAAATCCCAAATATCTCCACACTTCTCTAGACTATCTACCTGGACCCTCTCACATCAAAGAGTCTACACCCAACACTACCAAGCCCAAGAACCCCAAGCCTCAACCACATCCCAAGAAGCCTACCTATCATTGTGAGTATTGTCAAAGAGACGGGCATCTTGAGGAGTTTTACTTCAGGAGGAAGCGGTTTGAGAAAGCAGAGAGAGCTCATGGTGGGCAGGAGCAGTTCTACCAGCAGGGTGGTAGACTGAGAGTCCCTCGACGCAGGGAGAGGCTAGAGGCCAGGCCGCGTCGTGTAGGTGGTGGTAGAGGAGACGGATTTCATGCCCATGCTCCGGAGGGTGGTTTTCACTCCGGCAGAGCTCCAGGTCATTCTGGATACGACTTTGGACCTTGTGGCTGAGACTTTAGGCAAAACCAAGGACCGCGCTTTGAGCCGCATTCTAGTTCGGACTTTTATGATCCTTTCTGCTTTCCTTCTTTTGAGCAGATGGATCGACACTGGTTTAGCTCTTTTGCTAAACCTGGTGCCGAACCATTTGCTCCCACTTATGACCACTGATCGTGCAGGATCGAGGAATGGAATACGTGTGGATCATGGATTCTGGATCATCTCGCCACATGATGGGACATCGCAGATGGTTCTCTAGCCTCACTTCCCCGAGCTCTAAGGAGTACATCACTTTCGGGAACAATGGTCAAGGGAAGGTACATGGCATTGTCTCAATTCGCATCTCTGATCATTTTTCTTTGAAGAATGTTGCTTTGGTTGGAAACTTTAATTTCAATTTGATCTATGTTTTGCAACTTCTTGAGGATGGTTTGGAGGTTCGATTTAAGAAGGGCATGTCTTCTGTTGTTGATTCTAGAGGATCTTTCGTTTGCTAGATCTTACCCTTCGGTAAGGTTTTTCGGATTGATTTCTCTAGTTCTTTTGGCCCTTCTCGCTATTTGATTGATGTATCCTCCTCTGAGCTCTGGAAGTGGCATAGGAGGTTAGGCCATTTGAGGTTTGATCTGCTAGTCAGATTGAGCTCTATGGACCTCATCCGAGGATTGCCCAAGCTTAAGATGGAGAAGGATCTAGTTTGTCATCCCTGTCGTCACGGGAAAATGGTTGCCGCTTCTCACGCACCTGTGACTAAGGTGATGACTTCGTACCCGAGAGAGCTATTACACATGGACACTGTTGGTCCAACTCGGGAACGCTCAGTCAGTGGGAAGTGGTACGCACTTGTGATAGTTGACGATTTTTCTCGATTCTCGTGGGTTTTCTTTTTGGAGTCTAAGGATAAGACTTTTCAGTTTGTTCATGACCTGATTTTGAAGCTGAAGAACGAGAACAATGGTCGGATGCAATCAATTAGCTCTGACAACGGCTCTGAGTTCAAGAACTCTCAATTCATCAGCTTCTGTAGTGATCAAGGTCTTGATCATCAGTTTTCTGCCCCTTACACTCCCCCATAGAACAGCGTTGTGGAACGAAAGAACTGCACACTAGTCAAGATGGCCAGGACGATGCTCGATGAGCATAGGACTCCTAGGAGCTTTTAGGCTGAAGCCATGAACACGGCTTGCTATCTGGCCAACCGTATTTTTCTTAGAGCTTACTTAGGTAAGACATCATATGAGTTGCGTTTTGGCAGACAACCCAAGGTGAGTCACTTGTGAGCGTTTGGTTGCAAGTGCTTTGTGTTCAAGAAGGGATGGCATTTGGACAAGTTTGAGTCTCATTGCTGGGATGGAGTCTTTCTTGGTTATGCTTTGCATTCTCGAGGCTTCCGTGTTTGGAACCTCGACTCCTAGTAGCTTGTCGAGACTTGCAAGGTTTCTTTTGATGAGTCCATGCCTTCACTGACTCCTTTTGAGCTTTCTGGAGATGATGAGCTTGGAGAGTCCATCTTCGAGGAAGATGATGACGCTCCTACTGTCGATGAGGGTGGGCCTTCTACACAGCCTGCAGACCCCAAACCTTCTGAGACTTCGACCGAGGATGAGGGTGGACCTCTGGTCTCTTCTTCCACTTTGATCGAGCCACCTCAGTCGAGTCTAGAGGTGCCAGCTGCTGACTCCAGTGAGGTGACTTCAGATCACCTGGGATCCCGAGCAGTTCAGCATGATTACCCCTGAGAGCTCACCATCAGTGATCTTTTTGAGATAACTTTGCGCTCTTCTATTGACTCGCTGGCTGTTTTTGCTGAGTCTGCGTTTGTCGCGTCTTTTGAGCCCAGAGATGTTTCTCATGCTCTTTCTAATGAAAATTGGATAAACTCCATGCAAGAAGAGCTTGAGAACTTTGTTCGCAATCGGGTTTGGACACTGGTTGAGCTGCCACCCAAATGCAACCCCATAGGAACCAAGTGGGTGTTCAAAAACAAGCATGGTGAAGATGGGGTTGTGGTGCGCAACAAAGCTCGACTAGTTGCCCAGGGTTTTTGCCAGAAAGAGGGTATTAATTTTGAGGAGACTTTCGCCCCTATGGCCCGTCTTGAGTCCATTCGCATTCTTTTGGCATTCGCTGCTTTGAAGGGTTTTAAGCTTTTTCAAATGGATGTCAAGAGTGCTTTTCTGAACGGGTACATAGAGGAGGACGTCTATGTTAGGTAGCCCCCTGGTTTTGAGAACCCTAAGTTTCCTTGACATGTTTTTAAGCCACAGAAAGCTTTATACGGTCTGAAGCAAGCCCCTAGGGCTTGGTATGACCAGTTGAAGCAGTTTTGTTGGGGAAGGGCTTTGTGATGGGTTATGTGGAGAAAACTCTTTTCTTGCTCAGAGATGGGTCAGACTTCTCGATTGCTTAGATTTACGTGGACGATATTATTTTTGGTGGTTCTATTGATGCGTTTGTGTCCAAGTTTTCTGAGCAAATGCACAATGAGTTTGAGATGAGCCTCATGGGTGAGCTCAAGTATTTCCTAGGGCTCTAGATCAAGCAGACTAAGGACGACATCTTCATCCACAAGAGTATGTACACACCGGACATGTTGAAGAAATTCGACTTTGGTGGAGAGCTAAAGCCTCAGATGACCCCAATGGGTACATCTAGGGGCCTCGACAAGGACGAGAGCGACGTCAAGGTCAACGAGAGAGAGTATTGAGGGATGATCGGATCACTATTGTACTTGACGACGATGAGGCTAGACATTCAGTTTACCGTGGGACTATGCGCACGCTTCCAATCTTCACCACGCGCGTCTCATCGACAGGCTGTCAAACGCATCTTTAGGTACCTTACCTATGCGCTCGATCTAGGTCTTTTCTATTCAACATCATCGTCTCTTGATTTATCTGGCTTTTCTTACGCTGATTTTGGTGGGTGCCGGTTGGATCGCAAGTCGACTTCCGGTACTTGCCAGTTTCTTGGTTCTTAGATTGTCTCTTGGTCTTCTCGAAAGCAGTCTGGAGTTGCACTTTCTACCACTGAGGTTGAGTATGTAGCTACTGCTAACTGTTGCTCACAGTTGGTTTGTATGATTTCCACATTGAGAGATTTTGGGTTGTTCTTCCCTGCTAGAGTACCTTTGTTCTGTGACAGTACCAGCGTGATTAGTGTAGGGAAAAACCCATGTCTTCATTCAAAAACCAAACATATTGATGTGCGCTTTCACTTTATGAGGGATCAATATGAGAAAGGTGTCATTGACCTTGTTCATGTTGATACCCATCATCAGTTGGCTGACATTTTGAGCATTTGTGAGGGGATTTGGGAATTGTGTATCCTTTTTAGGATATTTTGAGTCAATTTTCTTTCTTCTTTACTCTTTTCTTGAGTCTTTTTGTGTGTGTTCATATCATGCATATTCACATATCACACTTTGAGCCTGCTTCTGTTATATGATTGATCTACTTTACTTATTCTAGCTGGTACATGCTTTTGATTAACTGTCAATGATCATGCCTTGCTTCAGTTCACATGATATGTTTGATAACTGTCATATGCATGGCTTTTATGCTTTAAAATTGAAAAATGATCACCATTGCTTCTGGTAACTAGCATGTGTAGGTTGAATGCTTTTGCTATCTTTTACGTGCCCGGTAGCTAGTTCTTCACTTAGATGCAGATATGCAACTTGGACATCTATATGCTTTAACATGGAAAATGTGCTATAAAAATTATAAAAATCAGAAAAATGAAAAATCCATGCCTTTTTATGCATAATTTGAAAAGATCCAGATGGGTTTGCTTTATTGCATTACATTGTTCTGGACTGCTTACCATAGCACTTTGGTATGAACTAGGACAGTGTAATGTATGTCAAGACCAATGTCTTAAGCTTCTGATGATCCAGTTCTGTCCTAGGTTTGACTTGGTCGGTTAGCATAAGGTTGACATGCAAATAACCCCTGGCAAAAATGAAAAAGGAAAAGAAAAAGGCTGAAATTTAAAGATAACAAGTTTGCTGAAGCACTTTGTTCTGGATAATGCTTATCTTGGTAGATATCAGTTAGCTTTTGTATCTCATGTTTTACTTTGCTTGTCAACTAGAAAATGTGGTGATGTTTTTGTTTGCAAAAATTGAAAATGCATGCCAATGACTTTCTTTAGATATCATCTGTTGCACTGATCATGCCATGTGTCTTAGACAGTATGTTGTTTGCAATACCTGCTAGATGTTGTAATTGTAGTCAATCATATCTAAGAAGCATGCTTTCTACACTCCACTTGCACCCCAGTTGCATTCATTGCATATTTTGAGGGGGGGCTGCATTTCAGGGGGAGTTTGTGTCTGTGTTTCTTTATAGTGCATTTAGTCTCACTTGATGAGTCCAATTGTCAACAAGGGGGGAGAAATTTTGGGTTACTCATTTTTTTAGAAGAGTTTAGGGGGAGTTTTTGGCTTTCTCTAGGATTTGTTTTAGGGGGAGTTTTAGTCTCTTTTGCCTTTACTCTTTGGATATCCTTGTTGATAATTTTGAGATTGCACTCGTTTTGAGTCTTTATTTTTGGTTAACCATAATGACCGTTTTCTCTTGCGTCTGTTCGGCTTTTGGTCATTAGGGTTAAACTTTTATTTTATTTTTTCTTTTTTGTCTTCTTGTGTTTTTGTTTTCGTGATTCCACATGTGTTTGTAGGTTCTAAAGTGCTGATGAAGAGAAGTGTTGACAATGCACTCATCAAGGGGGAGATTGAGGAGCCATGTTGAAGAACATGGGCCTCATGGCTTCAGATGTGATGAGTGATTGTCAACGGAAGTCAAAGAGGACATGAAGAGAAGAGAAGAGCTGCCGTGTCTAGGCCGCATGTGACTCAGGTACATGGGCAGTGATCGACTGTCAAGCAGATGGGCCGCGAAGTCGGGCTGGCCCAATCCGAGTACATGGGCTAGGAGCAGCAGAGGATCCACTGGTCTGTTGACCGGTATTGACTCAGGTACACGGGCAGCGAGCGATTGCCGGGCTGAGGGAGCTGTGGAATTGGGCCGGCCCAATCCGGGTACCCGGTGCGAAGACGGTGGATGCTTTATCAGTTTCGGCGCAAAACTGACGACAGCTGATCTCAGATCTGACCGTTTTGAGGCAAAGCCGTAGCTGCTACGAAAGCTCCGCATCAGGACAAGTTATCTTTATTTAGGTTTTTACTATTTTGCCTTTAGGCCCACAGTCTGTCAGTCGAGTTTGTAAAAAACCCTAAGGGCATTTCGGTCTTTTTCATTTTTATTTCAGTGTTTGTAAAAACCCTAGGGGTATTTTTGATTTTTCCCATTTATTGTTTTGCCTATAAAAAGGCCGCAATACCTAGGGTTAGGGTTACACATTTTCTGAAATCACTTTACCAATTCCAAAATTCGGGTCACTTTTTTCCACTGAGTTCTTCACTGAGATTTCCGCCGCCGCCGTCGTTTTTCTCTCCTCCGAGCGATTTTTTTCTCTGGCTTCTCATATGTGCTCTATCCTTCACCGAGGCTCGCAGCAGCTATAGCAGCTAGGCAGCTAGCAAAGCTAGCGCAACTACAACAGCTAGGCAGCAGCTAGCGCCGCAGCTGCAGCCTACATCGCCTAGGCCGGGGACGCGTAGCTTGCGTGTGGCAGCGCATAAGCAGCAGGCACGTGAAGCCAACAGCTGCGTTGCGCAGCGGAAGCCGTGGCGTTCGGGAGGAGAAGCAAAGGACCGAGCAGCAGCAACAACGAGGACATCTGAGCACGCACGCAAATCGGAGTACGTCGACATTGTAGCAACGTGATTAGTATGAGTAAGTGTCCTGTTCTTTCTCGAAAAACATGCCTAAGCATCTGTCTAAATTTGCACTAATCCTAGCTCTCGATTTTCGTGCACTTGTAGTTAATCTCTAGATAGATTTATTTATTGCAAGAAGTTTATTTCAGATTGCACTATGTTTGGTCATTGATATGTTTCTTTGTTGGTAGTGCATTTTATTTTATCTTTAAGAGAACTTTTCCATCAGCAGTTATTTTGTTTAAATTCCTGTGATGATTATCACTATGATGCTAGAAATGCTCATGAGTTGAATGCTCTGTTGATCTGCCTCTAAGCACTGTGTTGGTGTCTTTTTGATTAGGACACCAGTCATTTTTAGGCTAGATTATTTTTTAGCATTTTGGAACGTTTTTGTTTTCCGCACGCGCATGAGTCTTGGGCTTAGGACGTAAATTTTTGAATTTGCCGGCTTGCGTAGCTCCCCTATTCTCCAATAGTGGTATCAGAGCCTATGTGTGTATTGTTCGATCTGGATCCCTCATGTATGGAGATACATGGTGGAAAATAGATTAGATCTGTTTTTGTCCACGACAGATCGGAAGTTTCGATAATGATTAGAAGTTTCGATGGTGAATCGAAAGTTCCGATGGTGATCAGATGTTCCGACATCAAATAATGATTCAATACAGAAAGCAATTGTTGTGGTTCGGGATTCCGATATTGATCGGAAGTTTTGATGCCAGATCGGAAGTTCTGACCCAACCGAATTTGAAAAACCGAGCCTGTTGAGTCGTGTTTTTCAGATCTAGAATCCATTCACTTGTAGATTGCTTGCCTAACTTTGTTTTGCAGAGAATGATGTGACTGGCATGGCCTTGGATAAATGTGATGTATGAGGTGGATGCAATGAATGTAAATTAAATATGGCCTGCGTGTCATGGTTATTTACAACCCAAGGCTGATGTAAAATTTATTACGGCTTGCATGTCGTTTCCGCGGTGCTTTGGCCCATGTAATTAGTATAGACTATGCGAGATGGACTAGTACTCTTCATGGAGGCCAGGAGTACGCACTCAATGACAGTAGCCATGGAGATGGAGATCGCCATGTGAAGAACAACATGCTATGTTACAATTAATATGATTGCCTGTGATGCTTTCTTATGTTCCTGTTATTCTATTCTTGCATGTTTCGTGTGCTCTAGGGACATTACGATGATAGACTAGTTTTCCTCAGAAAATCAAGTGTTGATGCTCTTCCCAATATCTGCACCCACCAAGGTTCGTGCTCATCGATAATGGGTCTGCCAAGGTTCGTGCTCATCCAAATCACCGGTTTGATAGAATTCGCAAAAAGAGCCAAAGGAGGCCAAAACAAACAGAGTTTGAGCTCATGAGCTTCGAATATCTGTGAAAAAAGTCCAAAGTGACCAATCATTTGGGACACTAAAGTGTCCGGGAAATTGTCCAAAGTTATTTCTTCCAAAACACAAGGTACTAAGTTACCAATCTTTAGACTCCAAGTGGTCGAAGACTTTTTATAAGATTTTAATCAGTCTTTCAATTGCCGAGGGGCTCCGAACCCCCAAAATTGTACTCCTAAGTTTTTCTTTGCGCCTAACCATCTTTGAATATAGTTCGAAGTTGCTTACGCCCAAAGAGGGGCTAGGAAATAGGGAGACAATTTTAAATCAATATTTATTATTCGAACAAATTATGATTACATCATGAAAAATCGGTATCTATACCGAGAAGGAATCGAAGACCCCTTCGATCTCTAGAGCTAAGGTTGGAACGACTAGTTCCAGAGCCGGGAGTTCTAACAACTTTGCGTTTAACTCTCCTACCTCCCTTCGAAGCTCTAAAGTCTTTCTGTTCTTGTTGAAGCTCGGCCCAAGTTCAGAGTCGTTCGGGGCTCCTTTCCCAGCTTCCAAGTTTTTCAGGCTTTTTACCCTGAGCTGCATCTTCATCTTCGGACCATGCAATGTCTTCGGAAGATGAAGTTTCCAAGTTAACTTCTTTTTCTTCCTCTTTAATATAAGATAATATATCTTTGCTTACTTCGGGCGTAATTGCACCGGAGCTATCTCGAGGAACTAAAAATCAAGGGCGCTTGTGAAGTTTTAAAAGGTCGAAGGTAGCCCATAGTAGGCGGAGTTCTTCGTTAAGGTTTAACACTTCGACATCTTCCATATGAGGCGAAGCCTAAAAACACGATAAGCAAATTTTCATTCATAAATGTACAAAAGAATGATTCTTTACATAGTCAGGATCATAAGGTAAATCTAGACCTGCGGGTTTGGTGGAGGCTGGCTGCTCGAAGCTTGCAACCCAGCTTGCTTTTGGCGTTGCCCTTCATCAATCCAAGCCTTGATCGCAGTGCGTCCTTCGGCTCTCCATGAAGCTTGGAAGGCTTGCCAAGCAGCGGCCATGTCTTCGGAAGGATTGAGAAGCTGGTTTTCGTCGAAGGTAATGGGAACCACCTCTGCGTTCAGAGTTATCATTATTCCCAGATCTTCGTAGTAGCGAAGTATGCCGATAGCAGCAACTTGTCCGGAGAGTTCTCCGTATCGAATGCCTGCCGTCTTCATCGTCTTCGCACCTCCTTGGATCATTTTTAACCACCGAAGCAAGGAGACGTTGTCATTTGAAGGAAGTGTCCCAGTAGTACTGAAGTACTCTAGAACACCTAGAAGTTGGTTCATGACCTCCGCAGCTACCTTCTCCGACTTCATCTTGTCTTCAAGTAAAGCGTCCTTCGCCGCAGTTAGCTCCTCTACCACAGCGGAGAGCCTAGCTGCCTCCGTAGCTAGAGAGTTTTTCTGGGTGAGCAGGTTGCTAGCCTCCTCCGAAGCTTTAGCTTTTTCCTCTTGGAGCTTGACAAGTTCAGCCCCCGCCGTAGCATGCTCCGCCCGCATCTTTTCTATTTCCGCCCGAAGCACAATTTGTTCTGCTTCAAGCTCCTTATTCGTAGTTTCCAAACTTTGCCTGGCCCTCCGCTCCACTGAGACCATGTCGTCTAATTGGGAAACTCGACCTTCGGAAATGTTAAGATTTCTCTGAAGAGTAGTGATTTCCTCTCGAAGGCGAAGGCTTCCACGTCCATTTGAAATGTTCGCAGCTCGGGCCAAGACTATTTGCTGCAAAGGGAAAAAACCAAGGTAAGAAATTATGTGTATATAAGATTAATTCTGTTTTGCAGATACTTTGTACCTGGTACGCTGCACGCTCCATAGCAGCATTGAGCTCCGAACCCTCAGCCTCGCTCAAGATGGCTACCTAGACTGTCTCCCCGACTTCGCGGCTAGCTCGATCCAAAGGCTCGAGCAAAGTCCGAAGTCCGGTTCTTCGCTCCAAGAAAGGAGCTATAAGAGGGAGCATAGACAAGGCCCTCTGGTCATCTTCGTTCGGCGAGGGGCTGGAGCGTTGGGCCGTATCTTTTGAAACTTCGGCAGACTGACCCCCTCTGTAGATTGGCTTCCGTCTGTTGATTCAGACGGAGTTGATCCTCAGCTCGTAGCAGGGAGGGGGTCCATCTTGCCTTTACCTTTTCCAGGTCCCATTTGAGCGACTTCTGGAATTGGCTCTCGAGTAGCCGAAGTCTCAGGATTGGTATCTTCGGGAAGACCCTCTTCCACAGAAGCAGATCCTGTTGAAGCAAAGGTATTATACATTGTATAATTTCGCAAAAAAAAAGAACAAAAGAATTATGTGAAGTTTACCTCTGAAGTCTTGTCGACGGGTGAGCATCGGACTGCTTGGCGGGTCGAAGGCTACTCCAAAGTCTTCGTCGGAGTCAGAATTCACAGTTAAATCTTCGACTGTTGGAGCCTCTTCGGGAGCGGCCGTCATTGCTTCACCCGGAATCAAAGTTGATTCTATAGCAAATTCGACTCCACCTTCGTCCATAGGGGCTTCATTTTGCGATAAGCCCTCTTGAGCAACCGAAGTCCCCACTTGCCCAAGGTTGCCTTGAGACTCCGGCACGCTTGTAGCATTATCAATGTTTGCATCTGTTTGGGTTGCATCCTTGTCAATCAAGTCAACAAGCATTCTACCTTCATCCTCCGAGGAATCGGAGACCGAAGCTATTGGGCTTGGAGGTGCCGCAGTTTTTGGCTTTCGGGCTACCTTCTTCGATGGAGTCTTGGCAGAGGTCGAGGCTCCAACTTCGGCTTTCCTTTTCTTAGGCCCTTGCTCCGAAGGCACCCAATCCAAAAGAGGAGGCAGAACAACTTCGAGTAGCCCCCATACTCGGTTGGACCGCTCCCAAGTACCTACCAATTTAATCCTCCATTCTTTCTCAGCTGGAGTCGGGACTCCCAGAATTTTCTCCGAAGCTCGTACAATCTGCTCCGAAGTCATAGGAGCTGAAGAAGCTGAAAGATGAGTTAACGTTGATTATTTCTTCGAATAAATATACATGACATATGTTGTTTTTGAAGTTACCTGTAGGGCTCGAGCTTGAAGAAATCTTGTGGAGGCCGCCCTCCGGATCTTCCTCGAAGGTGATTGGCTAGTTGGCCATCAGAGGAGGGATCTGAAGTCCGATGAACTCTTCTGCCAAATCCCTCATACTCAGGTGATGGCTGATGCGTTGAAGTAGGCTAAGGCGAGCTTCAAGCTGACCTGGATCCGGATGGACAAGAGCTTCCCTCCGGAAGTTTATGTCCCAAAGAGGACCGGCTAGGCGACTCACTGCCCCAACTTTGGCGTAGAACCATCAAAGGATCCAATCAGTGTACCACCTAGCATTGATGGCCTTGGCTGGAAACTGAAGAGCGTACTCATCTCGAAGTTGGAAGTTAATACTCCCGAAGGCCACCACCATCTTCTCACCTCCGGGGCCTACGAAGGTCTTGGGCTGGCACGAAGCTCGATGTAAAGCTGCGAAGATTTCTACTCTGCCTTCACATCCTTCGGCTCGCAATGCCCACTCAAAGATGGAGAGGCGTGCTATCGCATTCGGAGAGAGATGGGGGAGAGTAACATGGAATAAATCCAGTACCTCGCCCAGGAAATCGACAGCCAAAAGTCCCAATCTAGCTTCGAAAAAAGCTTCGAAGACGACCACTTCTCCGGGCCTTGGCGAAGGAAGAGCTTCTTTTCCAGGTTTGCGGATCACTATCTCTGAACTAATCTTGCCTTCTATCACAGACACGAGCGATTCCATCTTGCAGGTTGAAGGTCCCAACTGATAGGATTGATCTGCATACTTCATCGACGCCGGGAGGAGATCATGAGGATCATCGCGTTGGAGATTTCTCCCTGGCGCCGCCATTGCTGCTACTGTAGCCGTCGGAGTCACCGTCACTGAGTTCGCAGCCGCTGCTGCAGCCGCAGCCTGCTGCCGAGCCAAGGCTGAAGCCGCTCCAGGAACCTTGAAGCTGGTTTTCGCCATGGGATCGCACGAGTTGCTTGAGAGAAAAACAGAGGTTAGGGCTTGTCTGCTGGGTTGTTTGCACGGAAGCGGTGAAAAGGTACTCGAGAAGGGGCTGTGCCCTCTATTTATAGCCCAGGCCATGATTTTTTACCGTTTGTATCTGCCATTTCACATTCTTAACCGTTATTTTCTTGCGGAGTTGACGCATCGCGTAACTTCCGTTAGAAGAAAAAAGCCAACGGCTATTTCTTCTAAGTCTAAAAATTTTTTTCAGGCTTCTCAGGTTAATTCTAAAAAATAGTTCGAACATAACTTTCCTATAAGCTGATTCGAAGTTTTGAATCTCCGCATATTTTGGAAGCTGATTAAACTGTTAGCCTCTGCGCATGATTATTTTTCTTGCGTATACTGCTCTCCTAACATCACAGGTCTAGCGGAGAAGAGTATTCGAGGGGCTACTGTTGGGGGAAAATATTTCATCCTCAGAGCCATTGTTTTAACGAGATAAAGATAGATGATTGAATCAAAGGTTTCCAGCATATTACTCTGGAATCACCGTGGATCAAGTTCAAAATATGGAGGCAAAACTCTAGTTCGGAGTATATCTTCGAACTTGATCTCTTCCGAGAGTTTCCTTGACACCTAGGATGGAAGACTTATCTTCTTTCTCATTGGATTAGTCTTTTACCATTTTAGCCCTATTAAGGGCACCGAATAGTTTTCACTATGTCGGTTGTAATAGAGGGGTAAAAGGGTATTTTCCTTAATGCTTGGGCCTATAAATACCCCCCGTTTTACCCTGTAATGAGGACCGAATACAAGTTATTCAATATACATCCTTGAACTGTTTTAAGCTATTATCATTTTGGAGGCTTGAAACAGTTTACTTCGCAAACACTTCATTTGTTAGTTTCTAACCTTCAGAAACCTGTTAGCGTAATCTTTTACGCCAACACCAGACCTACCGGCGTGAGTATGAAAATTTCTCACAGAAGCCGGGTGAGACTGTTGAGGCTTTGTTTGGTCGTTTTCAATCGATCATTAACAAGCTTCGTGTTAACAAGGCCGAGCGTGATCAGCTGGTCTCGGATCATGAGCAGGCGCTTAAGGTACTCCATACCTTGGACCCTAAGATCTAGGAGATCAAGGTTTCTTCTATTGTT
This sequence comes from Zizania palustris, assembly GCA_019279435.1. Taxonomy (NCBI): domain Eukaryota; kingdom Viridiplantae; phylum Streptophyta; class Magnoliopsida; order Poales; family Poaceae; genus Zizania; species Zizania palustris. The sequence continues at coordinate 32,020,257 of JAAALK010000290.1, forward strand.
GAGAGCGCGTCCTATGATACCCTGACTGTCGCAGAGCTTTTTAGTAAGCTCAAGGCCTCAGAGGTCGATATTCAGTTGAGATCAAATCTCACTGATTTTGGTTCCAAGACTCTGGCACTTGCGACACCGTCTGCTGATCCTAATGCCATGAGTTGTACTGCCTTTTCCTTGATGTCTAACTCCGAGGAACAACTTGATACTCTAGGAGATGATGATCTGTGCTTGTTTAACAACCGGGTGCGACGTGTCTATGATAAGCGAATGTTTAAGAGACACGGCACAAAATCCAGATGCTTTGAGTGTGGTGACCCAGGTCATTTCATCACCGACTGCATCAAGCAGAAGAATTACAAGAAGGGCATCGGCGGCAACTCCTACAACTCTGGCAAGTATGACAACTCCACAAAGGGCAAGCCCAAGACAAGATTTTTTCGAAAGGCTCTAAAGGATTACAGGCGTGAGAATAAGAAGCGAGACAAGACCATCTTCGCCGAGATGGAGAAAAGATACTCCAAGAGATCCTCGTCTTCCTCCTCATCTTCAAGTTCAAGTGATGAAGAGATCATGATCAGGAAGGGGAAGGACAGGGACAATCCGGTGGGCCTCTGTTTCATGACCTTCGGGGACAAGCCGAAGAGTCGCTCACGTCATAGCCGAAGACCCCACAAGAGCTTCTACTCAATGGCTCTTGGGGAGAAGAAAGAGAAGGACTCCTCCAACGACTCCGACGATGATGACGATGAGAAGGCATCTTCCTATGAACAAGAAGTTGTTAATTTACTAGAACATAACAGCCAGGAGTTGAAGTATAGGGATAAACTGCTTAGAGGGGCTAAGAAGATGATAGATGAGCTTGAGAGTGAGTTTGCCACGGCAAATGGCAAGATTGAGAGTCTGTCTTCTTCCCCTTGCTTGGGTGATAGTGGTGAGTGCCCTAACTGTGAGGTGCTGTTATGTGCCCTGACGACTCTTAAGTCCAGGTACACAGAGAGAGTAGATGAGAGAGACACATTGGCCACTGAGCTTGAGAGTGCTCAGCAGGAGTTAAAAAATGCTCATGCCACTGTCGTCGCACCTTGTGTACACTGCCCATCCCATTTAGCTAGTATAGCTGAGTTGAGAGCCAAGAATGATGAGCAGTTGAGCGAGTTAGCTAGAGTAAGAGCTGAGTTGGAGCAGACTAAGCTAGAGCTTGAGACCTTGTCAGTTCCACCCACTGTTTGTGTGAACTGCTTGTCTATTAGAATGGAGTTGATCAAGCTAAAAGCTCAGAAGTCTGTCAAAGTTGATAAAGATTGTGAGATCTGCTTGTCCTAGGTGGAGGTGTTAGCTTCTTTGAGAGAGGAGCTAGCTGATGTTTAGAACGAGAACTTTTACCTCCGTCAGATCCTGAGTTGGATTAGTGCCAGAGAGCCACAGCTCGGCATGATGATCAAGAGTTCAAGAGACAGGATGGGTTTGGGGTAGGTTACACCTATACCAAGGCTGATTTTGAGAGCGCCATTAGCTGAGCAGTGGAGTGGAGTAAGATGACTCCCGAACAGAGATATCCCAAGACTCACTCCACTGAGTCCTTTAAGGATAGTCAGCCCAAGGATGGAGTGATCCAAGAACAACCTAAAGATCCACCTAAGAAGCAGATTTGGGTTCCAAAGCCTAAAACTCTCCATACTTCTCTTGATTCTTTACCTGGACCCTCTCACACCAAAGATGCTACACCCAACACCATCAAGCCTAAACCTCAACCACATACCAAGAAGCTTACCTATCACTGTGAGTTTTGTCAGAGAGACGGGCATCTTGAGGAGTTTTGCTTCAGGAGGAAGCGGGTTGAGCGAGCAGAGAGAGCTCGAGGTGGGCAGGAGCAGTTCTACCAGTAGGTTAGTAGACAGAGAGTTCCTCGACATAGAGAGAGGCTAGAGGCCAGGCCACATCGTGTAGGTGGTGGTAGAGGAGACGTTTTTTATGATTGTGCTCCGGAGGGTGGTTTCCGTTCCGGCAGAGTTCCAGATCGTTATGGATACGACTTTGGACCTCGTGGCCGTGATTTTAGGATGAACAGAGGACCACACTTTGAGCCGCGTTTTGGTCCAGACTCATATGATTCCTTCTGCTTTCCTACATTTGAGCAGATGGCTCGACACTGGTATATCACTTTTGCTAAACCTGGCATTGGACCGTTTTCTCCCACTCATGATTATTGATCTTTATTTGGGAGTTGTGTATCCTTTTTAGGATACTTTGAGTCAGTTTTTTTCTTTTCTTTCTTATTTTTTATTGAGTCTTTTTGCTCAATCACATTTTGAGCTTGCTTCTGTTATATGATTAATCTCCTTTACTTTCTCTAGCTACTATATGTTTTTGATTACTTGTCGATGATCATGTTCTATTTCAGTTCACATGATATATCTGATATTTGTCATATGCATGGCTTTTATGCTTTAAAATTGAAAAATGATCACCATTGCTTCTGGTAACTAGCATGTGTAGGATGAATGCTTTCGCTATCTTTTACATGCCTGGTAGCTAGATCCTTACTTAGATGCAGATATGCAACTTGGACATCCATATGCTTTAAATATGAAAAATGTGTTATAAAAATTATAAAAATTCAGAAAAAGGAAAAATTTATGTATTTTTATGATTATTAGAAAAGATCCAGGTGGGTTTGCTTTGTCGCATTGCATTGTTCTAGACTGCTTACCATAGCACTTTGGTATGAACTAGGACGGTGTAATGCATGCCAAGATCAATGTGTTAAGCTTCTGATGGTCCAGTCCTAGCCTAGGCTTGACTTGGTCGGTTAGCATAAGGTTTGACATGCAAATAACCCCTGGCAGAAATGATAAAATAAAAAAGGAAAAAGAAAAAGTCTGCAAAAATTTAAAAAGATGACAAGTTTGCTGAAGCAGTTTGTTTTGAACAATGCTTATCTTGGTAGATATCAGTTAGCTTTTGCATCTCATGCTTTACTCTGCTTGTCAACTAGAAAATGTGGTGATGTTTTTGTTTGCAAAAATCGAAAAATATGTGCTAATGACTCTCTTTAGATATCATCTGTTGCACTGATCATGTCATGTATCTTAGACAATATATCTTTTACTATACTTGTTAGACGTTGTATTAGCAGTCAATCATATCTAAGAAGCATGCTTTTCACACTCCACTTGCACCCCATCTGCATTCATGGCATATTTTGAGGGGGAGCTGCATTTCAGGGGGAGCTTGTGTCTATGTCTCTTTAGGTTGCATTTAGTCTCACTTGATGAGTCCAATTGTCAACAAGGGGGAGAAATTTTGGATATATTTTGGCTTTCTCTGGGATTTATTTCAGGGGGAGTTTATTCTTGTTGGTAATTCTGAGATTTGCACTTGTTTTTGAGGCTTTATTTTTGGTTAACCATAATGACCCATTTTTCTTGCTTCTGTTTGGCTTTTGTTCATTAGGGTTAAACTTTTATTTTATTTCTTCTATTTTCTTTTGTCTTTGTTTTCTTGTTTCCACATGTTTTGCAGGTTCTGGATATGAGCTGAAAAGGGTGTTGACAATGCACTCATCAAGGGGGAGATTGAGAAACCATGTTGAAGAATATGGTTTTGATATTCTAGATGTGATGAGTGATTGTCAACGGAAGTCAAAGGAAGGGAGAGATGAAGACCTGCCGTGTCTGAGGCGCGTGTGAATCAGGTACACGGGCAGCGAGCGACGGCCGGGCAGAGGAGCCGCGGAGTCGGGCTGGCCCAATCCGGGTACAAGGCTAGGAGCGGCAGATGATCCACCGGTCTGTTGACTGGGTTTGACTTAGGTACACGGGCGGCGAGTGATTGCCGGGCTGAGGAAGCTGCGGGGTCGGGTCGGCCCAATCCGGGTAGCCGGTGCGAAGACGGTGGACGCTTTGTCAGTTTCGGATATTAATATTTAGTTTTTAAGTTTAGGATATTTTTATTTGAGTCAGGTGATTTTTCTAAGAATATTTTAGTATTTTTCGGAATTTATTTTAGGGTCAGTTTAATTTACCCTAGGGGTAAATTAGTTTTTTCATGTATTAGGAGTCGCCTATAAATAGGCCCCTATCCCCACCGGGGATAGATGACTGTTTTCGTTTTCAAGATCAATCTACAATCTACAGACCAACAAGTTTTTCGCCACAATATTTTTTTCTGGTCACCGCCGGCGAAACTTCTATCCACGGCGGCATCTCCCACGACGACTTTTCCTGCAGCAGCTTTTTGGCGGGGGTCACGCGCAAGGCCAAGCTCTCACGGCGGGAAATCTGCCACCGCACGGCGCCCGGGGCTCGCGGCAGGAGCTTCCAGAGCGTGCAGGCGATTAGCAACATCTTTCCTGCTATTTTTTATATTGCAGTGCTCTTCCCGGTGAAGCATCCCGTTTTTTTCTTTTCTTTGCACCGACCGGCGTGCAACAGCAGGGGCAGTGCTAACGGCGGGGCCCACGGCCGGTTGAGCTGAAACGTCAAAGTCAGCACGTTTCTTCATGCGGTGCTGTGTTGTAGGCTTGTAGTACATGCGGCTAGGCTGGAGCCTATGGGGCCAGCTTGCTGTTTTTCTGCTCAATTTTTGTTTGGCTCGCGTCATCGCTCTTCTTCCACACGCATGGAAGACGAAGCGTTCGGCGGATAAATTTTTGTTACAGTAGATTTTGCACGGCGATCGAAGACGAAGGTAAGCAGTTATTTAATCCCCTATTTTTCAGGGGTTTAAATTAAATCAGTCCTTATCTTTTGCCTAATTAGCTGCAGATCTATTTAGGAAATTTGGGATTAATTTTTATCTGTCAAAATATTAATAGTCTTAGCATACCTTTAATTAAGTATTTTTCATTTGCTCATATATATATATATGTTTATCTAGTCGCAGTAATATTTCTTTCTACATTTACATGAAATAGTTTCGGTACAATTCTAAATTAATTTTTAATGATACATGTTTTTATTAATTTAATTAGTATTTTATTTCTAGACTGAAACATTAATATCTCGAATTTTATCTAGATATTTTTTATTTACTGCAGTAATTATATTCAGTTTGTCTTAAATATAACTTAAATTGAGATATCGATCATTTTTAGGCTAGACACTTTGGTTCGCATAATTTGCTTTGCGAATATTATTTGTCTGTTTAATTTCGTTTGGATGTTGGGTTTAGAAAATAGTTTAGCAAGAAATTTTTAGGCGCTCATTCACCCCCCCTCTGGTCGCTACTTTCGGTCCTATAGCCTCGACGGGCCTGGCCGAAGCCCACGCTGACGAAGCTTCGTCCCGGGGAGCAAGCCTCGATGGGCCTGGCCGAAGCCCACCTCGGCAGAGATAGAGTTGTAGGCGTTTCTAGCTCAATCTCTATCTCTATCTGGCCGGATTAATAGCAGATTAGATTAGGAGTTAACCCTTATAAATAGAGAGGCATGGCCGACGTGGAGAGCCCCCCAACTCAAACCAAACCAAAGCTCATGCTTTGATCGTATTTACTTTACCTTTATTTTCCTGTACCTCTTCGTGGGTTTGCCTAGAAGCCCTCCGTCCGCCGCTACAGAACAGTGGTAAGCCTTGGTACTTTGCCTATGAAGTCCCTGTTAATCTACGTAACAGATTGCTATCGCCTTGGTACTTCACCTGTGAAGTCCCCGTTAATCTACGTAACAGATTGCTACCTTCGCTAACTTGGCAAAATTCGGTACACTGGCTGAATTGGTACTTCGCATCATCTCTATTGCAGGTTCAAACGTTCGGAGCCACTTCGCCGGAGGTGTCCGGAGTTGAGAGATCGGTTCCGGAGGTACCCAGGACACCCTTTGACGAGACCGTAGGCTTCGACAACAGGCTTCGCCAGCAGACTTCGTCGCCTTAGGCTTCGCCACGACCATACTCCCCACTGGACGAAGTTGCACTCGCGCGTGGCCCTCGCGTCACTAGCCTGTAGTTTGCTGTATTGGAGATTTCACGCCGAACACCGCTGTTCGGAGGTGATCACCACGTCTAGACCCGTTCGGAGCCCATCTTCGATCGGATCAGTCCGAACACCGAAGCACCCTTCGGGGGAGTACTTCGCACCAGATGCCGAAGGTACCCTTCGGTGACCCCTTCACACCAGACGCTGAAGGTACCCTTCGGTGACCCCTTCGCATCAGACTTCGAACCAGACGGGCTCCGACTGGTTCGCTGATTTTATTCTGTTTAATCTATCTTTTGGCTAATTGGATTATTTTGTGTAATTTGGTTGCCTGGTGACTCCACCCCCCTTATCACTATTAAGGGTAGTCGGAACACGATATTGGTGCCACATCACGCTTAGGCCTATCCCTAAGTATCCGTGCACTTTTGGATCGTCGAACTGACCCAAGTGCGGGGGCACATTTCCAATTAATAAAAATTATTTGAGAAGCACCCTTGTATCTTACTCCCCTGCCCCTCCTTGTGGGTGGGGGACCGCATGCAATGCAATAAGGTCCGTCAGACACAATGATTGATATAGCGACTTGGTGCTTCGCAATAGAACATGGTAATCATGAGTTAATTCTTTCGTAGAGTTCTTCGAACTATACGTTCGTATTGTAATGTTTATAATATCTGGAACTAACTTTATAATTATAAGCTCCGATATTTGTCACTTAGGACTTATGAAGTGTTTCATTTGGCCAGAGCCTTGAAACCTTCTTGCTTGGTCGCCTACGACTCTTTTACAGATGCTTCGAACCTAGAGGATCAGAAATCTGTTCTTTTAAAGTACTTAGGCTCTTCCACGGATGCTATCAAGCTGAAGCCTAGAATCCGTAGGCTTTGGACACCTTCGGCTCTTTTACAGATGCTTCGAACCCAGAGGCTCGGAAATCTATTCTTTTAGAGTCCTTAGACTCTTCCACAAATGCTATCAAGCTGAAGCCTGGAATCCGTAGGCTTTGGCCACATTCGGCTCTTTTATAGATGCTTCAAACCCAAAGGATCAGAAATATGTTCTTTTAAAGTCATTAGACTCTTCCACGGATGCTATCAAGCCAAAGCCTGGAATCCATAGGCTTTGGCCACCTTCGACTCTTTTACAGATGCTTCGAACCTGGAGGATCGAAAATTTGTTCTTTTAAACTACTTAGACTCTTCCATGGATGCTATCAAGCCGAAGCCTGGAATACGTAGGCTTTGGCCACCTTTGGCTCTTTTATAGATGCTTCGAACCTGGAGGATCAGAAATCTGTTCTATTAAAGTCTTTCGACTCTTCCACGGATGCTATCAAGCCGAAACTTGGAATCCGTAGGCTTTGGCCACCTTCGGCTCTTTTACAGATGCTTCGAGCTCAGAGGATCGGAAATCTGTTCTTTTAAAGTCCTTAGACTCTTCCACGGATGCTATCAAGCCGAAGCCTGGAGTCCGTAGGCTTTGGCCACCTTTGGCTCTTTTATGGAATTCTTGAACCGATGGTTCAAAGGCCATTTGTTAGGTTCTGATGAAAGATGCTTACCTCTGCAAGCATCTCCGTTCCTCTGATGCATCCACCAGGGGCAAGGAATATTTGAAGAGTAAGCACAATTCGAACCTCCATCTTTATTTATCTTAGAAAGGTACTTTACAACTAATTACAAGGAGCCCCTAAGCGTAATAACGTTTAAGGTGCTCTTCATGCCATGCATGCTTTAATTGTTCCCCTTCTAAATTAGCTAATTTAAAAGATCTGGGGCACCCTGAGCGTAGGATAATATATGGTCCTTCCCATTTATTTCCTAACTTGCTCGGAGCTATTACACTTCGTAGTACCAAATGACCTGGCCTAAGTTCATTGACTTTTATCTTTGGGTCATACCATGCGTTCGTTTGGTCTTGGTAATTCGTCAGATTGGCGACAGCTCGAGGCCTTATTTCTTCTAACAAATCCAGCGAAGTGTTTCTTTCATCATTATCTTCAGGCTCCGTTACACGAAGGGATCCACCTTTTAGCTCCGTGGGAGTCATGACCTCATCTCCGAATAACAGTCTGAATGGGGTGAATCCTTTTGACCTAGCTTGAGTGGTCCAGATGGAGCATAAAATCTTAGGAAGCTCTTCAGTCCACATCCCCTTGGTCAGCCCAACAATCCTTCGATTTAAACCAGATAGAATATTTCCATTTGCTCGCTCGACGGATCCATTGGATTGGGGGTGGTGAACTGCTGCAAAACACAACATGATGCCCAAACCTTCTATTGACATGAAAACGTGGCCCCACACTTGGGTTAGTTCGACGATCCAAAAGTGCACGGATACTTAGGGACAAGCCTAAGCGTGACGTGACACCGACGTCGCGTTCCGACTACCCTTAATAGTGATAATGGGGGTGGAGTCGCCAGGCAACCAGAATACACAAAATAATCCAATTAGCCGAAAGAAATAGATTGAACAGAATAAATCAGCAAACCAGTCGAAGGCCGCCTGGTTCGAAGTCTGATGCAAAGGGTGCGCCAAAGGGTACCTTCGGCGTCTGGTGCGAAGTGCTCCGCCGAAGGGTGCTTGCTTCGGCGTTCGGACTAATCCGGCCGAAGGTGGACTCCGAACGGATCTGGACGCGATGATCACCTCGGAACAGTGGGGTTCAGCGTGATATCTCCGATACAACAATCTATGGGAAAATGACGCGAAGGCCACGCGCGAGTGCAACTTCGTCCAGTGCGGAGTATGGTCACGGCGAAGCCTGTTCCGATGAAGTATGCTGGCGAAGCCTGTTGCCGAAGCCTACGGTCCCGCTGAAGGGTGTCCTAGGACCTCCGAAACTGATCTCTCAACTCCGGACACCCCCGACGAAGTGGCTCTGAACGTGCGAACCTGCAACAAAGATGATGCGAAGTACCAATTCGACCTGAGGACCGAATTTGGCTATGTGTTGCACTAGTAGCGAAGGTAGCAATCTATTACGCAGATTAGCGGATACTTCACAGGCAAAGTAACAAGGCGATAGCAATCTATTACGTAGATTAACGGATACTTCACAGGCGAAGTAACAAGGATTACAACTATTCCGTAGTGGCCGGTGGAGGGCTTCCAGGCAAACCCACGAAGAGGTACATGAAAATAAAGGTAAAGTAAATACGATCAAAGCATGAGCTTTGGATTGGTTTGAGTTGGGGGAGGCTCTCCACGCCGGCCATGCCTCTCTATTTATAGGGGGTTAACTCCTAATCTAATCTGCTATTAATCCGGCCAAATAGAGATAGAGATTGAGCTGGAAACGCGGACAACTCTATCTCTGCCGAGGTGGGCTTCGGTCAGGCCCATCGAGGCCTGCTCCTCGGGCCGAAGCTTCGGTAGCGTGGGCTTCAGCCAGGCCCGTCGAGGCCTGCTCCTCGGGCCGAAGCTTCGGTAGCGTGGGCTTCGGCCAGGCCCATCAAGGCATGCTCCTCGGGCCGAAGCTTCATCAGCGTGGGCTTTGGCTAGGCCCGTCGATAATCTAGCCATTACTGCCATTTTTTGCTATCAACACACATGCCCCCCTGCCTTTTAGTGAACTAGTGAACTAAAAGCACAATGAGCTGAAGACGATATCATCCATATCGGCTTTCCGACACTTTTATGATGTTTGCCACACACTTGGGAAATACCTTTTCAAGTATCTTCCATTCAAAGCTCTTCGAAACCACTCTCCCTGCAGGGATTCCAACACGTATGCATTGCCGAGAGCGATTTCGGCTACCTTAAAAGGACCTTCCCAACTAGGTGACCATTTGCCAAATTTGGGACTCTTCGTGCCTAAAGGAAAAATCGTCTTCCATACCAAGTCTCCTATTTGAAACGATTTTGGCTTAACCTTCTTATTGTAAGCTTTAGCTACTCTCTTCTTGTCTACTTCTATGGCTTCTAAAGCCCTTATTCTCTTATCGGTCACTTCCTCCAGATTATCTTTCAAAAGAGCCTCATACTCATTGACCGATAAGACGTCTTGCTTTAACACTCTTAAGGAGCCAAGATCTACCTCTATAGGTAGAACGACTTCTTGTCCATATACCAACTCATATGGACTGACCTTGGTGGCACCGTGCTTTGCAATCCTACAAGCCCATAATGCCTCGGAAAGCACTTCATGCCACCTTTTAGGAAACTCTTCAATTTTCTTCTTAATAAGCTTAATCACAGTTTTATTACTAGACTCGGCCTGACCATTGGCATCAGCATAGTAAGGTGAAGAGTTTATCAACTTAATGTCGCAGTATTCGGTGAAGTCCCTAACTTCTTTAGAGACAAATGAACTACCTTGATCCGTAGTAAGAGTTTGAGGGATGTCGAATCTATGTATGATGTGCTTTAAAATAAAATCACGTACCTCATTGTGAGTCATGTTCTTGAGGGGTACGGCCTTGGTCCATTTGGTGAAGTAATCGGTCGCCATCAACATGAACCGATGCCCCTTTGAGGAAGGAGGGTAGATCTGGCCGATGAAGTCTAAACCCCAACCTCAAAATGGCCATGGCTTGACAATAGGATTTAGCAATGAGGCAGGAGCTAACTGGATGTTTCCAAACCTCTGGCATGCCTCACACCCTTTGTAGTACTCGAAACAATCTTCGGTCATAGTCGGCCAATAGAAGCCTGCTCTTTTGAGCATCCAACTCATCTTTTGGGCCAACTGATGAGTGCCGCAAAGCCCCTCATGGACTTCTCCTGTAGCCACCTGGGACTGCTCATGGTCTAAACATTTCAATAGCACTCCATCGATGGTTCGACGGTACAATGTGTCGTCTACCAACACGAATTTGAACGCTTGTCACTGAACCTTCCGATCAACCCTTTGGCTAGGGTCTCTCAAATATTGGACGATTGGGACTCTCCAATCGCCCTTACAGATTTCAGATGGCCTCTCTGGTCCACTTTCTGAAAAAACCTCTAAAATATTGGCTTCGGGGTGCCCCCCGAGCCATTCCAGCTCCGGCCGAAGCCTGGCCGAGGTGGCCATTCGGAGTTTGCCGGGCTGAAGCTCTTCTGAGGGTTCGGACTCCGAAGAGCCTTCTCCATTCGGGAGGCTTCGCACTATGGGCTCCGGCGTGCCAGATCCTTTGATTGGCAGAGCACTCTGATCTAGGGGCTTCGGCGTGCGGTGTCCTTTGGCTACTCGAGGGGTTCGACCCGAGGCGTGCGCCCGCCCACCGTCACTGGCTTCGGCAGTGAGACCAAACATCGGCTTCTCCAATACAGAAAATTTCCCTCTCTTGACTTCGTAGCCAGATGCCTGCTGAGCCAAATCATTGGCAACTGAATTGACTTCTCTTAACACGTGAGATATTTTGAAGTCATCGAAAGTAGCAACTATGTCTAGACATTTGTCCAAGTAACTATTCAGCAAGCCATTAAAACATTGAGCATTCTTAGCCACTTGTTGTACTACTAATAATGAATCACCATATGCGTGAACATGTTTAGCGCCTACGGACTCTAGTAATTCAAGACATAGCAATAAAGCTTTGTATTCGGCTTGGTTATTAGTGGAAGAAAACTCTAGTCGAGCCGAGGTTTCAAAGCGCATACCATTAGGTGATATAAGAACCAGTCCGATACCTTGGCCATTGTTGCAAGCCGAACAATCAAAATAGATTTTCCATGGTACTATCTCAACTAGAGCAATAGCATCACTTGAGCTAGCATCTATGTGATGATCAACTATAAAGTTGGCTACGACTTGGCCTTTCATTGCTCTTAGGGGCTCGTAGGCCAAATCGTACTCAATCAATGCGTAAGCCCACTTTCTGATTCTTCCACTTAGAATCGGCTTCTATAACATGTGCTTTATAACATCGGTTTGGCAAATGACAACACATGTGGTGGGGAGAAGATAATGGTGTAACTTGGTACACGCGTAATAAAGTGATAAACATAATCGCTCCTCAAACGCGTACATGGTTTCGGCGTCCAGCAGGCGGTGGCTCAAAAATGTGATGATGTACTCCTTCCCCTCCACCTCCTAGGTTAGCACGGCTCCAATCACGCTATCTTCAGCGGCGATGTATAGCCGAAACAGAATCCCGGCCTTGGGTGCTCTCACCACGGGCGGTGATGACAAGCACTCCTTGATCTTTTCAAAAGCACTTTGCTGGCTTGCCCCCCAAGTGAAGTCAGCTTCATTTTTTAGCCGGAGTATGGGGACAAAGGCATCAATCTTGCCGGACAAGTTGGATATAAAGCGACGCAAATAGTTCAACTTTCCTAGAAACTTTTGCACATCCTTCTTGCATGCCGGCGCTGCAACGTTTCTAATATTTTCAAGTCTCTTAGGGTCAACCTCTATGCCTCTCTCATGAATCATGAAACCTAAGAACTTACCCGCCGACACACCAAAAGCACACTTGAGTGGGTTCATTTTCAACCCATACTGTCGCATCCTATCGAAAGCAACCTTCAAATCAGCTAAATGGTTTCCCATAGCGTCCGATTTGACCATGACATCATCGATGTAAACTTCTAACATAACTCCTAACAAGTCATGAAAGATCAAGTTCATAGTGCGCTAATACGTGGCGCTGGCATTTTTCAAACCAAAAGTCATGATGACCCACTCGAACAAACCGACAAAACTAGGGCATCAAAAGGCATTCTTATAGATGTCCTCTTCAGCCATAAAGATTTGATTATAACCAGCATTGCCATCAAGAAAAAAGGACAGTCAATTTGTAATTTTTCTTTTAGGTTTTATAGGGTAATTTTCAGAATTGTTAATTCTGAAATTACTAAGGGTCTATGTGTAAAATGGGGGCTTCTAGAACATGAGTTGGTAGGATATTATCCCCCAAGTTGGCTGAACCATTGGAGAGCTTTAGATACAAATATTCTAATGAAAATGGGAGAGAAAACTTCAGTTTGAAGAAATCTAGATGAGGAATAGGAACTGCCGACAATTTTCAGATCTGATACAGGAACTTCGGCAATACTATTCACGGTATTCTCTGATTCGAGCGTAGGTTTCATTTTGTGACTAAATTCATTTTTGTGCTGCATTTTCTAGAGAATCTAGTGCAGAAGTTGATATTGATGCTTATACATCTTTTGTTGTGCATGATTTGAATGATCCATTTTCGAAAGTTACAACATGTTTCTGTGATTTCTTCTGAATTATTTTGCTGCTCAAAGTAGGCACCACAGTGCTGAAAAAATTACTCTGAAATTTGTTTCAGTTTTGGTCTAGCCTTCCATATGTTTGATGAAATGTCACTTCAAGTATTCATCAACATCATAGCTATGTCTTGGGTTTTTTATTGAGTGATTTCATGATAGAAGAATGGAGAACAAAAATTTTTGCTAAACTTTTCAATCATAGACACTAGAGAAAACTTTGTGAGGAGATTCCTTGACTCAGTTTTGAAACTCTGTTCAGCATATGAAAATCCTGAGTCCAGAATGAGTTACAATAGCTAGTTTGTTGTTTTGAATTATAGTCTGTTACAACATTGTGTGGTCTGAATTCAAACAGCAATTACTATTCATTTTTTAGGAATCTGAGACATAACTTTTGAGTCTGAAATCATTTTGTTGCAATCTAAACTGTTGTGAGTTTGAATCTGTTTTTGTTTGTTCAGATTGTACTGAATTTTTTCTGATCTGTTCTACAAGTGGAGTAGTTGTGCATTACTTGTTAAAACTGATCTGTATTTGCTTCTGAAGCATCGTTGATCAGCATGTCGGCTATTGGCATTGGATACTAGTCCTTCGGAGTGGCTCTATTTAGATCCAGGAAATCAATGCATACCCGTATCTTACCGCTCCCTTTCTTCTCTACAGGTACAAAGTTAGTAACCCATTTCGCGTACCTGCATGGCCTAATAAATTAAGCCTTGAGTAGTCGCTCCACTTCTTCCTTAACTCGGTCATAGATGGCCAAATTAAAGAGGCGGGGAGGCTGCTTATAAGGCCTAAATCCGAACTTTATGGGCAGCCGATGCTCCACGAGCTCGCGACTTAGTCCTGGCATCTCGCTATATTCCCATGCGAAACAATCGACATATGACCGAAGTAACTTTATTACTTCAGCCTTCTCACCGGGCTGCAAATGTTGGTTTACAAAAGTCGGCCTTGGGATGCTACCATCACCTATGTCGACCTCCTCTAAGGAATCGGCCGACGCAAAACCTTTCCCTAATTTCTCTACTTCGCTAGGGTCCTCGATGGCTTCGGCAATACCGTCTTTATTAGACCGATACTGCTCCACACGAGATTTTAGCCTATCTAGATTATTCTTGCAAGACATGACTATTAGTACAAAAATAGCCGTGCTACTCCAGCCGGCTTTACAGACACTGGTACAAACCGTCCTCCGGATACGCTAACAAAATTGTAATCCAAAAGATCTCTTCCTGACAGACACTCTACTTTGTTATGGATGGCGTCGACTGATACATCGGCCAATGCTACTTGGGCCGAAGTATCCGCGGGGTGACTTCTACCTCATCGCCGACCCACTATATCAGGCACTGGTGCAGAGTAGACGGGATGCAACAATTTGCATGAATCCAGTCGCGCCCGAGTAGCACGCTATAGTTACCTTGTACGTCGACGATGAAAAACGCTGTTGGCAACGTCTTGTTGCCCACCGTCAACTCCATAGAGAGTACTCCCTTGGCCTCGGAGCTCTCGCCGTTGAAGCCGTTGAGCATCAAGTTAGTCTTCTTTAGGTCATCTTCGTCCCTGCCAAGTTTCTTCAACAATGAATAAGGCATTAGGTTAACAGTGGCACCGCCGTCGACGAGCATCCGGGAAATCGACTTCCCATCGATGTGACCCCTGACATAGAGGGGTTTTAGATGGCGAGCCGAGTCCTCGGGCTTCTCGAAGATGGCTTCGTCGTCGAGCATGTCGTCGTCGTCGCTTGGACTAGGAGCCGGGTTGATTATCTCAACCAGCTTCTCCCTCCATACCTGCTTCATAGTTGGCCGAGGGCGGATTTCTTTGAAGATAGCGTCGTGCTCGGCCTTAGCTTTCTTCTCACACATCTCCTGTGCCCACAGCCTTTGTAGGCGTCTCTTCTGTGATTTGGACATGCCTGGAGGAGCCCAAGATGGCTGAGGCTTGGTGCCGGGTGCTACTGTTCCACTTTTATTAATTCTGGCCGAAGTGGTACTGTGCCCTTCGGCCTCGGGCACCCTGTGTTCGGAGGGGGCTTCGCTGCGAACCCCGTCAGATGGACCGGCCTCGTTCGGCTGATCGAACCAAGCTTCGGCGTAGGGCTCGGCCGAAGCATGAGACTTACCTTCGTCAGACCTCGGCGATAGAGTCTTTGGGATTGGGACTTCCTAAGACCCAACTCTGATGGTTATGGCTTCGGACACCCTAACTTTGGCCTCCGCGTGCTCGCGCCCTTCGGCTTCGCTCTGCATGGTCCGATTCGGAGGCACCACGGACAGTCTGTGGATGATGCCCCCCTCCGCTGCGTCCATTTGCCCCTGCCATCCATAATACTCCGAAGGGAAACAAGACATAGTGTTATGCTGCGGAGGGTACCCCGACCCAGATACATACCAAGCCCATGGGGTCCCCGCCCAGTCGTACGACGGAGGCATCGGTGGCTCTAGTGGCCTCGCCCACTGTGAGCCGAACCCGTTACTTGAAGAGGGGTTCGACCAAGTCGAAGGTATCTTGGACCACAGCAGCGAAGGGTCTTGCCAGGCCGGAGGTACGTTCAGCCAGTGCGGGCCGAAGCCTCCCATCGGAGACGTCCAACACGGTGCGGGGTTCGGCCATTGGGGGACGAAGTTGTCGAATGGGGGACCCGACCACTAGGGTTCAAAGTTGTCGTATGAGGGGTTCGGCCATTGTGGCTAGGAACCACCGTGCGGGGCATCAGGCCACTGTGGCTTGAAGCCTTCGTGCGGAGGGCTCACCTGCTTTGGCCCGAAGCCACCCTTCGAAGGTCTTGGCCCCTTCGGCTATTTTAGACTAACGCGTGGACCTGCTTTCTTGGCTCTTCTACGATGCTTGTTCAACAGCATATCATATGTCACCTTCGACCTCTTATGAGCCTTAGCCGAAGGGGTATTAACGTTCTGTTTCCACACTCCTACCTAGGGGTTCTTTGGCACGAGTGTGCGAGTGCACGGTTCTCCAACAATCACATCCTTCCTTTTAGCTGACTCGGCCTGTTCTGGCCGAATCAACACCTTCTTTTTGCTGAGGTCGACGGCATTGACTGGAAAAGGATCTTTATCCAGCTTCATCGTTGGATCATGGTCTATCTTCAATCGTCCTTCTTCTATGGCCGATTGTATTTGCCGTCGAAAAACATTGCAATCATTAGTATTATGCGAATGTGAATCATGCCACTTACAGTATGGATGCTTCTTTAATTCATCGGCGGGTGGGATGACTTGACCCTTAGGTAACCTGAGAAGCTGACTTTTTAAGAGAAAATCAAATATTTTATCACATTATTTATATCGAACGAGTACTTGACCTCACTAAGTCTATTCTTTTTGGGGGATGGTCGTAACTCGGAGTAGGTGACAGGTTTGTTTTTAGCATTCCAAACCCACTCGGCTGTGTACATATCGACCGAATCCTCCTCCTCTGACTCCTCCTCATCAGAGTGTTCCATGATGTGGATTTCGGTCCTAGGCTTGCTAAACAACTTAGTAAACTTTTTATCTTTGGCCCGGCCTTCCTGGACCAGAGCCTGCTGCAAAACTTGGCTAACTTCTAGAAAGTTCTGGTTATCTAACTTCTCTTTAAGTTCAGAACGCAACCCGTTAAAAGCTAATTCCGCCAAGTCCCTTTCTGAAATATTAAGGCTAAAACATCGGTTTCTAGTATCCCTGAAATGCTTGATGTACTCAGAGGTGCTTTCACTATATTTCTGCTTAACCGATGTCAAATGCGAAAGCCTAAGTTCTGTCTCACCTGTGTAGAAATAATAATGGAATTTCCGCTCTAAATCGTCCCATGTGTGGATGGAGTTCGGCGGGAGCGCCGAAAACCAAGTGAAAGCAGTTCCGGATAGCGAGAGAGAAAATAGTCTAACCTTTAGGGCATCTATCCCGCTAACCTCTCCACACTGCGCCAAAAATTGACTAACGTGCTCTAGTGTGGTCTTGCTACCCTCGCCATCAAACTTAGTGAATTCAGGGATCCTATAGCCGCGGGGGTAGGGTACCGCATCAAGATGGTTGGGGTAGGGCTTACGGTAAACCCTAACTCGTCCCTTGGGCACGAAGCCAGCACACTCCCTAAATAGTGCGCGGACCCGCTCCTCTATGTCATCTTGGTATGTTGCTTGTGCGTGCCTCTCAGGCGGGGGCACGACACGCGGTGGGATATCGACGTGCCGGCCGTGTGCTTCTTCCCTGCATGCTATTTGTATAATGTGCTCGTTCCAGGCGTCTATGCATGCGGTGCGGGTAGCGCGGGCATTGGCGCAGGTGGTGCCTGGTATGTGGTGTTAGTTTGGCCGTAGGTGTAATGATTGGTCTCGGCCATAAGTGTTGAAGCCAGAGACGTGATTGTGCTGGTGCTGTCGTTAGTCCTAATGTATACGTGGTTTGTCGGTGGTGCGCTAGCAATAGGAACCGGGGGTACAGCCTTAGTAAAGCCGAGCCTTCTAAGAGTCACCTCTACATGGGAGCTGACTGCCGAATCTAAATGGTTGGCTAGCGAAGTGCTAACGGCTTGATCTACTAATGCGGCTATTTTCTGCTCAATTTCTAAAGAAGATAAACGAGGTGATATAGGTGTTACCTAGACCTGAGCGAGGTCGGGGGTGACGATGTCGTGCTTGATGAAGCCTGCGCGTGTCTTGACGTAGCCCCCAAGCATCATGTCTTGGAGCGCTTTTAACTTTGCCTCGATCTCTGCTCGGTCTTCTGCGGGGATATCTTCAAGTGTAGGTGACATTATGTTGCGGTTGTCGATATCCACGCCTCCTATTGCGTCCATCAGCGGTGTAGACGTAGTAGTCGATGTAGATGTACCGGTGGCCGATGTAGATGTACTCATCATGTTGGCGTAGCCTTCCCCAGCGGAGTCGCCAAAAAGTGTGTCGACACAAAAATGTGCCCCCGCACTTGGGTCAGTTCGACGATCCAAAAGTGCACGAATACTTAGGGACAAGCCTAAGCATGACGTGGCACCGACGTCGCGTTCTGACTACCCTTAATAGTGATAAGGGGGGTGGAGTCGCCAGGCAACCAGATTACAAAAAATAATCCAATTAGCCGAAAGAAATAGATTGAATAGAATAAAATCAGCAAACCAGTCGAAGGCCGCCAGGTTCAAAGTCTGATGGAAAGGGTGCGCCAAAGGGTACCTTCGGCGTCTGGTGCGAAGTGCTCGGCCAAAGGGTGCTTTGGCATTCGGACTAATCCGGCCGAAGGTGGACTCCAAACGGATCTGGACGCGATGATCACCTCTAAACAACGGGGTTCGGCATGATATCTCCGATACAACAATCTATGGGACAATGACACGAAGGCCACGCGCGAGTGCAACTTCGTCCAGTGCAGAGTATGGTCACGGCGAAGCCTCTTGCGACGAAGTATGCTGGCGAAGTGGCTCCGAACGTGCGAACCTGCAACAAAGATGATGCGATGTACAAATTCGGCCTGAGGACCGAATTTTGCTCCCTGTTGCACTAGTAGCGAAGGTAGCAATCTATTGCGCAGATTAGCGGATACTTCATAGGCGAAGTAACAAGGCGATATCAATCTATTACGTAGATTAACGGATACTTCACAGGCGAAGTAACAAGGATTACCACTGTTCCATAGTGGCCAGCGGAGGGCTTCCAGGCAAACCCACGAAGAGGTACAGGAAAATAAAGGTAAAGTAAATACGATCAAAGCATGAGCTTTGGTTTGGTTTGAGTTGGGGGGCTCTCCACGTCGGCCATGCCTCTCTATTTATAGGGGGTTAACTCCTAATCTAATCTGCTATTAATCCGGCCAGATAGAGATAGAAATTGAGCTGGAAATGTGTACAACTCTATCTCCGCCGAAGTGGGCTTCGGCCAGGCCCGTCGAGGCCTGTTCCTAGGGCCAAAGCTTCGGTAGCGTGGGCTTCGGCTAGGCCCATCGAGGACTGCTCCTCGGGCCGAAGCTTCGGTAGCGTGGGCTTCGACCAGGCCCGTCGAGGCTTGCTCCTCGGGCTGAAGCTTAGTCAGCGTGGGCTTCGGCCAGGCCCGTCGAGGCTTGCTCCTCAGGCCGAAGCTTCGGTAGCATGAGCTTCGACCAGGTCCATCGAGGCTTGCTCCTCGGGCCGAAGCTTCGTCAAAGTGGGCCTCCGAAGTCTTCTGAAGCTTCGGCAGCGTGGGCCTCCGAAGGCTTCCTGGCCGAAGCCCATGGGCTAGCTAGAGGCTTTCGGAGCCCATAGCTCAATGGACTTCGGCCCTGTAGGGCTTCAGACACACCCTGTACATGTGTACTTTCGGCCCAAATCACCAAAAATTGATATTTTGATAATCTAGCCATTACTGCCATTTTTTGCTATCAACACCTTCGCAAAATTCTTTAAAAGGTTCTGCTTCGAATTAGGTGCCATTGTCGACTGTTAACTCCCTAGGCACTCCGAACCTGCTAATGATATTCTGCCAAAAGAACTTTTGTACATTTTTTGAAGTGATAGCAATTAAGGGTTCAACTTCAACCCATTTAGAAAAGTATTTGATTTCTACCACTGCAAACTTGAAGCTGCCTTTTGCCATTGGAAAAGGGCCGATGAGAAGCATTCCCCATCGCGCCATTGGCCATATCGGAGCAATAACTTGAAGAGGTGTCAGTGGACGATGGCTCCGCCTACCCATCCACTAGCACCCTTGGCAGGTTCGAACCAATGATTCTGCATCTCTTACAATTGTTGGCTAATAAAGCCCCCAGCGAAGTGTTTTTCCCGCTAGAGCACGAGGGGCTAAATGGCTGCCACACATGCCTTCGTGAATCTCCCGAAGTATATATTGGCCTTCGGGTTCTGAGATGCATAGGAGTAGAGGAGAACAGACTCTAGCTTTATAAAGTATTCGGTTGACAAGCTTATAATTTCAGACCCTTGCTTGGAGCCTTTGGAAATCTGGACTTTCTAGCGAAGTTGTATTGTTTTGCAAAATATCCAAAATTGGAGTCCGCCAATCAGTGTAAGGAATTCAAAGGACTTCTGCGGAGGGTAGTTGATGCACCGAAGGTTTAACAGGTTCTTCATAAAAGGCACCTTCCGGGACGTCCAATGCTCCAGCTGCAGCCTTCGCTAAGACATCTCGAAGCTGATTATCCGCTCGAGGGATGCTTCGAATAGAGATTCCTTTAAACAATGCCTCCGTCTTGCGAATTTCATCTAGATATTTTGCGAGATGTGGATTCCTAGCTTGGAAGCTCTTGTCAACATGACCTGCAATAACTTGGGAATCTGTTTTTATTATAATTCTAGTTGCTCCAAGTGCTCTTGCCTTTCAGAGGCCTAGAAGGATTCTTTCGTATTCCGCAATATTGTTAGTGGACTTAAAGTTGAGCCTTGTAGAATACATGACTTTTTGCCGTAACAGCGATATTATTAAGGCTCCAGCACCGGCACCACATGCTTGAAAAGCTGCTTCAGAAAATATTGTCCATAGCCCTTTAGAGGTTTCTTCCAGAGCCCAAATTGCAGACAGAGTCCATTCAGCCACAAAGTCATCTATGACTTCGGATTTGATAGTTGTTCTTGAAGTGAAGGAAATACCGAAGGGGGCTAGCTCGACAGCCCATTTTCCAATTCTACCCGTGGAGTCTTTGCTCCGAAGCATATCACCAAGGGGATACTAGGTAGTGACAATTAAATTATGTGCTAAGAAGTAATGCCTTAACTTCCGCGAGGCTATTACCAAAGCATAAACAAATTTCTCGAGCTCGGAGTATCTTGTTTCCACTCCGGACAAAGCTTCTGAAATGAAGTATACTGGATTCTGCACTAA
This sequence comes from Zizania palustris, assembly GCA_019279435.1. Taxonomy (NCBI): domain Eukaryota; kingdom Viridiplantae; phylum Streptophyta; class Magnoliopsida; order Poales; family Poaceae; genus Zizania; species Zizania palustris. The sequence goes on from JAAALK010000290.1 coordinate 32,041,138, forward strand.
TTTTCCCTTGAGCTCTATTTCCCTGACCAACACTACACTTACTACGGAGCCTGTTGCTGCAAGATAAAGAAGGAAAGTTTCTTCTGAGAGGGGCACAGTAAGTGTTGATAAATTTCTGAGATAATCTTTAATATCATCGAAGCTTTTCTGGCACTTCGGTGTCCATTTGAAACTCTCGGACCCTTTTAGGGCTTTGAATATTGGGAGGCTTCACTCTGCTGATCTGGCTAGGAATCTACTGAGGGCTGCGAGGCATCCTATCAACTTTTGGACTTCCTTCAAATTTTCCGGTTGATCCATTATTTGTAGTGCGCTTATCTGCATCGGGCTAGCTTCGATTCCTCTGCTCGAAACTAATTATCCTAGCAATTTTCCTGCTTGCGCCCCGAATATATATTTTTTAGGGTTGAGGCGAACTCCACATGCTCGGAGGCTCTCAAAAGTTTCAGCTAGGTCTAGACTATGCTGGTGCTTTACAACACTTTTTAAGACAATGTCATCCATATAAGCTTCTACATTTTGTCCTATCTGGTTACCTAGAGCCTTAGCAATAAGACGTGAAAAAGTAGCCCCGGCATTCCGCATGCCAAAAGGCATTCGGACATAACAAAATACTCCGGAAGGAGTTACGAAACTTGTCTTGGCTTCATCTTCGCGCTTTAGCCAAATTTGATGATAACCGGAGTATGCATCCAGGAAGCTTAAAAGTTTGGAGCATGCCATAGAATCCACAAGTTGATCGATACGGGGCATAGGGTAGGGGTCTCGGGGGCATGCTTTATTTAAAGAAGTGAAATCGATGCACATGCGCCACTTGCCGGAGCCTTTCTTCTTGACGAAGATGGGGTTAGCCAACTACTCCGTGTGGGCTACTTCCCTGATGATTCCAACTCTCAGCAATTTTTCTACGTCCTCTATGGTGAGGTCTGCTCTTTCAGTTGATAATTTCCGGAGCCCCTAGCGAATTGGTCGAGCCTTAGGGTTGACGAGTAAACCATGCTCAATAATACTTCGGTCAACTCCGGGAATATCTTCGTCGGACCAAGCGAAGATATCTAAATTCTCTCGAACTACTTCTTCCAGCAAAGTAGATATTTCCGAAGGTAACCCCTTGCCAAATTGAATTGGATATTATTTGCCTTATTTAAAAATCATCTTTGTGATTACATCACCTTCTTGTCTTGGCTTGAGGGAAGGGCACTTCAAAAGGTCTACGGACCCCGAAGTTTCCTCCGAGTGCTCCAACACACTATTCACTTGCTGAGGATCAAGAGGTGGGCCATGGACATATTCTGCTCTCCGAGTTGCGGCTTGGTGATGAGGACATTGATAACAATGATAAAGACATCCAACACTCTATCATTCCTGGACCAATCACTCGCTCTCGTGCCCGCAAGCTTAATTATGAGGTGTGTTCGTTTCTTACTTTACATAATGATATGAATATGGATGGGATGCTACTTATGGGTGATATTTTGACTCTAAGAAACTTGGGAGAAGCACTTATGGATCAAACACAAGAAGGAGAGGCGGCGCAACAATCCAATTCGGATTCCACTTCAAACTCCGATTTCGGTTCGGTTTCAGCAGAACACCATTCATTAAAATGGGCATAACTTTGTCGTACGGAGGAGGATTGAGGCATTCTTTAAGGAGTTGGAAAGATAACGAAAATATCTTTTGAATGAATCTGGTGCCAAGTCATTTTTCGTTACGAAATGTTTTGTGTCATCTGAACAAGTCATAAGGTGTTGTGTCACCATTTTGGGCCACTTTGGGCCTCGTATCCGTTTGGGGCCTTAAGCCCAACATAAGGGAAGACTTTACACAAACCCTAGGTATTAATTATAATTTGTAGCCGTCATGAATTACGGTTAGGTTTTGTTTAATTTCGAACTGCCTTGTAGATTGAACTCTGATGTTCGCCAGATTGTGGAACCCCGCTCGAGAAATCGATCTTTCATTTGTTTGTGAGATTGTGTTTCCATGTTCTTGCTTGTGTTCTTGATTCACATGTAGGAATAAGACTTCTTGGCGAGGTAAATCACGTTCATGCGTGGTTGATAACCAATGGTGTCATGGTGTAGCGATTGCGGGGTTCAGATCAGTGATGATCGGAAGTCGGATCGTCAATGTCGAGTCCTCCACCAATCGAGTTTACCCCCTCTGATGGAAGATCGGGCACCCGTGCACATCAAGTGGTATCAGAGCCCATGTTTCCCATCAGGTATCACCATATTCCTTAGATTGTTCTTCGCCTTCTCCTAGAACTCCAGAAAAAGCCACAAAAAAGAGTCATAGACATCTAGTGCAAGTTATCCTTATCGTCCTACTGTTTTGAGCCTTTGCAATTTCATCACGGTGTCGTATTGCTGAGTTTTGATCCATGGTTGATGTCAGGTTGCTAGTTTAGAGTTATGTTCTTGATCACGAGTCAAATCCATAACCTTTTGTTTAGTCCCGGGATATCCGAATTCAACCCTAAACCCTAGTCAGAGTCAGTTCGGGGTCAGTTTGACCTTGCCTCGGTAAAATGGCCATAACTTTTGCATACGGATTCCGTTTGAGCTCTACCACCCGTCAAAATGATCGGGACGAAAAAACGCATCCAGACGTGAGTTGCAAAGTCGCTTAATATTGGGGTAAAGGGGCTAAATTCTTCCGGGAAAACAGAGTTCTAGAGGGGTTTTTGTTTGCAGCCAGCATAACTTTTTCCTTGTCGGGTACCTCGTTGAGTACTTATTGTTTGAGCAATCTATAAAAAAAGGAGAAAAAAGGAAAAAAAAATGAAAGAGAGGCCAAAATAAAAAAAAAGAGGCCAAGAAAAGAAAAAAAAGAAAAAAAAATATGTGAGGCATAAGAGGTAGAAGTTTTTCTAGTTTAAGTTTAGCGTTGTTACCTATATTTCTAAGTGCTGATTTTGGTGTTCTTGTTATTAGAGTTGGCTTCTCTTTTCGTTTCTAGGAGCACAAGTTAGACCAGCAACCAAGACAAGTATTGTTGATTATTATTGAGCTTTACTAACTGTTGTCGATTTGTGCTAATGCTTGCTACCAAAGATCAGCCTTCCGAGCTCCACCTTCCTTCTGATTAGTACGGTGACCAGCTGGCAATCGCTATACTCATGACTTCAACGGTATCATCCCCAACCCAACTGGTTGTGCCACCTGCTACGATTGGTAAGAACCTTGCATGAACTTGGTGAAATGCTTTAGTGTGAGCGACTCCACATCCTAGTAGTTCATAGGAAACTAACGCACTTGTGAGCTTGTTTGTGTTTTGTGTTTCCACTAACCATGGCAGGATCACACCAAAGCGATGGAGATGAATGTGTGTCCAAGTTCGAACTTGGAAAGTTGCTGCAAGAACTCAATGCAAACATCGTTAAGAGTAACCAGGACAATGAGAACACATTGGAGAGGATAGAGAGGAGTATTGCCACCCTCATCACCAGGATGGAGAACATAGAGGCATAGCAAGCGCCACCTAACGATAGAGCTGCGGATCTCAACGCAGATGGCATAAATCAAGAAGAGCATATCCACCCCCTTGCTCGAGACCCTCCTCCCCATCAACGAAATCCAGGTCGTCAAGGTATGGTAGGTAATAATGAAAACAACCCTCGTGCTGATAATTCGTTTGCTAAGGTTAAGTTCAGCATACCACCTTTTTCTAGCTCTTATGATGTTGAGACATATCTGAACTGGGAGATGACAGTAGAACAAAAATTTAACTCTCATCTTGTTCCAGAAATTCATAGAGTTAGACAAGCCACTAGCGAGTTTACCGATTTCGCTATTATTTAGTGGAATGAGCTATCAAATGTAGGCGTAACACCTGACACATGGGATGGGCTAAAGAGAGCTATGCGTGGTAGATTTGTCCCCACTACTTATAAACGTGATTTGCGTCAAAAATTACAGCGTTTAAACCAGTGAAATAAATCTGTAGAGGAGTACTACCAAGAACTACAAATAGGAATGTTACGTTGTGAGGTAGTTGAGGATGAGGATGATAAAATGGCTAGATTTTTTGGTGGTTTAAGAAGATAAATACAGGACATAGTTGATTATAAGGAATATTATTCTCTCAATAGATTGTTTCACCTTTCTATGAAGGTAGAAAGAGAATTGCAGGGACGACAGCTGAAGTCGAAGAGCAACTTCACCAACACAAAAGCGGCACCTAAAACGGGAAAATCAACACTACCTTCTACTGCACGGTCTAATTCCCCCTTCATACCTAGGGCGTGTTCAGCAACATTGTCGTCTTCACTACCACTAGAGAATAAGAGTAAAATAGCCATACCAGCAAATAGTTCCTCATCTGTTGCTTCTATAGGTCGAACGAGTGGAGTCATTTGCCACAATTGCAAAGGGAAGAGACATTTCATGAGATATTTCCCAAGCCAGAGACAGACATTCATTGCTACTGAGGATGGTGGGTATGTTAGTGCTAGTGATATTGATGAAGGTGGTACTAACAATGCAGGTAACGATGAGGAGACTAAAAGTGACGGCGAGGAGATTTTAGGTACTGCCGCCACTGAGAAGTATCAGGCATTGATTGTACAACGTGTTTTAAACACTCAAGTGGAGCAAATGGATAGACTTTAGCGACATAACTTATTTCAAATGTTCCTCATTATCAATGATCATCGTGTTCGTGTCATAATTGACGAAGGGAGCAGCAACAATTTGGTGAGCTTAGATCTGGTTAATAAGCTTGGATTGACCACACGTCCACATCATCATCCTTACTACATTCAGTGGTTCAACAATAGTGGCAAGGTCAAGGTAACACACTCTGCGAGAGTGCACTTTTTCATTGGTACGTACCATGACTTTGCTGATTTTGATATTGTACCCATACAAGCATGTTCACTTTTATTGGGTAGGCCGTGGGAATTTGATACGAATGCTACACATCATGATAAGAGTAATAAATATACACTTATGCACAAGGGAATGAAATTTACTTTGCTTCCTATGACTCCCACTGAAATTATGCAATGTGAGAAAGAGAGTATTGAGAATAGCAAGAAGGAGATTGCACCACAATATGAAAATCAGCAAGTAGCTAATACTATTTTTCCACCTAAGAAAGATAAGAAAGACAATAGCTCTAAGTCAGACAGAATTAAATTAAAGGGCGGTGTTATGCTTGCTACTAAATCTGATTTGGTTGATGTTAATGAGTTTGATTCTCCTTGTTATTATGCATTGATATGCAAAGAAGTCTTGTTTTCATTTGAGGATTCTTCCACCTTGTTGCCTCCTGCTGTCACCAACCTTTTGCAGGAGTATAATAAGGATGTGTTTCCAGCAGAGATGCCTCTAGGGCTGCCACCAATTCGAGGTATTGAGCATCAAATTAACTTGATCACAGGAGCGACATTGCCAAACCGTGTTGCATATATATAGAACAAATCCGGAGGAGACTAAAGAAATTCAGCGACAAGTCCAAGAACTTCTGGACTGTGGGTACGTACGAGAGAGCCTTATCCCATGTGTTGTGCCTGTTCTTTTAGTCCCTAAGAAAGATGGTAGTTGGCGTATGTGTGTTGATTGTAGAGCCATCAATAATATTACAATAAGGTATCGTCATCCTATTCCTAGGTTAGATGATATGATCGATGAATTGAGTGGGTCTATCATTTTCTTAAAGATTGACTTGCGTAGTGGATACCACCGAATTAGAATGAAATTAGGAGATGAAAGGAAAACAACTTTAAAAACTAAGTTTGGTTTATATGAGTGGTTAGTCATGCCTTTTGGGTTAACTAATGCAGCAAGAACTTTCATACGTTTAATGAATGAAGTATAGAGAGTATTTATTGGCAAATTTGTGGTGGTTTACTTTGATGATATCTTGATATATAGTAGGTCTATTGATGAACATTTGAATCATTTGCGTGCTGTTTTTAATGCTTTGAGAGATGCACGCTTGTTCGGTAATCTTGAAAAGTGTACTTTTTGTACGGATCGAGTCTCTTTTCTTGGCTATGTTGTTACTCCACAGGGTATTGAGGTAGATGAAGTGAAAATTGAAGCCATCAAGAGCTGGCCAACACCTCAAACCGTTACGCAAGAATTTCAGCACCATTGCTGCTCCACTCAATGAGTTGACAAAGAAGGGAGCTTCATTCACATGGGGCCCAGCACAAGAACAAGCTTTTAACATGCTTAAGGAGAAACTTACACATGCCTCTCTACTACAACTTCCTGACTTTGGTAAGACATTTGAGCTTGAATGTGATGCTAGTGGGATTGGTATAGGAGGAGTTCTCATACAAGAAGGTAAACCTGTTGCTTACTTTAGTGAAAAATTGCATGGACCTAATCTGAATTATTCCACTTATGATAAGGAGTTGTATGCTTTAGTTCGGGTATTAGAGACTTGGCAACATTACCTTTGGCCTAAAGAGTTTGTCATTCATTTTGATCATGAATCCTTGAAACATATTAGAAGTCAGGAAAAACTAAATAAGTGACATGCAAAATGGGTTGAGTTCATAGAGTCATTTCCATACATCATTAAACATAAACGTGGTAAAGACAATATCATTGCAGATGCTTTATCCAGGAGTTTTACTATGTTATCTCAGCTTGATCTTAAGATATTTGGTCTAGAAACAATAAAAGAGTTATATGCTACTGATCTAGATTTCGAGGATGCTTTTAAAAATTTTAGAGATTGCCGAACTTGGAATAAATATGTGTTGAATGATGGTTTATTATATCGTGCTAACAAGCTATGCGTCCCAGCTAGCTCCATTTGCCTTTTGTTTTTATATGAAGCTCACGAGGGAGGATTGATGGGACATTTTGGAGTGAAGAAAACTAAGGACGTGCTGTCCACACACTTCTTTTGGCCAAGGATGCGGCAGGATGTCGTGTGCTACGTCTCACGCTGCACTACATGTAACAAAGCTAAGTCACACTTAAATCCCTTTGGACTTTATATGCCCCTTCCTGTTCCTAGCGTCCCTTGGGAGAATATATCAATGGACTTTTTCTTAGGTTTACCAAGAACAAAGAGGGGGAGGGATTGTATATTTTTGGTGTACGATCAATTCTCAAAAATGGCACATTTTATACCTTGTCATAAGAGCGATGATGCTACAAACATTGCTGATTTGTTTTTCAGGGATATCATTCACCTACATGGAGTACCCACCACTATTATCTCTGATCGCGATGCGAAGTTCTTGAACCACTTTTGGAGAAGTTTATGGTGCAAGTTGGGAACCAAGCTTCTATTCTCCACCAATTGCCACCCTCAAACCGATGGGCAAACATAGGTAGTTAATTGTACATTATCCACCATGTTGCGGGCTATTTTGAAGAAGAATTTGAAGATGTGGGAAGACTGTTTACCTCATGTGTAGTTTGCATATAATCGAGCGATACATTCTACCATCAAGGTGAGAACTTTCTAGGTTGTGTATGGCTTCAATCCTCGTGCTCCCATTGATCTTTTGCCATTGCCTACTTCTGAACATGTGCATTTAGATGCTAAGACACGTGCTGATTTTATTCTGAAATTACATACCACAACTAAAGAACACATTGAGAAGATGACCGAAAAGTATAAAATTGCTGGTAGTAAGGGTAGGAGACATTTAACCTTTGAAATAGGTGATCTTGTTTGGTTACACTTGCGTAAAGATAGATTTCCAGATTTCAGAAAGTCTAAATTGATGCCTCGAGTTGATGGTCCTTTCAAGATAGTTAAGAAAATTAATGACAATGCATACCAGCTTAAGTTGCCTGCAGATTTTGGGGTTAGCCTCACATTTAACATTTTAGATTTGAAGCCATATTTGCGAGAAGAAGACGAGTTTGAGTCGAGGACGACTCCAATTCAAAAAGGGGAAGATGATGAGGACATCGATAACAATGATAAAGACATCCAACACTCTATCATTCCTAGACCAATCACTCACTCTCGTGCCCGCAAGCTTAATTATGAGGTGCGTTCGTTTCTTACTTTACATAATGATATGAATATGGATGGGATGTTACTTATGCGTGATATTTTGACTCTAAGGAACTTGGAAGAAGCACTTCTGGATGAAACACAAGAGGGAGAGGTGGCGCAACAATCCAATTCGGATTCCACTTCAAATTCCGATTTCAGTTCGGTTTCAGCACAACACCCTTCATTAAAACGGGCATAACATTCTCATACGGAGGCGGATTGAGGTGTTCTTTAAGGCATTGTAAAGATAACGAAAATATATTTCCAACGAATCTGGTGCCAAGTCCTGGTTTGTTACAAAATTTTATTTGTCGTCCGAACAAGTGATAAGATGCTGCGTCACAATTTTGGGCCACTTTGGGCCTTGTATCCGTTTGGGGCCTTAAGCCCAACATTAGGGAAGACTTTACACAAACCCTAGGTATTAATACTCTGTAGCCATCATGAATTAGTGTTGGGTTTTGCTTAGTTTCAAACTGCCTTGTAGATTGAACTCTGACGTTCGTCAGATTGTGGAACCCCGCTCGAGAAATCGATCTTTCATTTGTTTGTGAGATTGTGTTTCCATGTTCTTGATTCGTATGCAGGGATAAGCCTTCTTGGTGAGGTCAATCGCGTTTGTGCGTGGTTGATAACCAATGGAGCCATGGTGTAGCGATTGCGGGGTTTGGATCAATGCTGATCGGAAGCCGGATCGTCAACGTCGAGTCCTCCACCAATCGAGTTTACCCCCTCTGACAGAAGATCAGGCACCCGTGCGCATCACTTGGTCTCCCGAAATAGTAAGAACTCCACTTTGCATGGGCATCTTGAGCCATAGATAATTGTGATGTGCCACAGCTCCGAATTGGTTCAGCATTCCCCTCCCGAAAATTACGTTGTAGGCGTACGGGGCGTCGACGACGTCGAAGATGACTTCCTCAACTCTTGCCAGGTGTCACTCTCCAAAGGCAACCTCAAGGCCTATCTGGCCGAGGGCATCGAGAGGAGGACATGTGAATCCTTGGAGTGGGCGGGCTGCCGGAAGCAAGTGCCTTCGGGGGATACACATCTAGTCGAAGGCCTGGACGAAGAGTATATCAGCGAAGCTTCCACCATCCACTAATATCCTTCGGACTTCGACTTCAACTCCTGCTATGTCAGCTGAAACGACAAGGGGTCAGCATGAGGGAATTTCACCCCTACAGCATCATGAGCAGAAAATGAAATAGGTACATGGGACCACTCGGGCATTTCTACAGTCGAGTTCGCTTCGCTGACGCTTTGACATATTACCAAGGGTGCCCCTCCGGAGATGGGTAGGACCACTTGCTTGCCGCGATCTTGAGGGTCCTCTTGCTTCGGTGGTGGCATAATGTTGGCCACCAGGAGCTGCATTGGTGCTTCAAGATTGCCGGCCCGCCCCACGGCTTGTACAGGCTCCGCTCGTGTTGTTGGAGGAGCTCGATCAGTAGTACCTCACCCTGAATTTCTCCCTAAGTACTCGCCTCAAAGGGCCAGTATAGATTTACAGTCTTCGAAATACGGGCTGTGGCAGAGAACTAGCTTTTAGAACTAGGTTCCCCACGGACGGCGTCGACTGTTGGCGTAAAAGATTATGCTAACAGGTTCTCTAAGATTAAGAACTAACAAATGAAGTGTTTGTGAAAGCAAACTATCTCAAGCCTTCGTTCAGGATAATAGCTCGAAGTAGTTTGAAGTTGTGTATTAAATATCTGAATATTTGATCCCCATTACAGGATGAGAAAGGGGTATTTCTAGGTAAAAACTCTAAGGAAAAGACCTTTTTACCCCTCATTTACAACCAACATAGTGGAAACTATTTCGGTGCCCCGAATAGGGATAAAATAGTAAATTATGTTCAAAGTAGGTAGACATAATAAACATCCCATCCTTCTAGCTGTTTTCAACTATGGAGGGGGAAGCCTTCGGAGGGTATCTTCGAATTGGAGTCTAGAAAGACCCTCCGACTTTAACCCTTCTAGTTCGGAGATATGCCTGGAACTTGGAGATTATGATTTTTCTTTGTCTTATAATCTGGAAGGTTGTGGGGATGAAGTATTTCCCCCCAACACTGTGGATGACATATTGTTGATCGAAAACGACATTCCTTTGTTTAATGCTCTCAAGAATTCACTGAAAAATAGTTTTTCGATGAAAGATCTTAGATAGGCAGCATACATTTTGGGCATAAAGATCTATAGAGATAGATCAAAATAGTTATTGGATTAAGCCAGAGTTTGTACATTGACAAGGTTTTGAAACGGTTCAAAATGCAGAATTCTAAGAAGGGTTTTCTGCCAATGTCACATGGTATTTGTAACAGCCCCAAAATTTAAAAGGGAATAAAATAAAAGAAATATAATAAATAAAAGAATTTCTGAATTTTGTTATTAATAAAACACCTAAAAGAGCCCTATTAAAGCCAAACAGAAACAAATATTCAAAATTTGGACTTGAAAATTTTATGGGATAAACTAGAAGCCAAGAAATATTTTTGAGAATTTTTACAAAATTTTATCAACAGTGCTTCAAGCCTTAAATCAATAAACCAATTTCTGGAATTAATTTAAATCGAAAAAGGATTTAAATTGTTAGTGGGCCGCCTCCCTCCTTTCTGCCTTAGCCCAGCCCAGCCCACCGCCTGAGTCACCGACGCATGGGACCCGCCTGTCGGCGCCGCCCCCTTCTCCCTCCTCTCCCGCGCGAGTGCTCGCTGGCCCACTCGTCAGCCTCCCGCTCTCTCCTTCCTCTCTCTGCCCCGGGACCCCACTTGTCGGCGCGCCTGGTTCCGCCAGCGCCCACTGACATGTGGCCCCCTCATGTCAGCATCTTCTTCCCCAACGGAAAGGGATCCTCTCTTTCCGATTCCGGCGCCCCCTTTCCAATCTCAGCCGCCGGCCGCCTCGTGACCCCAATCCGGTCCCGGATTCTTGCTCCCCGATCTCCGGCCATCCCTTTCCGTTAGAAGCCGACGCCATCTCGCCCAGTTGGAAGGGAATCCGAGCTCATGGAAGCTCGCCGGCGGAAATGGAAACTCCCCTCGGTTTCCCCTCTTTTGCCTTCCATTCTTAGCACCGGCGAGCCCTTTATAACCCCCTCTCTTCACCGCACTCAACCACGCCACGGTTAGCCCAAGCCACTTCAAACCGAAGCACCACCGCTCGAGTTCCTTCGGTTTTCCCTGTTTTTCACTCCGGCCGACGATCGCCGGCGCACCGTGCCACCGCCGCCCTCGCCGAGGCCACCGTCGAGACCGCCGTTGCCACTGCTCCCACGGTCTCGCCTTCATTCGCGTCCCTCGCCGCCGGATCGCCGTCGCCACCGTCGACCCGAAGGTCTTCATCACCTCCCCTCGCCGCCGGCCACCTCCGGTCTCCGTCCGCCCCCATCTCCGGTACGAACGAGACCCTTGAGCTATGCTCGTTCCATTTTTACGCTCGGATTAGCCCCTAGGCCACCGCAACCGTCGTCGCACGCCTCGCCGTCGCCGGGGAAGACGGTACCCCTCGCCGTCGTCCCGTGCCGTGCCGGACGAGATCGCAGCCACTCGATCTGCAACGGACGGCTGGGATTATAACCCGAGATCGAGCGCTAGGATGTGGTTGACCCTCGGTTGACCGGTATCGACGCATCCTAGCCGTCGATCGCCACTTAAGTGCCCCGCTGCGCTGGAAATCGTTGGATCTGGATCCAACGGTCCAGATCTAGCCGGTCCAGCGCACAGTGCGCGGGTCCATGGTGGACCTGGCTCACCGTGGACCCGCAGCTGATTTCTGTGTAAAATAAAATTCAGAAAAATGGATTAAACTTCCAAAATTCATATCTTGCTCAAATTAACTCCAAAATTCACCATTTTAATTCTGGAAAATTTGTATTTTCATCCTCTACACTTTTATGCAATAAAAACAATATGTTTATTTGGCACATAATAATCTTATTAAATAATAAAGAAAAGTCCCCTTTAGGAAATTAATTAATATTGCAATAAAATAATTCAGATAAACCCTTAAAAATTTATAAAGTAATATCAGAAGATATAATGGCTCTATTTCACTGTTATTAACACAATAAAAATGGAATGACCATGTTGTCCATGACATTTTGTTAAATAACATTCCTAAGACCCCTTTTAGGATTTAATTAATATTCCAATTAAATAATTCAGAAAAACTCTTAACAATTTATATACTAATTTTAGATGATCTATTAACTCCAGTACACTGGTTATAAGCCAATAAAAATATAATAATTCATTTTGCTCATTTTAATTTACTAACCACCATTTCCAAGACCCTTTAAAATAAATGATTAATTCATATAAAGGAAATACAACACCCTACAAAAATACTATGAAAAACTATATAATAAATTCAGAGGACTTCATGACTTTGTTCTACTGTTTTAATGCAACAAAAATAAACATGTTCACTATGCCCACTTTAATCTATTAACTAATATTGCAAAAGCCCTTGTAGGATAAATTAAGTAATTCATATAATAAAAGTTAAACACTTTATAAAAATGTCATGACAACTTATATAATAACTTCAGAAAACCTAACCACTTGAGTTCACTATTTTTAATAAACATAGAATATTCGTCTTGTCCACTTTATTCCACTAAATAATATTGCAAAGGCCCTTTTAGGACATTTAATTAAGGCATTTAAGAAGAAGTCAACCTTTTATGAAATTATCCTAAAACTTATATAACAAACTTCAGAAGATCTAAAATAACCTAATGTCACTATATTGATGCCATAAAAACATTAAGGTCATTTTATAACTTTTTACTTCAACTTTAAAAAGGGGAGAAATAAAACCCCCTTAGGAAGAATAATTATATCAAGCTATAAGAATTAAGGAATCTCATTAAAAATTAATCTTAAATGTTTAAGTAACAAAAACCTAAAAGTGAAGACTCTATCTCCTTTACTTAATCCAACATAAACATGTATGTTGTATGGTTGTTTGTTTTGGATTGTTTATTGAATGTTTTATTTACTTTTCCGCATCGAGAAGACTACGACGTCGTCGAAGATCCAGAGATCTATCCCAAGGTTTCACCTTCACCATTCACGGATCAAGGCAAGTCATCGACCCTTCTGTGGAAACAGTTGATCATATTTGAGCCCATGTTTTAATAAGCTATCGCTATAACTCATAGGTTAATATTGCATTAGTCAAATATCAAGCCTTACACTTATATTTAGTAGATCCCGTCCTTGTGTGCAAACCCAAGCCATGCTTATTGAGCCTTAACTCCTTGTCACTCTACTATTAAAATATTAGCTAGTGCCCAATGTACCGGCACAACTGCTATAGGATATAAAGAATGAGTCGTAGATAGATGGATTCTGGTATATGAGATACCCCGTTATTCTTGTCTCTGGACTCTGTTGGAGTTAGGTATGTTATAAGTATGGTGGGTTCCGGGTGCAAGCTCGGAAACTGGTTGGTCGCACCCGGGGCACTATAAGGACCGGTCTGCGGGATCTGTTGCAAAGCACTTCCGTACCAACCACAAGTCTAATGGGTAAGTCCTAACTGGAAGTGTGGAACACTCCGTCTCTCGGCACCATAGTGGAGGGGGCAAGGGGCTAGCCTGCGGGCGACTTGTACCAAAGGAGGCTCAAGGGGGGGTATGGTGGGGCTCCGACGCGTCGGGACACCATATGAAACCTATAAGAGGGTGCTGTTGATTCGAAGAAGACCATACGGAAGGTTTTGGCACGAGTTCCCGTGAAATGGGTCATCTCGTTACACTTCGGTGTAAGTGATGAGTGCGTGCCTTGTGGGTACAGTGGTACATCTCTGATCAGAGTAAATTCAATCTTTTCGAAAAGCCGAGCCCACGGTCAAGGGCGGGTTGTGTGACTACTCGCAGTTAGTTTACAATTGTTTGAATGCTCAAGTTATTCATGGCATGTAAGGACTGTTGTGCGAGGAGGTGAAACGTACTCCTCGAGTTAGAAGATGATGATGCATACACATGTTTACTTTTCAGTACTAATAAATTGATCACACTTAATGCTTTACAATTATGCTGCTTCCGCAAAACTAGCCACTTTCTCCCTTGTTATTTACCTTGCATTATAATTGCATTCGGTGGCTTGCTGAGTACATCTGTACTCACCCCGTTGACTTACAACATCAGAGCCCATCTACTACGAGAAGGATGAAGGTCTGGAGTAGCAACCCAGTCAAGGCGAGACTGGAAGGAGGCGTTCATCTAGGACCCTTGATTTTATTAGTTTCTCTTCACTTTCATTCACTTTTGTATTAATGCGGTCTACGAACCGTGAATGATTGCTCGTATTTGTACGTGGTCGCATGATGAACGTCTTGTTTTATTGATTTTCTATGGAATTTCAATAAAGTCCTGATTTATTAAATCGGGGCGCGACAAGATGGTATCAGAGCCGACTTGACTGTAGGAAGCCAAACAGACCTGACCTTAGGACTTATATATATTCACTATATTTTACAAAAGATTACTTATCCTCTCATCTCCCGAGGTTTTCACAAAATTTTCTCTCTTTTATAGATGCCGGTTCACACCATGAGCGGGACTCTTCGTGACGAGGCCGGATTCATCCGCGAGCTTCGCGTGCTCGTCGACTTTTTGGGGTTTCCCCATGAGCCTGCGTTCCACGGGATTTTTTCCCGATGCGAATGAGAGCTACTGCGAGGTCACGGTTGTGATCCGCCCCTCTTCCACGCAGCCACCCTTCTACACCCATGGAGTTGGAGGACCTTCATTCGTGGTGGCCAGCCAGCGAGCCGCTCTCCAGTCCCTCGCCGAGCTTCGCCTGGTCTACAACTGCCACCTTCGCGACACCATCTACCGCTTCATGCCCATGCGTACGCCAGGGAGTCACCGCAGCATCTACATCAACTCCCTCCCTCAGGACAACTCCGCCATCGCCCGCACCATGAGACTTTTGGAGGCCATGGACAACCTTCATACGGAGGCCGTCCTCGACGCAGATAGCCAGCACGACACCATCGACTTCTACCGTCACTCATCGGAGAACCTGGCCCGCGAGAATGCTGAGCTCCGTCGACAAGTCCAGCAGAACCCCCAGCTCACTCTCGAGGTAGAGGAGTTGAGGCGTCAGAACGAGCTTCTACGCCAAGGCGCCATGGTCAATGCCCAGCTCCGCCAGCAGCTCAAAGACTTGAAGAAGGACCTTGAGGAGATCGCACCTCTTCTGCCTCGCAAGAAGAAACCCCTTCGGATCCCTACCGTGAGGCCCAAGAGGATCTCCCACAGTGCTCCACCCGCCGGACCGTCAAGTTCCTCGACCCCAACCGTCTCCCGCGAGCCCGTGATCGAGTCGTCCCCTGAGCTACCGTAGACGTAGATTTACGGTTGATTGCTTTTCTTTTTACTTGATTGTATTACCATTCATGTCAAAAATAAGGCATGAATGAATATATAAATATATGAAATCGCAAGAACGATACGTTTTGAAATAAAAGCTTAATCTCATTTACCTAGACCTATTGAATCATAATCCCATTATCAAAGAGAGAATCTACCTCTAGTCTCATAATTCATTCGTCGCCGTTCTGCAAGATCAACTCCAATCATAAAGTCAAGACAAGTTGTCAAGAAAGCCCTAACTTAGCCAAGCTCAATCTATGAAAATGCAGACTTGAAGCCTATCTTTAACCTTCTACTTCTAGCCTTTCCGAATCTCGGGACGAGATTCTTGTTAAGGAAGTTAGGATTGTAACACCTCGATTTTTGCGAGGCATTAAAAATAAAATTTCCCCTTAATAAATAAATTTCAGGAAAAGTATTTAGTATAAAGCAAGAAAGAGGAAAGCTAAAATATGGGCCTAAAAATTTCATTTAAAATTAGCCAGAGTATCTTTCCTAAAAATTCTCCTAAGCATCAAATTGTGTTCCAAAAATTTTCTTGAATTTTGGTACCAAGGAATTCAATAAGATATAATCAACATCACTTCATCTTAAAACATCTAACACAAATCAATAAAATATGTTACAACACGAATGTTGAGTGAATAAAATACATGATAAGTCATTTATATTAAAAATGATATAGGGCATGAGTATGAAAGTAATAAGGGACTAACATAAAGCATATAGGTCAAATTATCCATCTTAGGCAATAAAATCAGTAACAATTTCCCCTTAATGACGGCACCTTCTTTTTGAACCCCTCAACTTCAGGATGGCCAATGACCAAGGATCAGAAGACCCACGCGACGGAAACACCTCAGGCAACCTGCCTCAGTGGGGTGAAACTGGACATCAGCAGACCCCTGTTGTCTATCATCCCACACTTGCGGAGATGATGACAAAACAAAATCAACTGATCGCCACACTGCTTACCCAGATGCAACAACTACAAAAACAGATGCAAGAGCAGCAGGCACAGTTGTTCCGTCTCCAACAACACCAACACGAGCTCTCCCTTCAGCTGATCCACGGGGATTTCGCCAACTTTCAGAGATTGGTGAATGAAGCAATTATACCAGAAACCAGAGTGATTCCACCTCAAGCCCCAACCCCTGCCAAGCCACGAACCACCCTCAGAGGGCCAAGCACAGACATCCCACCCCAAGCACCACCTACCGGAAGAACCCTAGCACAAGCTACCGGATATAAGAGGGACAGGAACGGCAAGCCAATTGTGTGCTACAACTGTCGCCAAGGAGGACACTACGCCAACAACTGCACCTATCCCAAGCGAGTGCCATCTTCCATTCCAAAACCAGAGGGACATACGCCAGATCACCACAAAGAGAAACCAGATACAACCAAAGACATTCCCAATTTGGTCTCAACCAACCCAGATCCGGAGATCGCCTTGCCTACTTCTGATGTAACCCCTTCTCCTAACCCAGAGCACTAGTAGAACTCAGTCCCTTAATTTTCCCGAGGTTCGCTTCGAATCTCGAGGACGAGATTCTCTGTAAGGGGGATAGGATTGTAACAGCCCCAAAATTTAAAAGGGAATAAAATAAAAGAAATATAATAAATAAAAGAATTTCTGAATTTTGTTATTAATAAAACACCTAAAAGAGCCCTATTAAAGCCAAACAGAAACAAATATTCAAAATTTGGACTTGAAAATTTTATGGGATAAACTAGAAGCCAAGAAATATTTTTGAGAATTTTTACAAAATTTTATCAACAGTGCTTCAAGCCTTAAATCAATAAACCAATTTCTGGAATTAATTTAAATCGAAAAAGGATTTAAATTGTTAGTGGGCCGCCTCCCTCCTTTCTGCCTTAGCCCAGCCCAGCCCACCGCCTGAGTCACCGACGCATGGGACCCGCCTGTCGGCGCCGCCCCCTTCTCCCTCCTCTCCCGCGCGAGTGCTCGCTGGCCCACTCGTCAGCCTCCCGCTCTCTCCTTCCTCTCTCTGCCCCGGGACCCCACTTGTCGGCGCGCCTGGTTCCGCCAGCGCCCACTGACATGTGGCCCCCTCATGTCAGCATCTTCTTCCCCAACGGAAAGGGATCCTCTCTTTCCGATTCCGGCGCCCCCTTTCCAATCTCAGCCGCCGGCCGCCTCGTGACCCCAATCCGGTCCCGGATTCTTGCTCCCCGATCTCCGGCCATCCCTTTCCGTTAGAAGCCGACGCCATCTCGCCCAGTTGGAAGGGAATCCGAGCTCATGGAAGCTCGCCGGCGGAAATGGAAACTCCCCTCGGTTTCCCCTCTTTTGCCTTCCATTCTTAGCACCGGCGAGCCCTTTATAACCCCCTCTCTTCACCGCACTCAACCACGCCACGGTTAGCCCAAGCCACTTCAAACCGAAGCACCACCGCTCGAGTTCCTTCGGTTTTCCCTGTTTTTCACTCCGGCCGACGATCGCCGGCGCACCGTGCCACCGCCGCCCTCGCCGAGGCCACCGTCGAGACCGCCGTTGCCACTGCTCCCACGGCCTCGCCTTCATTCGCGTCCCTCGCCGCCGGATCGCCGTCGCCACCGTCGACCCGAAGGTCTTCATCGCCTCCCCTCGCCGCCGGCCACCTCCGGTCTCCGTCCGCCCCCATCTCCGGTACGAACGAGACCCTTGAGCTATGCTCGTTCCATTTTTACGCTCGGATTAGCCCCTAGGCCACCGCAACCGTCGTCGCACGCCTCGCCGTCGCCGGGGAAGACGGTACCCCTCGCCGTCGTCCCGTGCCGTGCCGGACGAGATCGCAGCCACTCGATCTGCAACGGACGGCTGGGATTATAACCCGAGATCGAGCGCTAGGATGTGGTTGACCCTCGGTTGACCGGTATCGACGCATCCTAGCCGTCGATCGCCACTTAAGTGCCCCGCTGCGCTGGAAATCGTTGGATCTGGATCCAACGGTCCAGATCTAGCCGGTCCAGCGCACAGTGCGCGGGTCCATGGTGGACCTGGCTCACCGTGGACCCGCAGCTGATTTCTGTGTAAAATAAAATTCAGAAAAATGGATTAAACTTCCAAAATTCATATCTTGCTCAAATTAACTCCAAAATTCACCATTTTAATTCTGGAAAATTTGTATTTTCATCCTCTACACTTTTATGCAATAAAAACAATATGTTTATTTGGCACATAATAATCTTATTAAATAATAAAGAAAAGTCCCCTTTAGGAAATTAATTAATATTGCAATAAAATAATTCAGATAAACCCTTAAAAATTTATAAAGTAATATCAGAAGATATAATGGCTCTATTTCACTGTTATTAACACAATAAAAATGGAATGACCATGTTGTCCATGACATTTTGTTAAATAACATTCCTAAGACCCCTTTTAGGATTTAATTAATATTCCAATTAAATAATTCAGAAAAACTCTTAACAATTTATATACTAATTTTAGATGATCTATTAACTCCAGTACACTGGTTATAAGCCAATAAAAATATAATAATTCATTTTGCTCATTTTAATTTACTAACCACCATTTCCAAGACCCTTTAAAATAAATGATTAATTCATATAAAGGAAATACAACACCCTACAAAAATACTATGAAAAACTATATAATAAATTCAGAGGACTTCATGACTTTGTTCTACTGTTTTAATGCAACAAAAATAAACATGTTCACTATGCCCACTTTAATCTATTAACTAATATTGCAAAAGCCCTTGTAGGATAAATTAAGTAATTCATATAATAAAAGTTAAACACTTTATAAAAATGTCATGACAACTTATATAATAACTTCAGAAAACCTAACCACTTGAGTTCACTATTTTTAATAAACATAGAATATTCGTCTTGTCCACTTTATTCCACTAAATAATATTGCAAAGGCCCTTTTAGGACATTTAATTAAGGCATTTAAGAAGAAGTCAACCTTTTATGAAATTATCCTAAAACTTATATAACAAACTTCAGAAGATCTAAAATAACCTAATGTCACTATATTGATGCCATAAAAACATTAAGGTCATTTTATAACTTTTTACTTCAACTTTAAAAAGGGGAGAAATAAAACCCCCTTAGGAAGAATAATTATATCAAGCTATAAGAATTAAGGAATCTCATTAAAAATTAATCTTAAATGTTTAAGTAACAAAAACCTAAAAGTGAAGACTCTATCTCCTTTACTTAATCCAACATAAACATGTATGTTGTATGGTTGTTTGTTTTGGATTGTTTATTGAATGTTTTATTTACTTTTCCGCATCGAGAAGACTACGACGTCGTCGAAGATCCAGAGATCTATCCCAAGGTTTCACCTTCACCATTCACGGATCAAGGCAAGTCATCGACCCTTCTGTGGAAACAGTTGATCATATTTGAGCCCATGTTTTAATAAGCTATCGCTATAACTCATAGGTTAATATTGCATTAGTCAAATATCAAGCCTTACACTTATATTTAGTAGATCCCGTCCTTGTGTGCAAACCCAAGCCATGCTTATTGAGCCTTAACTCCTTGTCACTCTACTATTAAAATATTAGCTAGTGCCCAATGTACCGGCACAACTGCTATAGGATATAAAGAATGAGTCGTAGATAGATGGATTCTGGTATATGAGATACCCCGTTATTCTTGTCTCTGGACTCTGTTGGAGTTAGGTATGTTATAAGTATGGTGGGTTCCGGGTGCAAGCTCGGAAACTGGTTGGTCGCACCCGGGGCACTATAAGGACCGGTCTGCGGGATCTGTTGCAAAGCACTTCCGTACCAACCACAAGTCTAATGGGTAAGTCCTAACTGGAAGTGTGGAACACTCCGTCTCTCGGCACCATAGTGGAGGGGGCAAGGGGCTAGCCTGCGGGCGACTTGTACCAAAGGAGGCTCAAGGGGGGGTATGGTGGGGCTCCGACGCGTCGGGACACCATATGAAACCTATAAGAGGGTGCTGTTGATTCGAAGAAGACCATACGGAAGGTTTTGGCACGAGTTCCCGTGAAATGGGTCATCTCGTTACACTTCGGTGTAAGTGATGAGTGCGTGCCTTGTGGGTACAGTGGTACATCTCTGATCAGAGTAAATTCAATCTTTTCGAAAAGCCGAGCCCACGGTCAAGGGCGGGTTGTGTGACTACTCGCAGTTAGTTTACAATTGTTTGAATGCTCAAGTTATTCATGGCATGTAAGGACTGTTGTGCGAGGAGGTGAAACGTACTCCTCGAGTTAGAAGATGATGATGCATACACATGTTTACTTTTCAGTACTAATAAATTGATCACACTTAATGCTTTACAATTATGCTGCTTCCGCAAAACTAGCCACTTTCTCCCTTGTTATTTACCTTGCATTATAATTGCATTCGGTGGCTTGCTGAGTACATCTGTACTCACCCCGTTGACTTACAACATCAGAGCCCATCTACTACGAGAAGGATGAAGGTCTGGAGTAGCAACCCAGTCAAGGCGAGACTGGAAGGAGGCGTTCATCTAGGACCCTTGATTTTATTAGTTTCTCTTCACTTTCATTCACTTTTGTATTAATGCGGTCTACGAACCGTGAATGATTGCTCGTATTTGTACGTGGTCGCATGATGAACGTCTTGTTTTATTGATTTTCTATGGAATTTCAATAAAGTCCTGATTTATTAAATCGGGGCGCGACAGTATTTCTCTTAGCAAGACTTAGTGTGCTGCAACACCTGATGAGCTAGAGAAGATGAGTGTGATCCCGTATAGCTCCACAATTGGATCCATCATGTATGCCATGCTATGTACCTGCCAAGATGTTTTCAATGCTCTAGGTGTTACGAGAAGGTACCAATCGAACCCGAGTGAAAATCACTGGTCTATAGTAAAGAGTATCCTCAAGTACTTTAGAAGGACTGAGGAAATGTTCCTAGTATACGGTGGTGAAGAGGATCTCGTTGTAAGTGGTTACACAGATGCTAGCTTTCAGACCAATAAATATGATTCTCGATCGCAATCTAGCTTTGTGTTGTGCCTCAATGGAGGCGCAGTGAGTTGCAAGAGTTCCAAGCAATAGACAGTGGCCAATTCTAAAACAGAAGCTGAGTATATCGCTGCTTCAGAAGCCGCGAAGGAGGCCGTTTGGATCAGAAAGTATGTTTTTGAGCTAGGTGTTGTTCCTAGTGCGTCCAGTCTAATGGACCTCTATTGTGATAATAGTGGTGCCATTGTGCAAGCAAAGGAGCCTAGATGACATCAGAAATCCAAACATATATTTCGGCGATATCACCTAATCCGTGAGATCATTGAGAGAGGTGATGTGAAGATTTGGAAGGTGCACACGGATTTGAACATGGTGGATCCGTTGATGAAGCCTCTTCCACAGCCCAAGCATGAGGCACATATGAGCTCCATGGGTATTAGATACTTGCGTGAGTGAGTCATGTGTTTGTGGAAGATGCTATTAGAGTCTATACTAATGTTTAAGGATAATTGTTATCTTGTTCCTTGAATAAATATCGTTTGTATTTAATTAATGAGTACGACTTGTTATGTGAAAGTATTTGCTTTATTACGATGTTGTTCAAAAGGGTCCCTAATCTTGTCATCATGTGGGACAGTGATGATACATGGATTAGCACATCCGATTAATTGATGATTGTGTTTCACAGATCATAGACATAGAGATGTCGAATCAGTGATGTGGACACATGTTGGTGAACATGGTGTCAGACAGACCCACTTGAGATACTACTTGTAATACATGGATTAGCACATTACATGATTGTTATTGTAATGTGCTAACAGTTGTCATCTCAAATGGTGTACCTACAGAGTCGGACCTGAGATCGTTATTTGATTCCAGAATGCGTAGTGACACATTTAGATGCTTCCTAACGCTATTCCATAACATAGTAGTAATACGGGTTGTTTTCAGGTGTGTTGTGAAACATGTCTTGGGATATGAACGGTCAAGATGGAATTTACCCCTCCAAATAACGGGAGAGTCGTCTTTTGGCCCCCTCGAGGTATTGGATTGGAAAAGTACATGACCATGCCACTACGACTAAGGAGTTAGTCATGATTTGAATCTGATACTTGATCGAGTGAAATGTCGAGCTAACTAACAAGGGTGGCACATATCTCTCCTTGAGCTTGACTGACGACGCATGGTAAAGGGACTAGTGCTTGAGTATATCAAGGTTCATGAAAATTTGATTTTGTATGCTTTCAAGAGTCAATATGTGCTGCTAGGTACCGCTATTGATCAGTGAGTCGGAAACAGTTTCCGGTAAACAGCCGTTAGTGTATGAACCTATCGGGTCACACACTTAAGGGGATGGATTAAAAACATGCAAAGAATTGGTTCTTGTGCAAGAGGGATATTGAAGGATATGCCTAAGAAAATTCTGTGTATCGAAAGTTCCGATAGGAAGTATCGTAAGTTCTGGTTATTTTCTAGTCTCAATAGAGAGAGAAAATATTTCTTCTAAAGTTCTGATATGGTATCGGAAGTTCTGATGAGCCAGAAGTTCCAATTTAGAATTGGGGAATTTTTGTACTAATTGGAAGTTCTGATATGGTATCAGAAGTTCCGAGGTGGGCAAAAACAGATTGGATCTATTGTGTATCGTGCTGAATTAGGAGACCAGAAAAAAACCTTGTCGGAAGATCCGATCCAGGATCGGAAGTTCTGATGTGGTGTATCAGATTGGATCTGTTACGAATACGAATTAGTTGTAACTAATTTGTGGGTTCCAAGATGTGCACGACCTAGGGGGCTTTCAGCCCTATATAAAGAGAGCAGGAGGTCTTGGAACAAGGAATAAGCCTATATTAGACCTAGCCATTAAAGACTCCTCTACTTCCTTACTTGATCTCAATGTTTGAGATCAAGGATCCCTGTCTCTCACGTGCGATGCTAGCATGCTACTATGGGAGATTTTCCATCCCTGTATGTGTGGACTCCATGGAGGTGTTGCTCCAATAGTGACGCTCGTGGACATATACAAGCGAATGACGATGTCGTCTTCATCGATCATATCGCCGAAGCACGGCAAGGACAAAGCGAGGATAGGCTTGATGCACTACTCCAACATCTTCTTCCGCTGCACCTAGCGCATCTCGTGCTAGAAGGTACTGGTCCATGATCTAGCACGCGCATGAGTCTTGGGCTTAGGGCATAAATTTTTTAATTTGCCGGCTAGCATAGCTCCCCTATTCCCCAACACTAGGCTTTACCAAATCTTGGCATCAACATTACCCCTATGTCTTTCGTTCCACTCTGATCCACCTTTTCCTTAACATGCCATTCATTCTTGATTTTCTTAGGGCAATCAATCTCATAATCATGTTTTGACCCTTCTAGCTCCTTCTACCGCAGCCGTTGCACCCTTCTCTTCTGGTTCTTCATGAAAATCCCACTCGACTACCGTTGAGGGTTACTCACTATTGTTTGGGCATGGGATGATTGGTCACCTTTTTCGGTATTGATGGGACCAAGCCTTTCGTGCACCGATGGCTTTTGTGGTGATGGCCTCCGATGGATGCTTGACCCTTTCCGATCATATGACCTTCCTCTACCACTGTGGGTCATCTGTACGCCTCCCCACTTGCTTGTTCCATCACTACATTCAGGGCAAGTGTCCATTGATGGCAGGCGTATCCCTTCATTCTAGGAGAACCTAAAAAATTTACAATTGCAATGAGGGTTATACTCAGGGTAATCCCGATCATCTCCATAATCTACTTCTTCCCTAGTTCTTCTCATACTTATTAATCAGGCTCAATGAGCAAGCCGATCCTTGCTGGTGTGCCCGTCTTTTTCACACCGGTCGTCAGGATGATGCGTGTGCACCACATTGTATGGGAAAGAATGTTAGTCAATGTTAAATAGCTTTTTTCCGTCATCAAACATAATCCAGCCTTGCTCTATAGCCGATTGGATCTGTTACCAGAATACTTTACATTCGTTGGTGCGGTGTGATAGAGTGTTGTACCACTTGTAATATTTCTTCTTCTTTAGCTCATCAACGGGTGGTATCACGTGGTTGTGCGCCAGCTAGATCTGTTTTTCCTTGAGAAGCAAGTCAAATATCCTATCGACTTTATTGATGTCAAAATCGTATTTCTCCACCTCGTCGTACACCTTCACCCAAGGGCATGCGAACGACTTCTTGTTTCTAGACCATTCTCCTAACCCGAGTTCTGCGTTGGCCTCACTGCCTTCGTTGGAATTTGAAGGGTATACTTGGGCATATGCAATCTTGTTTTGATATTTCTCTTTTCTCGCCTCATGGAACCGACTCTCTTGCGTCGATACCCTATGTACTAAATGTGAGAGGCCCTTGAATTCCTATGATGAGGATCTCTCCTTTATCGGGTCCAGGAGTCCCTAAAAAGCTAATTCTGCCAATTGGGTGTCACTGAGACTTAGGCTATAGCATCTGTTGCACGTGTCCTGGAATCTTTGAACAGATTATTACACTGGCTCATCCATATTTTGGCATACTGCTATCAAGTTGGTAAGGTTCATCACATGTATGCTTACAAAGAAATATTTATGGAACTTCTTTTCTAGATCTGCCCATCCCCTGATAGAGTTCACCAGCAATGATGAGAACCATGCCAACATCGATCCGTATAATGACAGTGGGAAGAATCTGACCTTTAGTGCCTCATCAGTCGATGCCTCCCCACACTGGGCAAGGAAACGACTAATATGTTCGATCATTGAGATCAAATCTTGTCCCAAAAGTTTGGTAAAATCAAGTACCTTGTATCGGTTTGGCAACGGCACTCGATCAAACCACTTTGGGTATGGTCACCGATACATGTATGTCTGGTCCTTGGGCTTTAGCCAAAAGTGGTCCAAAATAACTTCAGTGACCCAATTCACCCAATCTTCTTCTTGATGGTTCGACATGGGGTATCAGTCATATGCTAAAGCGTGAGGGTACGATATTAGTCCAACCAAGACGTACCCTATTTGTATTGATCTTCATTGGTGTAGGGTTGCACTCCATAGTATGTAGTCTGATGGTACCCCTGAGGGATTCCATCGGGTGCCCCCCTTGACGGCATGAGATTGGGTAGCATATTCCTTGCAACTCTATATGTAGGTTGGGTCACTTGTTGCATGATCGGCCCCTGTGGAGCGGTCAAAGGTTGGGATGGTGTCGTGCCCCTCCCGAGGACGTACGTGTTCTATGATAGGTCCCATCTGCCTATCCCTTGGATCATAGGAGTTGGTAGCTGAGCCAACATGATTCCTTCAATACCGAATGAAGTGTTCAATGGATCCTGCCTCATCGCCCCTTGTGGTAGTGATGCTGGTCGATTATGCTGCGGATTCTGCAGTATACGGGGATGGTTGATGAGGAAGTATACCGGACCTTGCATCGGCTCGTGAGCTATTGTGCCATCAATAGTCTTTTTGATCATCCCATGAAAGGTATTAACCAATACCTCGAACTGATTGATAAGGACGTGGTGGAGAGCATTGTCGACGGCTTCTTAAAAACTAATCCAAGGACTTTCGGTTCATTGGACAATCTCTCTGGTCAAGGTCGGCTTTGGTAATTGATTTCTCTAGAAGGGGCCAGATCGGGTCATACCGAAGGAATCGAGGAACAATTTATGGTAATTATGTATGTGCTCCTGCACCTCCGCCCTTTAATCGTCGGTCAATGCTTCCAAGGCAATCGGGATGATATAACTATTGTTGAGTTCACCCGCCATGGTTGAGTCGTCTAAGGGTGGTCCCACTGGGCATGCCACAAAGCGTGTTGGTGGTGTTTTTAGTCACACACGTGGCCTGGGAGATTTTCTTAACTCCGGTGCAGGTCCTAAATTGTTGGGGTTCTGAACGTGCCAATCAATTTGACCTACAACCGATAAGGTACAACAAAACAGTTAGTAGCAATGCTAATCGGTCGTTGAGCCAATGGACATAATATACAACGATACACGAGTATCGGCAGAGGGTCATCATGAATTACTAGGCGATCTGCTGATACGCAATGCCTGCACCATCGAACCAATGGTGGGAAAAGCAGTGCACTATACACTCGAGCCGGTCGGTGATCCCCGATGACAAA
The DNA here is from genome assembly GCA_019279435.1 of Zizania palustris. Classification (NCBI taxonomy): domain Eukaryota; kingdom Viridiplantae; phylum Streptophyta; class Magnoliopsida; order Poales; family Poaceae; genus Zizania; species Zizania palustris. The sequence continues at coordinate 32,067,582 of JAAALK010000290.1, forward strand.
GAGATGTAACGCAGAATTAAAAGGTAATCTATTGGCTTGTACTCTAACGGATTCTAAGCATAGCAAGGTAGGTAATGTATCTATTGGAGGAAATACTTTCATCCACGTGGTAAAATGGAGATAGAGATTTACCACTTGAAGCTGCCAACGCCCATCAAAGCTCCGTTAGAGAAAGCTCTCCCGAAGGGTCACAAGATAAAGGGTTCAGCAAGGCTTTGGCTAAGGAGAATTCCTTGAAGGGTTCCTTCGAAGGGGTGTAATCAAGACAGATTAGGAATCTGCTTTATTTAAGTATTCACACGACCTTTTACTTTTTAACCCTATGAAGGTCAATGAACAGTGTCCTCTATGATAGTTGTAATCCGGGGGTAAAAGGGTCTTTTCCTTGTACCTTTTGCTTATAAATACCCCCTCTTTACTGAAGTAGAGGCATCAAATCAAGAGACAAGAAATACACATTTCGAACTGTCCTTGGCTATTATCCATCTCGGAGGCTAAGAACAGTCCTTAATCAAACTTCCCATTCAATAACCCTTTGTGGTTATTCAAACCTATTAGTGTAATCTTTTACGCCAACAGTTGGCGTCGTCAATGGGGATTTAGTACAAAAACTATAATCTCTACCAATCCTTTTCAAAAAGTCATGTCGTAGGCCCTAGTCCCCCTCGAAGGTCCTCTTGAATCTCCAGGCTAGGGAGTCTGAGTTCTTTACGGACTGCAGAACCCCCTGTAGCTCCTCCACTTCTGATACCGAAAATAGCCTCCAAATCCCCTCGATACGGAGGTCCTTCCGTGATCCCGACAGTGCTTCGTACTGACGTTGTCAGATCCCAAGACCCTGGGGACACCCCCGGAGGAAGAGGATGGCCCTCTGAAATTGTGGCCATTGAAATGGACCAATTAAAAGTGGAGCTACAAAGGTGGCAGCAGGCGGACGCAAATTAGCTCCCTCCTCACGACGAAGACAGAAGATCGGTGGTGCCACCCGAAGTCATTGCGGTCCTTGAGATTGAAACCCTCGAAGATCAAAGAAGCAGTCAGAATGCTTCTATGAATAATCTCCGCTGCATGCCGACTTGTAGAAAGTATGCTTCGACCCCAGGTTCCGAGCTGTGAAGCTTCCAAAGTACTCTGGACAAGCTGATCCGGGGGAATTCTCTCGATCATACATGCTCGCAATAGAAGCTACCGGAGGGGTTCAAGACACCATAGCTAAGTGTTTCCCTCTTGCGCTCGAAGGGGTGGCCCTTCAGTGGTTTTGGTATTTGAAGCCCGGGTCGATAAAATCTCGGGAGCAGTTGAAAAAGAAGTTCATAAATAATTTCCAAGGGACCTTCGTAGCCCTGATGTCCACGGGAAGCCTCTTCCAAGTGAAACAGCAACCCAGAGAGACCTTGCAGTAGTACTTCAAGCACTTCGCTCACACGAAGTCCCAAATCAAGGGGCTCTCCACCTCATCCGTTGTGGACGCTGCGCGTGAAGGCATGACCAACATGGGCCTCCTTGACAAGCTTCATCGGAAGCCTATTGCTTCGGTAGCACATCTAATGACGTACTTCGAAGAGTATGCCTAATCGAAAGAAGGACAACTTCAGAGATCCACTTCTTTCCCCACTACGTCCGTCTAGGAATGTGAAGACTACGGAGCCAAAAGCACCGAGCCCAGCAATAACATCCCCCTTTGATAATCGTCCTTTCGATTCACGAGGGGGATGAAAGCATCATCGCTCGGAAGTCTTGAACATCAGTGCCCCTGCTTCGAAGCAGTTGCCGAAGTTTCAGCAAAGTCAAGGCAGCAGGGCCAGCAGTTTGAGGCCGTTTGGGAAGGCAGACAGTCAAAGACAATCTTTTTTCTGTAACGTACATGGAGAGAATTGAAGCCATAATACTGATTCATGTAAATATATATTGGCCCTGCAGAGCGAGTATCTTGAGCGGAACTCTGGTCGAGGCACTACTGACTGAGCAGCCCCCGTAAGTTGCCCAGAGGTAGTACAAGTTGTCAGACACATTGAAGGACTTGAAGCCTCCAACCACCCTTCGGTAGTGAATACATTGCCACTTCCGAAGGACGAAGACCTCTAGGACCGCCAGAAGCAGGTGGTCCATCCCATTACTAGAGGAGGGGCTCTAAGAAGCATGTCCAAGATATAGCGAAGGGAGTATGTGCATGAAGTGGGGCACATTAGGACTTCGGCATCCGCAGCAGCCCTGCCCGAATGGTCTCATGTGCCCATATCCTTCTCTGCTGATTATGCCGTCAGAATTAAGTTCCCTCATGTTGATCCCCTCATCATCACTGCTGATATAGCAGGCACAGAAGTGCGAAGAGTGTTGATCGATGGTGGGTGAGTTCCGTCGACATTATTTTTGTCCAGTCCTTCGACCCGCTCTGCATTCCTTAGAGGCACTTGCTCTCGGCAGCCCATCCATTACAAGGCTTCGTAGGACCCCCTCCTGATGCCCTCAGCCAAATAGGCCTCGAGGTCACTTTCGAAGATGCGCCTTTGGCGAGGTATGAAGAGGTCATCTTCGACGTCGTTGACACCCCATATGCCTACAATGCCATCTTCAGGAAGGGAATGCTAAATCAATTCGAAGCTGTAGCCCATCACAATTATTTGTGCATGAAAATACCTACTCAAGGAGGGATACTTATGGTCTTCGGTGACCAAGATATGACACGGAGAGTGGAATATGGCCACGTTTCCCCCCTCGACCCTCGACAGGTGAACAACATGCAAGAAGACCCAGAGAGTGCTCCGTTATTCTGGGACCCTTTGAACGGCCCAGCCTTGAAACCAAGTCCCGAAGGCGACATCGTCACAAAGATCTTTGTGAAGGCAGGGAGGGAATACCCCATTCAGTTTGGCAAGGGGCTACCTTCCGAAGTCGCTACTTCCCTAGAGAATGTAGGTAAACAAAATCTGGATGTCTTCGCCTAGTCTGACGAAGATATCCCTAGAGTCGATCGAAATATTATTGAGCAATGCGTGCATATAAATCCTAAAGCTAGGGTTGTATGCCAGGGGATCCGGAAGTTATCGGTTGAGATAGCTGAGCTCATCAAGGCGGAGGTTGAAAAATTACTTCGAGCTGGGATCATTAGGGAAGTGGCTCACACGGAGTGGTTATCTAATCTAGTCTTCGTCAAGAAAAAGAGCTCTGGCAAGTGGCACATGTGTATTGATTTTACTTCATTAAATAAAGCATGCCCCCATGATCCCTACCCAATGCCTCGAATCGATCAGCTTGTAGACTCAACGGCTGGCTCTAAGCTCCTAAGTTTCCTCGACGCATACTCCGAATATCACCGGATATGGTTAAAACACGAATACGAAAGCAAAGACAAGTTTTGTAACTCCTTCCAGAGTCTTTTGCTATGTACGAATGCCCTTCGGTCTTAGGAATGCCAGAGCGACTTTTTCAAGATTAATTGCTAAGGATATAGGTCATCAAATAGGTCGCAATGTTGAGTCCTATATGGATGATATTGTAATAAAAATTGCTTGTAAGCACCAACATAGCCTAGACTTAGCAGAAACTTTCAAGAGCCTCCAAGCATGTGGAGTTCGCCTCAACCCTGAAAAGTTTGTCTTCGGAGCACAGGCCAAGAAATTACTAGGATACCTAGTCTCCAACCGAGGCGTCGAAGCCATCCCTATGCAGATAAGTGTGTTGCAAAGAATGTCCCATCTGAAAAATCTAAAGCAAGTCTAGAAGCTTGCCGGATGCCTTGCTACCCTCAATAGGTTCCTTGCCAGATCCGCAGAACGAAGACTTCCATTTTTAAAGCATTGAAAGGGTTAGCGGACTTCGCCTAGACTCCTGAGTGCGAGAAAAGTTTTGACGTGATCAAAGACTACCTTGGTAACCTAGCGACCCTCACAGTACCCCTCGCTGATGAAACTTTGCTTTTGTACCTCGTAGTTGCCGGCTCTGCAGTTAGTGCGGTACTAGTTCGGGAGGTGGACTTCGATGGGAAGCTAGTGCAAAATCTAGTATATTTTGTCTCGGAGGTTTTGTCCAGAGTCAAGACAAGATACTCTGAACTTGAAAAGTTCGCTTATGCGCTAGTAATGGCCTCAAGGAAGCCACAATATTATTTTTTGGCACATAATGTAACTGTCCCAACTTCATACCCTCTCGAAGATATACTCCGCAGCAAGGAATCCACTAGAAGAATAGGGAAGTGGGCAGTTGAGCTTTCCCCCTTCGGCATTTCATTTGCTGGACGAACAACCATTAAATCACAGGTGGTTGCTGATTTTGTAGTAGAGTGGACCCCGTCTGCCAATTGGGCTCCGGAATAACCAAGCGAAGGGATATGGACCATTTACTCCGACGGAGTGTTTCAAGCATCGGGAGCTGGAGACAGAGCTGTTATAATTTCACCCTCAGGCCAAAAAGCAATGTACTCGGTGAGGCTCAACTTTAAAACCACCAACAATATAGCTGAGTATGAAGGAGTACTACTTGGACTTCGTAAAGCACGTGCACTTGGCGCCACTCAAGTCATCATCAAAAATGATTCTCAGATTATTGTAGGCCATGTAGATAAAAGTTTCCAAGCTCGGCAACCTCACCTTGCGGCATACCTGGTTGAGATTCGTAAGTCCGAATGAGCATTTAAAGGGATCTATGTTCGAAATATCCCAAGGGCCAACAACCAAAGCCGATGTCTTAGCTAAAGCTGCGGTCGGAGGTTTAGACGTCCCAACAGGGGATTTCTTCGATGAACTATCTGCGCCTTCGGTGTGTCTTTTTCCTCTGGCAGAAGTACTTTGCATACCGAACAACGATTAGCATAGTCCAATCATCAGCATGTTGCAAGATTAAGTCATTCTGCCAGAGGGCCCAGAGCTATCAAGATTGAAGTCTAGAGTTCGACATTATCATTTTATCAATGGCATTTTGTATAAATCTGGAGTGTGTTCACCCCTTTTGAGATGCATCACCTAGACCGAAGGCCAGCAAATACTCAAAGATATCCATGAAGGCTTATGCGGGAGCCACCTAGCACCTCGAGCCCTAGCAGGAAAAACACTTTGTTAGGGGCTATATTGGCCCACTATTATGGACGATGTTGAAGCCTTAGTACGCACCTGCTAAGGGTGCCAGTGGATGGGACGAAGGAGCTATTGCCCACCTACTCCTCTGCAGGTAATAGCACCGGTGTGGCCTTTGGCCCGATGGGGAATGGATTTGATTGCCCCTTTCCATAAGGCAAAGGGAAGCCTTCAATTTGTAGTAGTGGCCATTGAATACTTCTCAAAATGGGTCGAAGTCGAGCCTCAGACGGCCATTACTTCGAATAATGTACACAAATTTTTCTGGCATAATATCATTTGCAGATTCGGAGTTCCAAAGCAGCTAACAGTTGGCAATGGCACTCAGTTTGACGTCGAACCCTTCAAAGAATTCTACAAAGGCCTTGGCATCGAGATGTGCTTTGTAGTTGTGCGACATCCACAATCCAACGGAGCGGTTGAGCGTGGTGGACTGAAGAGTTGACAAAAATCTTATGGTCCATCCGGACCACACAAGCGAGGTCTACAGGCTTCACCCCATTTCATCTGCTGTTCAGAGATGAAGCCATGACACCAACGGAGTTACGAGGCGGCTCCTTACGCTCCATAGAGCCACAAGATGAGAATGAAAGACGTGCCTCGCTCGATTTGTCAGAAGAAACAAGGCTTCGAGATGTAGCCAATCTGATGAAGTACCAACATCAAACGAAGTCCTGGTATGACCCGAAGGTGCAGTTAAAAGATCTAAGGCTGGGACACTTAGTGCTCTGAAGTGTGATTGCCCCGGGAAAATTGGGAAATAAATGGGAAGGTCCATATATTATACTTCGTTCAGGATGCCCGGGTTCATTCAAACTAGCTACTTTAAAAGGGGAAGAACTGAGACATACGTGGCATGCAGAGCATCTTAAGTGCTACTTTGCCTAAGGCTTCATTATAATACATTCTAACACCCCTTCGAAGTGAGTAAATATGGTTCGAATTATGCACAACCCGAAAACAAACCCTTACCCTGGTGGACGCACTGGGGAGCAGAAGAGTTTTGCAAGGTAATGCATTATTCATAAGTAACCAATACTAACAGATTCCGAGCCACCAGCTCGAAGCGTCCGTAAAAGAGTCTAAAGCGACCAACTAACGGATTCCGAGCCACTGGCTCAAAGCGTTTATATAAGAATCCAAGGCGATCAACTAACGGATTCCGAGCCACTCGCTCGATGTGTCCGTAAAAGAGTCCAAGGCGACCGACTAACGGATTCTGAGCCACTAGTTCAAAGCGTCCGTAAAAGAGTCCAAGGTGACCAACTAACAGATTCCGAGTTACTGGCTCGAAGCGTCCGTAAAAGAGTCCAAGGAGACCAACTAATGGATTGTGAGCCACTGGCTTGAAGCGTCCGTAAAAGAGTCCAAGGAGACCAACTTATTGATTCCGAGCCACTGGTTCGAAGCGTCCGTAAAAAATCACAAGGTGACCGTATTTTATGGCACGATTTCATCTTTTGTAGTCTTTGAGCATGCAATTCATGAAGCATTCTTTTAAGCATACCAAGCATTGCGTCCAACTAACTTTTTCATAAATAGCCATTTACCCGCAAAGAGGGGTGAGGGGTTGTTGGGGGATATTACTCCATTCCTAGCGCTTAAAGATTAATCCTTCAAAGGCTGAGGAAAACTCCGAAGCTAGTGAGATGTTGTTTGAAGCATGCGTCGTCACGCCGAAGGGTGCAATGGTGCGAAGCCTTGGAGAACCCTCCGAATGGAAGATGGAGGACTCGAAGCCAAAGGACATGATTGATTGGATGTCTAGCTTATCCATCTACCTTATAGTACTTTACCGTATATAACCTTGTTTACGGTACCGAATAGTTTCCACTATGTCGGTTGTAATCTAGGGGTAAATAGGTCTTTTCCTTATGTTTTTTCCCCTATAAATACCCCCCTTTGTACCTTGTAAAAGGGATCGAGAACAAGTTATTCGTCTACACTTATTCGGACCACTTGAGCTATTATCCAGTCCGGAGGCTCAAAGTAGTCCTAAAGCACAAACTCCCTGTTTGTCTGTTCTTTATTTCAGAGAACCTGTTGACGTAACATTTGCGCCAACAGTTGGCGCCGTCCATGGGGATGCAAGTTCTAAAAGCTTGTTCTTTGCTGCTGACTGCACTTCGAAGAGTACTTACGGAGGGAGCCTTGGAGTCTCAAGATTCTGTGCACCCTTCAGTTAAGAGCTTCTTAGTGCAGCCCGAAGGCCTTCACTAGACCCCTCGGGTCATTCGAAGTCCTCCGTCTCCAAGACCTCTTCGTGGTTAGCTATGCCTCCGAAGCGAAGTCAGGCTTCGAGTCCTCTCCGAAGGTCACCTCGGACCACAGGAGCCGGACCCTCGACTAATCCGACGATTCCCGCCGAGACTGCTGGGCGTCGAGCGCCCCGGGGTCCTCTAGCCCCTCTTACGGTGCTTCAGACCGACTACACAGCTAGCCGAGACCCGGAAGTGCCCTCCGACGAAGACGAAGGCCCTCCCGAAACCGAGGCTATGCAGCTAGCCAAGCTTCAGGAGGAGGTATCCAGGTGGAGGCAAGAGGCCGCCGATCGCCTCCGCACTCAAGCTTCCACCGAAACTCCAGGAGGGCCTCAAGACGGTGGTACCCACAATCCCCCAGAAGTTATTCAAGTCCTGGAGGAAGCCGAGAATGCATCCTTCGATGATGAATCTCCATTACATTCGGATTTGCAGAGAGTGCCTTTCGACCCTAGGTTCAAGGCCTCGAAACTGCACAAGTACTCCGGGGGGTCGGACCCCGGAGAGTTCGCCCGCTCTTACGCCCTGGCAATAGAAGCAAGTGGAGGGGTGCGAAGCACTATGGAAAAATGCTTCCCCCTCGCCCTCGAAGGCGTGGCACTCCGCTGGTTCTGGTCCCTAAAGCCAGGGTCGATCAGCTCCTGGGAGCAGCTGAAGAAGAAATTTGTGAGCAACTTCCAAGGAACCTTCATGGCACCAATGTCCACAGGAAGTTTGTTCCAGGTAAAGCAACGGGTGGGAGAAACCCTCCGGGAGTACTTCACGCGCTTCGCTCACACCAAGTCACAGATCAAGGGCCTATCTACCTCTTCGGTAGTTGATGCTGCCCGCGAAGGGGTGCTGAACCCCGACCTCCTCAGCAAACTCCATCGAAAGCCGGTGACTTCTGTGGCGCAGCTCATGGCATACTTCGAATAGTATGCAAGGTGGAGGAAGGCTGTCTTCGGTGAGCTGAAGCACCATCGCCTACCCTCCGACAAGTCAAAAGGGAGCCCGAAGCCTCCGCTCATCTGCAACCTCCACAAGACAACCGCTTCAACGAGTACAAGCGGGGGAAGAAGCATTTCCGTTCGGAGGTGCTAAGCATTGCACCATCCGTCCCGAAGGCACCTGCCAATTTCTAGCAGGTGCAAAACTTCAGGGCTGGAGCACCGAAGCCTCAAGAGAGAGTGTCTGGCAGGCGCCATAGTTTTTTCTGCTGCGTGCATGGCGATAATAGGAGCCATGACACTAAGGACTGCAAGTCGGTGTTAACCCTTCGGGGTGAATACCTAGGACGAAGTACGGGGCGAGGCGCTTTAGATCGAACCCCACCATCGGCACGGTCGGAGCCTGTACAAGCTGTGGCCCGAGCCGGTGCCCTCGAAGCCCCCATGCGGTTGTCGGTGGCCAGCATTATGCCGCCACCAAAGCAAGAAGACCCGCAGGACCGCGGCAAGAGAGTGGTCCTGCCCATCTCCGGAGGGGGGACCCTCGGAGCCATGTCCAAGAGGCAGTGGCGCGAGTACGTCCGCGAGGTCGGACACATTGGGACCTCGAGTTCCGCCGAAGGGATGCCAGAATGGTCCCGCGTGCCCATCTCGTTCGCAGCCAGTGATGCTGCGGGGGTGAAGTTCCCCCATGCTGACCCATTGGTCATTTCTGCTGATATAGCAGGAGTAGAAGTCCGAAGGATCCTGGTAGATGGCGGGAGCTCCGCAGACATACTCTTTGCCTAGGCCTTCGATCAGATGTGCATACCTCGGAAGCATCTACTTCCAGCGGCCCGGCCACTTCAAGGGTTCTCAGGACCGCCTCTCGATGCCCTCGGCCAAATAGGCCTCGAGGTTGCCTTCGGAGAGGGGCCTTTGGCCCGAGTAGAAGAAGTCATCTTCGATGTGGTTGATGCCCCATACGCTTACAATGCTATCTTCAGCCGAGGGATGTTGAACCAGTTCGAGGCTATAGCACACCATAATTATCTTTGTCTCAAAATGCCTACGCAAGGTGGGCTGCTTACTATTTCAGGAGACCAGGCTGTAGCTAGGAGGACGGAATATGGCCATGGGCAGCCATTGGACCCCCGACAAGTGCATAATGTGGCGGAAAGTGTCGAAGAAGTACCGGAGGCCTCGAACCCTCCGAAGGGATCCTCGCTCAAGCCAAGCCCGGAGGGTGATGTTGAGACAAGAATAATCTCGGAAGATGGCAAAGAGTACCCAGTGAAGTTCGGCAAGGGGCTATCTCCGGAAATAGCTGCCTCGTTAGAAGAAGTCGTCAGGAAAAATCTGGACATATTCGCTTGGGCTGACGTAGACATCACCGGGGTCGATCGAAGCATCATCGAGCGTAGTCTGCTTGTCAACCCGAAGGCCAAGCCAGTACGCTAGGGGCTCCGCAAGCTGTCAGCAGAGAGAGCAAGCCTAGCCAAGACCGAAGTAGAAAAATTGTTAAGGGCTGGCATCATCAGGGAGGTAGCCCATACCGAGTGGTTGGCTAACCCTGTTTTTGTAAGGAAGAAGGACTCGAACAAATGGCGCATGTGTATTGACATCACTTCATTAAATAAAGCATGCCCGCGAGACCCCTACCCGATGCCCCGAATAGATCAACTGGTAGATTCCACAGCTGGCTCCGAATTGCTAAGTTTCCTCGACGCTTACTCCGAATATCATCAAGTATGGCTGAAACGCGAAGACGAAGCCAAGACAAGCTTTATAACTCCTTCCGGAGTATTTTGTTATGTAAGAATGCCTTTTGGGTTGTGGAATGCTGGAGCCACCTTTTCTCGTTTAATAGCTAAAGCTCTAGGTCATCAAATAGGCCGAAATGTCGAGGCCTATATGGATGATATTGTAATAAAAAGTGCTCAAAAGCACCAGCATAGCTTAGATCTAGCTAAAACATTTGAGAGCCTCCGAGCATGTGGAGTACGCCTCAATCCGGAAAAATGTATATTCGGAGCGCAAGCAGGAAAACTGCTAGGGTACTTAGTTTCGAGTAGGGGAATCGAAGCTAGCCCAACACAGATAAGTGCGCTGCAAAGGATGGCTCCACCAGAGAATTTGAAGCAAGTTCAGAAGTTAGCAGGAAGACTTGCAGCTCTTAGTAGATTCCTGGTCAGGTCAGCAGAGCGAAGCCTCCCAATTTTCAAAGCACTAAAGGGGTCCGAAAGCTTTCAGTGGACATCAGAGTGCCAGAAGAGCTTCGATGATATAAAGGCATACCTCGGAAGATTATCAATTTTGACCGTCCCCCTCCCAGAAGAAACACTGCTCCTTTATCTTGCAGCAACAAATTCAGCAGTAAGCGCAGTATTGGTCCGGGAAGTTGAGCTTAAAGAAAAGCTAGTCCAGAACCCAGTGTATTTTGTGTCAGAGGCATTATCCGGAGCTAAAGTCAGATACTCTGAGCTCGAGAAGTTTGTTTATGCCCTAGTAATGGCCTCGCGAAAGCTGAGGCATTATTTCTTGGCGCATAACCTGATCGTCCCTACGTCATATCCTCTTGGAGATATGCTCCGAAACAAAGATCCTATGGGCAGGATTGGAAAATGGGCGGTCGAGCTGGCACCCTTAGAAATCTCCTTCACAGCGAGAACAACTATTAAATCTCAAATCATAGCTGATTTCGTGGCAGAGTGGACTCCATCTGCTATTTGGGCCCCAGAAGAACCCTCCGAAAGTTTTTGGACAATATTTTCTAACGGAGCTTATCAAGCATCAGGTGCCGGAGCAGGGGCCATCATCATATCACCATCAGGGCAGAAGGCCATGTACTCTGCGAGGCTCAACTTCAGGACCACTAATAACATTGCCAAGTATGAAGGAATCTTGCTAGGCCTCCGAAAGGCTAAGGCACTCGGAGCTGCAAGAATAATGATTAAGACAGATTCCCAAGTCGTCGCGGGGCATGTTGATAAAAGTTTTCAAGCAAAGAATGCACATATCGCACAATACCTTGAAGAAATACGCAAGGCCGAAGCAGCATTCAAAAGATTTACAGTTCGAAGTATCCCTCGGGTAGAGAACCAACTTGCAGATCTCCTTGCAAAGGCAGCAGTAGGGGCGGTTGACCTCCCAGAGGGTGCTTTCTACGAAGAGCTGGCGCAGCCAGCAGCTGTTCAAAAACCCTCTTCGGAGGTACTGTGCATTCCAACTACAGATTGGCGGGCTCCGATAATAAGCGTATTGCAAAGTAGCATGGACCCTCCCGAAGGCCCAGAAGCCCGAAGGTTGCAAGCAAGAGCTCGAAATTACAAGCTTATTGATGAAGTGCTATACAAGGCCGGAGTGTGTTCACCCCTACTTCGATGCATCTCACAACCAGAAGGTCAAGACATCCTTCGAGACATCCACGAAGGCTTATGCGGGGGTCATTTATCCCCTCGAGCGCTAGCGGGCAAGATGCTTCGACAAGGATTTTATTGGCCAACTATAGTAAGAGATGCGGAGGAGCTGGTTCGAACATGCCAAGGTTGCCAGTGGATGGGCAGATGAAGCCATCGCCCGCCAACTCAGCTTCAAGTTATTGCCCCAGTATGGCCAATGGCTAGATGGGGCATGGACCTCATAGGACCTTTCCCAGTGGCAAAAGGTGGCTTGAAATTTGCGGTGGTGGCAATCGAATATTTCTCAAAATGGGTTGAAGCGGAGCCACTAACAGCTATTACTTCGAAGAACGTGCAAAGATTTTTCTGGCAGAATATCATATGCAGGTTCGGAGTTCCAAGAGAATTGACGGTGGATAATGGAACCCAGTTCGTAGCTGACACCTTCCAAACATTTTGTGAAGAACTGGGCATTAAGTTGTGCTTCGCAGCGGTACGACATCCACAGTCCAACGGAGCCGTTGAGCGAGCCAACGGGAACATCCTATCTGGGCTGAATCGCCGAATTGTTGGATTGGCAAAGGGGCTGTGGGTCGAAGAGCTCCACAAAATCTTATGGTCCATTCGAACAACTCAAACAAGGTCAACTGGGTTCACACCATTTAGATTGCTCTTCGGAGATGAGGCCATGACTCCTACAGAGCTCACAGGAGGATCGCTTCGTGTAATACAACCTGGAGACGAAGATGACTGGAGCACTTCGCTAGATTTGTCAGAAGAAACAAGGCTTCGAGCTGTCGCCAACCTGACTAAGTACCAGAACCACACCAAGACATGGTATGACCCGAAGGTAAAGCTAAATGAGTTAAAACCTGGTCATCTGGTGTTGCGAAGTGTAATAGCTCCGGGGAAGCTAGGAAACAAATGGGAAGGACCATATGTTATCTTACGCTCAGGACGACCCGGGTCGTTTAAATTAGCCAATTTAGAAGGAGAAGAGTTGAAGCATGCATGGCATGCGGAGCACCTTAAGCGTTATTTTGCTTAGGAGGCCCTTGTAATCACTTGTAAAAACTTTCCTATCTATGAATAAAGATAAGGGTCGAATTTTGTTTGCTCTTCAAATATCCCTTACTCCTGATGGACGCATTAGGAGGACAGAGATGCTTGTAGAGCCAAGCATTTTTCTCAAGACCCAGGAAGCTGCCTTCGAACCATTGGTTCAAAGGCTCCGTTGCCAACCTACGGATTCTAGGCTCCGGCTTGTTAGGATCCGTAGAAGAGTCTAAGGACTTTAAAGAAAAACAAACTTTCGGCCTCCGGGTGCGAAGTGTTTGTAAAAGAGCCTAAGGTGGCCAACCTACGGATTCCAGGCTCCGGCTTGTTAGGATGCGTAGAAGAGTCTAAGGACTTTAAAGAAAAACAGACTTTCGGCTTCCAGGTGCGAAGTGTCTGTAAAAGAGCCGAAGGTGGCCAACCTATGGATTCCAGGCTCCGGCTTGTTAGGATCCGTAGAAGAGTCTAAGGACTTTAAATAAAAACAGACTTTTGGCCTCCGGGTGCGAAGTGTCTGTAAAAGAGCCAAAGGTGGCCAACCTACGGATTCCAGGCTCCGGCTTGTTAGGATCCGTAGAAGAGTCTAAGGACTTTAAAGAAAAACAGACTTTCGGCCTCCGGGCGCGAAGTGTCTGTAAAAGAGCCGAGGTGGCCAACCTACGGATTCCAGGCTCCGGCTTGTTAGGATCCGTAGAAGAGTCTAAGGACTTTAAAGAAAAACAGACTTTTGGCCTCCGGGTGCGAAGTGTCTGTAAAAGAGCCGAAGGTGGCCAACCTACGGATTCCAGGCTCCGGCTTGTTAGGATCCGTAGAAGAGTCTAAGGACTTTAAAGAAAACAGACTTTCGGCCTCAAGGTGCGAAGTGTCTGTAAAAGAGCCGAAGGTGGCCACCTTATGGATTCCAGGCTCCGGCTTGTTAGGATCCGTACAAAAGTCTAAAGACTTTAAAAAAGCGAACAAATTTTTAGTCTTCGGAAGCGAACTAAAAATGCAAATGACAAGTACAAATTCGAAGCATGCGGTTGTTGGACATTCATTGTGCCTAGCGAACCCTTCTCTATAGCAAAGGCTCCGCCACCAACAAGGGGGGTCGGAGGATAGGAGTCACACAACATACTTTCGAAGCATTCCACATTAAATTATTATACTTGTACATCAAGAGAAATTTGTGTCTAAGCCTAGGTAAAATCGGAGACCTTTTCGACCCCTAGAGCTACCCCTACGGCTACTTTGGCCTTCGGAGCTCGAAGCCGCCGAAGTTGTCCTTTTAGTTCGGGTGCTTCTTTTCTTCTTCGAGGCTCGCAGTTTCTTCTGCTCCTCTTGAAGCTCGGCCCATGTCAGGAGCCTTTCAGAGTCAGCTTCCGCAGGGTCTTCGGCTCGGTACTCCGAGTCGGACCAGTCAATAGGTTCGGAGGACGAAGACCCCTCCGCCTTCTCTTCCTCTTTAATATAAACTAAGACGTCCCGACGAACTTCAAGGGTGATCTCCCCTCCGTCTCCGCCAGGAACAGAGAAACGGGAGCGGCGGTAAGGCCTCAATCCCTCGAGGTTTGCCCACTCTTTTCGGAGCTCGTCGGTAATTTCCAAAAGTTCGAAGTCAGGGCTCGAAGGGCATGACAAAACCTAAAAAAGAATAGAACACCCAAGACAAGTTCTTGTTTATAACTTCTTCATTAATAAAAAGAGGCGTTACAAGGCTTCATGTACATAGTAACCCTAAGTGGCTAGACCTGTGGGTCAGTTTGTGGAGAAGGAATCGAAGGGGTTGGCGAAGCAGGAAGTGGCGGCTTTGTTTGCGCTTGCTTCTGCCGACGGGCCTCGTCAATCCAAGCCTTAGCTGCGACCTTATGGTCCGTCTTCTAGGTCGACCAGAAGGCTTCCCAAGCCGAAGCCACCTCCGAAGATGGCCGCAGCAAGTCATCGTCCGCGAAGCCTCCAGGAGACGAACCCCCGACTGAGCCAAGGGGGATCCGAAGAGATTCAAGATGACGAAGAACCCCGATACCAGCACACTGTCCGGAGATCTTTCCGTACCGAATACCGGAGTTCTTCATCAACGACGAAGCGACCTGGATCCTCGTCAGCTTTCGGTCAAGGGGCCCGTGGGTCGCAGCAGAAGACGAAGGGCACATGGTGCCGAAGTACTCCAGCGTACCCTGAAGGGCTTCCAAGGTACGATCCGCCGTACTAGAGTTGTTCTTCTCCGCTGCTTCCAGGCCTACAGCAGTCGCACCCACTTCGGCCACCCGGAGCATTAAAGAACTCTTGAGGGCCATCGCCTGGCTAAGAGCCCCCTGGAGCTCCACCAGCTGCGCACTCGAGGTAGCAGCCTCATGGCGGAGTCTTTCAACCTTCATTCGAAGGGCTACACGCTCGGCCTCGACCTCTTGGGCAGACGAGCGAAGGGCGTCAAGGGCTTCGTCAAACGCCGCCCTAGCCCTCCGTTCCTCCAGGACTTCTTCCTCTAGCCTGAGGGATCTCTCGGTGGAGTCGTTAAGGGCCGTCTGGAGGGTAGTGACCTTCCGTTTAAGTCGATTAACTTCGACCTCATTGGAAGTCGCTGCCGCTCTAGCAAAGACAAATTGCTGCAAAAAGAACAAAGTAAGTACTGAAGTATTTATGATCACTAATGCGAAGTAGCTATGGTGTCTTTTCATACCTGAAGGGTAGCCCTTTCGAGGGCCGTGTTCAGTGACGAAGCCCTGGCCTCGCTCAAGACGGAGATCAACTCCGAATTGGCGATGTCCTGGCTTCTCTCGGCCAGGGGCTCCATGAGTCTCCGGAGGCCACTCTGGTGCTCTAAGAACGGAGCCAGCAGAGGAAGCCAAGACAGAGCTTGAGCATCGTCTGCTGCGGCCTCATCCTCTGAATTGCCAACGGAGGTCGCGGCCTGGCCAGGAAGAAGACCGAGGCTAGAAATACTCTTGCCCCTCCCCGGTACGAAGGACGGTGAAGCAGGAGTACTCCGACCATCGGCAGCCACCTCTTCGACCAGAACCGTAGCGACGGAGGCAACCTCGGGGGTCGAGGCTGCCACTGCAGGAGTGACCTATGTTGCCAACTCCGTCCCGGCAAGCGCGTCGTCCGCTCTGAAAGACGTGTTCTCCGCCGCCAAGTTCGGGGCCTCCAGAGGCGCGGGAGGGTCCGCTTGAAAAGCAGCCTCCGAAGGCGCAGGAACTTTGGACGCCACCAAAGCATCGACACCCGAAGAGGTACCTATTTCGATAAACAAAATTAATAAGCATGTTTTCACAGATAGCAGGCAGGTATTGACTAAAAAGGGGGAGCTTCGAAAAGAACCTCCGGGAGCTTCGTGGGGAAGGATTGCTGGATCCTCCAATACCTCGTACATCTGAAGGATGTCGGCGAAGTCATCCCCCGAGGTCCTGCCCTCAACATTTCCAGCCGGAGCCACGATCTCCACCGAGACCGCCTCGGGCGCAGGCAAGCTGGGAGTAGGAGGGTCTGACTCCACTTGCACGACGGCGGGCGCAGGGAGAACAGGTGGAGTCGCCCTTACTACCTCCCTGACGGGGGCGCTAGGGGGGACCTCCCCTATGTCTTCGTCATCCAGGAGGTAGGCTTTGAAAGCCGCCGCTGTCTGACCGTCGGAGTCCTCTGCCTCTTTGGAGGATGAGCTCTGCGCGCCCGGCGATGAAGCAGACGAGGCAGGCGCCAACTGCGAAGGGTGCTTCGCTATCTTCTTCTTCTGGGGCGGCTGCTTGCCGGTCTTCTTGGAGGGCTCGGCAGCGGCTTTCCTTTTGCGAACAACCGCTCCGGTAGGGGCGAAGTCAGGAAGATTCGGGGGCTCCATTCCGAGAGCTCTCCACACTCTGTTGGATCGCTCCCAGCTCCCCACTAGCTCTTACCTTCTTTGCCTCTCAGCCACCGAAGGGGCCCCGAGAACTCGTTCGGTGGCCCGAACTATGTCCTCCGGAGCCAATGCCAGAGGCGCCACTGAAAGAAAAAGGTATGAAAGTATGAATATAATTGATTTCTTCATCTAATACGATGCTGCAGGGAGTAAGTTTTACCTAAGTTTCGGAGGTCCCCCTCCGAAGCCTATGGGAGCATGATCGGCCAGTTGGCTCCAAGGGGAGGGATCCGAAGGGCGATGAACTCCTCGGCCAGGTCGCGCATGCTCATGCGATGAGCCACCGAAGTAAGCAACCCTAGCCTCGTCGAGAGCAGGCTAGGGTTCGAAGAGATGTCCGCCTCCTTCCGGAACCAGATCTCTTGGAGAGGACCAGCGAGGGGGGAGTCCTCTCCGACTTTGGCGTAAAACCACCGAAGTATCCAGTTTGTGTACCACCTGTCGTTTATGGCTTTGGCAGGGAAATGAAGAGCGTGCTCCCTCTGTAGCTGAAAGTTGATGCTGTCGAAGGCTATAGTCACCTTGGAGTTCCCAGGTCCGTCTTGGGGCTTCGGTTGGCATATAGCTTCGTGGGTTGCGGCGAAGATCTCGGAGCGTCCTTCGCATCCCTCTGCCCAGAGCGCCCACTCGAAGATGGCCAAACGCGCGATGGCATTAGGAGATAGCTGGGGCAGAGTTATGTGGAACAAGTCCAGTACCTCTGCCAAGAAGTCCACGGCTGGCAGTCCCAGACCTGCTTCGAAGAATGCTTCGAAGACCACCACCTCCCCGCTTCTCGGTCTTGGAGTCGATTCTGTCCCTGGGACTCTAGTCCTCAGTCCAGCGCCCAGCTTTCTGTCCACTGCTTCTTCAATGGATTCGGCGGTGCTTGCGGATTGGCCGCTAATGAAGCTCTGGGCAATCTTCTTCTTGGAGGGCGGACGGAGCGCCCGAGGATTCTTGGGCCAAGCTCCGCTCGAGGTCCCTGCCATTGCCGCTGCTGCCGAAGCAGCCCACGCCTGCCTCTGTGCTAGGGTGTTGGCCGCTGCTGGAGTGGTGTGGCTAGTTCTCGCCATTGCGCTCAAGTGCTCAAGAGGTGGGAAGATTGGGGAAAGGTGAATCGAGAATAATGGGTGCGGTAAAAAATTTCGGTTAATCCCTGTCTCTCCTTTTTATAACCGCACGACCAGTACTACTCTTCAATTGATTTCACATTGCAGGTTCAGCTTCTGTCACCGACAAGTGGGCCCGGTAATTGAAACGGCATGCAACCGCTGTAAAAATCGACTGTTACCTTTTTTGCAGAGGGTTACGGCTACTTGCGCTGTAACGTCTACATCTAACGGCGCTCCACGACGCTCGTACTCCGAAACCGTTCCCTTTCCAACGTGCGTTCCCACTGCATCAAGAACCCGAAGGGGGAGGTTCGAACGCGTTGGGCTCGAAGTCTTTGGCTAAGTCGCAGCATCCCTAAATCCTCTTTAAGCCTCAGAAAATAGAAATGTTCCTTCCGTATACTGCCTTCTTTCTAAACAGGTTAACTACAGAAAGGCATATTCGAGGGGCTACTGTTGGGGGAAATTACTCCATTCCCATGGCTTAAAGATTAATCCTTCAAAGGCTAAGGAAAACTCCGAAGCTAGTGAGCTGTTGTTCGAAGCATGCGTCGTCACGCCGAAGGGTGCAATGGTGTGAAGCCTTGGAGAACCCTCCGAATGGAAGATGGAGGCCTCGAAGCCAAAGGACATGATTGATTGGATGTCTAGCTTATCCATATACCTTATAGTACTTTACCGTATATAACCTTGTTTACGGTACCGAATAGTTTCCACTACGTCGGTTGTAATCTAGGGGTAAATAGGTCTTTTCCTTATGTTTTTTCCCCTATAAATACCCCCCTTTGTACCTTGTAAAAGGGATCGAGAACAAGTTATTCGTCTACACTTATTCGGACCACTTGAGCTATTATCCATTCCGGAGGCTCAAAGTAGTCCTAAAGCACAAACTCCCTGTTTGTCTGTTCTTGATTTCAGAGAACCTGTTGACGTAACATTTGCGCCAACAGGGGTAATGGCACGAATAAGCATGTTCTTACAAATCACATTTCATGATTGACGTCTTAATGCGAATTACAATTGGACACTATGAAAAACTGGTATCTAAACCAAGATAAGACTGGAACCCCCTTCATTTTCGCGAATTAGGCTTCCTCGCTCTACAGTTCGAAGCCTCATGCTCAGCTTCTTTCCTTTTAGTCCTTTTAGTAGACTAGGTCTGAGATCGCTTCCCTTTTTGCAAATCCCTCCAGTCTTATTTTCTGGTTAGAGTTCGGCCCAACTCCGAAGCCTTTTGAGCTTATGCTTTGCTAAGACCAACCCTTGCTCTCCATCAGACCACTCTGGTTCAGACTAGTTCACATGCTCTGACAGTGAAGAGGATAGTTCCATGACTTATTCTCTTTCTTCCTCTTTAATAAAAGAGATTACTTCGTTAAACACGTTAGGAAAAATCTACTCGTGGTCTCTATGAGGAATAGAAAATCGAGGGCGTCTATCATGTCTCAGGGCATCGAAAATAGCCCACTGATGACAGAGCCCTTCATTAGCTTCTAGCATCTCAAGATCATTATTCGAAGCACAAAAAAATCCTGAATTCAAAACACCCCCAAAAGAAGCCTTTTTCATTAATAAAAAAGGGAGCTAAATAAGGTTTTTACATGAAGGATCCTAAAAGAGCTAGACCTGTGGTTCCGAAGGATGAGGGCTTGGAGCAGTTATCGGTGGAGCCTATGTCTGAGCCAGCCTCTAGCGGTGGGCCTCGTTGATCCAATCCTTCGCCGCTTCCCGCCCTTCGGTCTTCTAGGCCGCTAGGAACGCTTCCTAAGCCACCAATGCTCCAGGCGAGGGAGACATCAAGCGCTCCCCTCCAAATCTAACAGGTGCTACCCCATGTTCAGGGAGACGGAGCACCCAACACCTTCAAAGTGATGGAGGACCCCGAGTGTTGCCACTCGGCCGGATATTTCTCCATACCTAGCCGTTGTAGTCCCCATCGTCTTCATTGCCACATGGATCAGCTTCATCCAGTGGGCCAGGGGCTCCTTCACCACGGTAGAGGAGGTAGGGCAAGACGTGTCGAAGTCCTCTAGGATGCCCCACAGGACATCCATAGTCTCGGAGGCAACACCGTCGCATTTTGCCCATTCTGCGAGGAGACACTCTATTGCGGCCTTTAGACTGGCATTTTATGTTGTAAGTTCAGAAGCCCTCATCATCAGCACCGTCTTCTAATCGAGCAGCTGCTGCACGTCACCAGCCAAGGCCCTTCATTCATTCTGAAGCTTTTCAACTTCAACCATAGAGGTCACCAGCTCTGCCCGGAGCCTCTCGACCTCGGCCTTGAGGGTTGCTTTCTGCATCCGCTCCTCTCAGAGGTTATCTTCTAAGCCCGAAGCCCTGCCTTTGAGGTCGGCAAGGCGGTCTCGAAGGTCCACAACTTTCTCTTTAAGCCGGCTACGCTCACGATCATGAGAAGTCATGGCCGCTCGAGCAAGGACGATATGCTGTAAAAGACAAAGTAAGCATGGAATGTAGCTTCAAAACACTAACTATGCAAGAATTTTCCTTAGTAGGTAGGCGGCTCGCTCAAGGGTGATGCCTAGCTCTGTCCCATCAGACTGGCTGACTTCGGAGACCAGTTCAGTCTCTCCCACCTCCCGGTAAACTCGGGCTAAGGGCTCCAACATGGCTCGGAGCCCCGTCCTCCGTCCTAGAAATGGAGCCAGCAGAGGAAGCCTCGTCAAAGCACTCCGATCATTGTCCGACGGGGAGGACCCCAAATAATGGGAAGTGTCCTCGGATACCTCCATGGACTAGGCCCCTTTGGTTGACTCTGACACAGCTATCATCATGGCGGGAGTCCTTCCATTCGGCTTAGACCTTGTCATCGGCGTCAGCCAGGACTTGCCCTTTCCCTTCGCCGGCACATCTAAAAATTCAAGGTATGTGTAATTATGTGAATTGTGCTGGAAAGCGGTGAATTCGAAGCTTGGCCATTGAAGGCTTACCTCCCACATTTCTTCGTTGGACAACCACCGGGCTGTCCAGGTGTTGAAACAGGCGAGCGAAATCTTCACCGGAGTCCGTAGTTGACCGAAGCGGAGAAACGATCATAGGGACCCCCTCGTCCACTGCGACCACACCCAACTCCAATGGTTATTGAGCCTCTAGCTCTGAAGCCTAGACCCTTTTAGCATCATTCTGATTGGCTCCCTCGGTCTGTGGCGCCTATACTCCTTTAGCCTCAACTAGGGCTATGACTTCTAACTCCGTCGGCAAGGTACTTGCCGCATTCACGTGACCAGGAGCCTTTGTCTCCTGGTTCTGCGCTGTTTCGACACCAATTTGGATATGTGCTTCGGCTTCGGCTTTGGCTTCGGATTGCCCTTAAGCATCCCCTGCCATCAAGGTCTCTATCTCTTCCGCCATAGCCTCGTCCGATGCATGCTTAACTTCAGATGGCTCCAGTGATTAGACGGGGGAAGGAGACTTCGAAGGTTCCAAGCACTTCGAAATACCTAAAGTCCCAGCCTCGGCTTTCCTCTTCTTCGGCATCGCTTCACCGATGTTGAAGCTTGGTAAAGCAAAGGGCTCGATCCCAAGCGCCCCCAATACTCTGTTGAATCTTTCCCAAGATCCAACCATCTCGAGCCTCCGCTCCCTTTCCACGGTAGTAGGGGTTTCGAGAACCTTCTCCGCAACTCGGACTATTTGGTCCATAGTCAAGGACATGTGTGGACCTAGGTAAGACGAAGTACTAATTCGTTAAGAATTAATGAAAAAATATAAATGCAAACAGGAAGGTACAAGTCAAGTTGAAGTGCATACCTACGGAGCACGAAGGGATTTCCCGAAGCTCTCCCTCCGTAGTCTGTTGAAAATCGATGGGCCAGCTGGCCATGAGGAGAGAAATATGAAGAGCAATGAACACTTCGGCCAAATCACGCATACTCATGCGCTGGGCCATGATGTCCAGCAGTCAAAGCCGTGCTCGGAGCCCGCTCACCTTTGTTGAGATTGTCGTCTCCCTTCAATATGAGATTTCTTCCGGAGCCCCTGCCAAACCAGAGTCCACACCCACTTCAGAGTAAAACCATCAAAGGATCTAGTCCAAGTATTGGTGATCATTGGCAGCCTTCGCTTGGAAGTTGTTCTAAAATTTCTTCCACGGCTAGAAGTTGATACTCCCGAAGGCCACCAACATAGCGGAGCCATCATGGTCGTGATGCTTCTTCAGCTGACAGCTGGCTTCATGCATCATGGCGAAGACCTTCGCCCATCCTTCGGTTGCTTCCGCCCTCATGGCCATTTCGAAAATGGCTAAGCGGGCGACGACGTGTTGGGTAAGCTATGGGAGTGTCACGTGGTAAAGGCGAAGGACCTCTACCAGGAGCTCCGAAGTAGGCAGACCGAGCACCATGTTGAAAAAAGCCTCAAAGACCACCACATCTACGGCCCACGGCACTAGGATAGTCTCTGACCCTGAAAACCTCACACTAACTCCGGACCCTAACCGTCCACCAACGACATTGCTGATTGTCTTCTTATTACAGTTAGTCTTTCCCTGGGTGAACGTCTCATCAAGATACTTGCTCGAAGGTGGGCAAAGGTCCCGAGGTCTATAAGACCGAGGGTTTCCCAGAACCTCTGTCGTCATTGTCGCTGCTGCCGCTTCCATCGCCTGTTGCTGCACCAGTGACAAGCCCGTGGCAGGCACCATGGAACTAGTTCTAGCCATTTGGGAAGAAGCAAGGATATCGAGAGTGACAAATAAAGGAGGATATGAGGACAAAGAGCTCGGGCGTCAAAGCGTTAAAGCGAAGGCTTCATACTGTCGATTTCTTTTTTCCCCTTTTTATAAAGAGTGTGGCTTACACTGTACGCCTTAGGGCGGTTTTTTAAAATTCTTTTCAGGAGATGGCCTTATCATTGATAGGTGGGCCCGCATTTAAAATATGATTGGATCGTGGCTCAAACCGTCAGTAACGGATTAAAATTTAAGAAATGGCAGTTATCGGGAGCAGCGATTAGCTTTCCTAGACGATTTCTTATGATTCGAGAACCAAAGTTCGGGACACCTTTGCATTGAAGTAAATTGATTGAGCAAATTTCGGAGCCCTCTACCTAAGCATTATCTACTGGGGGTCAGGAGTTAACCTCCCTTTCGAGTCCGAAGCCATGATTTAATAATTGTGAGTACTTCCAAATTACTTAGTCTAGAGCATGAAATTATTTCTTGCGTATATTGCCTTCCTTGCTATGCAGGGTACTTTGAAAGGCGTATTTGAGGGGCTACTATTGGAGGAAATACTTTCATCCATGTGGTAAAAAGGAGCCAGACCTTTCCCCTTGAAGCTGCCAACGCCCGTCAAAGCTCCGTTAGAGAAAGCTCTCCCGGAGGGTCACAAACTAAAGGGTTCAGCAAGGCTTTGGCTAAGGAGAATTCCACGAAGGGTTCCTTCGAAGGGGTGAAGTCAAGACATATTAGCCATTCTGATCACCGAGGTGGCGAGACTCACCTCTTCACCGGAGATCGAGACAATGCAGCCCAGCTCTGAGTGCCAAGTCCCACCGGAATTAACCTTGAATAACCAAGGGTGGCAATGCACCGAGTGTAATTTCATGGTTGTTTTTGTCGTTGTAGATGATTTTAACATAGCTAATAAGTACATATTTATAGTCCGGAGACTTACCATCCACTACGATTGCAATCGATTCTGTTTGTATCTTCGTCTTCACCTCTATCGGCTCCTGCTTATTCGGACATGTGCAATGGACGGACTCATGTGACCAACTTTGATCGGACTTCTTTGACTTTTGTTGACCATGCCAGATCCTTGCTAGGCTTGGGCCTTGACCAATTTCTGGTGTCAACACCCGTGCTGAGCCAATAAGAGGAGGATTGGGTGAATCAGGTCACTGAAGTCATTTGGGCCAAATTTGGGCATCGTCCAATGAGGCACTGAAGGTTCGATTCTTCCAACATTCACTATCGGGTCAGCCTTCGTATGGTTTTCGTCACTATCGATGAACTCTGTGAGAGGATGGGTAGATTTGGAGAAGAAGTTTCATAAATATTTCTTCACCAGCATACATGAGATGAAGCTTACCGACTTGATGACAATATGACAGAAGATGGATGAGTCGGTAGAAGATTATGTTCAGAGGTTCTAGGACATACGTAGCAGATGCTATAGTTTGAGCCTCAGCGATACCCAATAGGTGGAGCTATCTTTCTAGGGACTCCTGAACCCCATAAGAGAGAGATTCTCTTCACAAGAGTTCGAGAGCCTCGCAACTGGTACAAATGGTATTAGCACATGAAAGCTAGATCCACGAAGCGAGAAGGGAGAAGTATCAAAACATGAACACATACGCCCAGGTATACTCTTCGTATTCTAATGAGGATGATGAGTTTGATGCAGAAGTTAGGTTAGTCGAATGGTCCAGCAACGAGAAGTCAGTC
The DNA here is from genome assembly GCA_019279435.1 of Zizania palustris. Lineage (NCBI taxonomy): Eukaryota > Viridiplantae > Streptophyta > Magnoliopsida > Poales > Poaceae > Zizania > Zizania palustris. The sequence continues at coordinate 32,091,654 of JAAALK010000290.1, forward strand.
GCATGTCCCTGTGTGAAGGCATCTGGCGAGGAGGAGAAATACGACTTCGACATCAATAAAGTCGATAGGATATTCGACATGCTGCTCTAGGAGAAACAAATTCAGCCACCACCTAACCACGCGATACCACCCATTGAGAAACTAAAGAAGAGGAAGTATTGCGAGTGGCACAACTCTTCGATACACCACACCAACAAATGTAAGGTATTCAGGTATCGGATTCAATCGGCCATAGAACAAGGCCGAGTCAAGTTTGATGATGGAAGGATGCTGATGAACATCGATGGACACCCTTTCCCGGTCAATATGGTGCATGCACACCGTCCAAATCATTGGCATGCAGAAAGAGATAGGCATACCGGCAAGGATCGAGTCACTTCATCACATCTGATCAACGAGTATAAAAGAAAGACAAGGGAAGATGCACATTATGGAGATGACCGGAACCACCTATAGTTTAACCCTACTAGAATTGTGAATTCTTTAGGTTCTACTGAAATGAAGGAATGCAATTGCCATTTATGAACAATTGTCCTGAATACAGTGATAACAGAGGCAAACAAAGGAGCAATCAGAGATCCCGCCACGATAAGACAAGGCCATATGATCAAGAAAGGTGAAGCATCCATCAGTAGCTATAACCACAGAAGCCATCAGTACATGAAAGGCTTGGTCCCATTAACACCAAGACGGTTGGCCGATCGGCTGATGACGAGGAAACAATAAGAAATCCACAGTGGTGCCCAAGCAGGATTTTTACGAAAAACCAAAAAAGAAGGGTGCAACGGTTATAGCAAAAGGAGATGAAGGCACCAAATCACAACAATAAGATTGATTGGCCCAAGGAAGTCAAGAAGGAATGGCGAGTTAAGGGGAAGGCTGATCTAGACGATAAGAAGGATGCAATGGTAAACATGGTATTCTTTCTCCTTGTGGAATATCAGGCTGCCCCTAATAGTGATGATGAAAAGGTCGAGGCAACGGCTCAACTGGTTCTAACGCCCTAATCGGCGTTATTTGACAAGGTAGAAGACCCTGGGCATCGGCACCTAAAGCATCTTTATATTACGGGGCTAGTCAATGGGAAGACGATGTGCAAAATTATGATAGATAGAGGGACAGCCATCAACGTAATGCCATATGCTACCATCTAGAAGTTGGGAAAAGGGCCAGAAGACCTGATCAAGTCCAATATGGTGCTAAAGGACTTCAGCAGCAATTTATCAGAGACAATGGGGGTACTAATTGCAAAATTAATAGTTGGAAGCAAGGTAACGCCGACCACATTTTTCGTCATCGAAGGTAAAGGCCCTTATAGATTATTGCTGGGGTGTGATTGGATCGATGCTAATTGTTGCGTCCCATCCACAATGCATTAGAGCCTCGTGCAATGGGTCGACGATTGTTGGAAATTATCCCCGCCGAAAAATCGGTCAATGTAGCAGGGTCATTGCATGGGAACGGCAAACCTACAAGGGTACCCATAGTGCGATTTGTTGTCGGTAGAGGGAAGGAGTCACGGCTATGGATTCGATGGTTACCCCCAACAAAATGGGGTAGGACGTTGGCCGAGACAATAAGGGGATAGACACGAGAGAGTTTTTAGACTAGTTCGGGCCTCCTGGACGATAATAACCCTACTACTGTGTGTGTATAAATGAATGGGGTGTCTGTATGGATCAATCCCTCAGTGCTGGTCTCAAGTAATGTTGCTACTCTTTTGGATGTGAGCATGCATGTGTGTTGTTAGGATACTAGGATGTGATGCCACGTTTGGGCCTCCCCTAATACTTTATATGACAAGGATTGGGGAGTTACAAGAATAATCTTAACATTGATAGCCAGCGGAAACAGCCGCATAACTACCAACATAACTACCTCTAAATGGTGCTAATGGTCGCCATAGAGACGATAATATTGAGGGTAATTGTCGGTGTTGATTGGAGATAACCGTTGGGTGGATGGCCCTAGTCCGACCATTGGTGTCTCACCACTCGGGCACATTCGCTCCCGAGTGGGAGGCCTGGTGGTCGGGAAACCCTTCATCTGCTGGCCTGGCCAGCAATCGGTGATCTGAGTAAAACCACTTGGTGGGGTACCCTGGATCATATCGCCGATAGCAGCCCCTGAGCTCTTTTTGGCATCCATCGTTCTCGAAGCGTGCAGGAAGAGCTCCAAGCACCCTTGATGTAATCATGCTTTCGATCGGTGCACAACCTAGGTGCACCTACCGAGTGTAGCCCCTAAGGCTGAAGTTCCTTCGGAGAATGAGCTTCAGTCTCAAATCTTCTTCATTGGGGGAGTTACCGTTGGAGTAGTTAATTTTGAAACCGTGCGGCCTCCCTATGGGCAGAATTTACCACGTAGGGAGACAACCGTTGGAGATGTTGCTTCACTTTCTTTTTGCTTGCTTCGTTTTCTAGAGCACGGATTAGGACCTCCTGAGAGATCCTTGGGAACCATGCTGGCGCGATTGATGGTGAAAAGGTGCTTCTCCAAACCGTCTTCTTTGGCAGTCGCGATGCTTTGGGATGGGGAACCACCGGGAGGAAAGTTATAAGTAACTTTCCTCGGCGCTTGGAAGTAGTAATCCCTCTTTTGCTTCATCTTTTGATCTCCTGGCGCCTTGCTAAAGCTTCTGGCACTGCAACTGCGTGGTTTTCTATTGCAAAGATCGGTGGCTGTTTAGCCTGAAACCTTTGGCAAGGGCACCCAGGACTCCAATGGCAGCAGGCACTCCTCGGAAGCCGGTGGACATCCTAGAAGAGTTCTGCGTCTCCTCCATGGGAGAAGAGGTGGTGCAAGCGCTGGAGAATCAGGGTGATATCTCACCGAAGGCCATCTTGTTGTGGCGAGTGGCCGGCATCGAGATATTTCCATCCCCTGACACCCACGAGATTGTGGTCTTTGACTCCTTCTTTCTTCATGGTTTTGAGTTACCGACGCATCTTTTTCTTCGAGGTGTCCTTCATCATTATGACATCTCTCTCTGTAATATGAATCCCAACTCCATTGTTCATCTAGTGATCTTTGTGGAGTTCACTACTACAAAGCGACACAGTAGCGGCAGGCAAAAACGTCCTGTAGTGGCGGGTATCCAGTCCGCCACTACTCTAATGCCACTGCTAACCCTGGTTAGCAGTGGCGGGCAGAGTGCCTACCACCGCTGTGTCAACAGTAGTGGTGGGCACATTGACATCATCTGCCCGCCACTATTGTTAGCCATAGCAGTGGTGGGAAGATGATGTCAGTGAGCCCACCACCACTGTGTCAACAGTAGTAACGGGCGCGCTGACCTCATATGCCCGCCACTACTATTGCTAACAGCAGTGGCGGGCAGATGACGTCATCGCGCCCACCACTACTATGTTTACCCCATTACACAGAACGTTGTAAACCTTAATTCACACAGTCCCACAAACCATCCACATACACAGCAGCAAAATAGCCACATATCCACATACACATCCACAACAGCAACACATCAACACAACAACAACCCATCTCATCAATTTAAAAATTTACAAAGTTTACATTTCATCACACATCAAGTTTAAAAAGTTTACATCTATCAAAATTTCAAAATTAACAATTGTTTGACAAATACATGCTCATGTGGTTTATGTTTTATTGGAAGGCCAACTCATATCTTGCGCATCTTTTTTTTTCTTCTCAGCTTCAAAATTCTTATCGATTTGTTGTACTTGCCTTTTAATTCTTTCGGCCCAATCATACAGAGTTGGATGCTTGGCCACTTCACCCTCAGGATCGAAGAATACTCCAAGCTAATGAAGAACCTCATGCATCATGAAGCGGCACATCCTTAATACGATGTCGTACATTTCTGATTTTGAGAGTTAGCTCTTCTGGGTAACGGTTGATGGACCTAACGCCTGCATATGTAACATATAAGTACATACGCTACAAGTTATATTAGATTAACACACAATAAATCAACTTACTTCTTTTGTATCCTCAGATACTATCCGCGCAAACTTTCCTAAGTTATTGCTCATGAAATCACAAGTATAATACCTGCAATGCACCGAACCAGGAGATTGTTTGTGACACTTCAAAATAGACAAAGTTAGAACGATATATAGTTTGGCTTTATCAATTGAATTAATAAATTTCAAAATATAATATTACCAGATAGTTGGTTCTGATAAGCATATCTTTCGGCCTTTGTGGATCATGTGGGCCACCTAACCTTTCCACGTAGTATTTGTATGCACTCTGAATAACATTTAATATATCTTGATATTCTTTTTTGGGTTTGTCGAGAGAGTCGAGCACATAAACCCTTGAGTACTTCGGGTATATCAGAAGTGCAATCCAATGATCACTATCGAAAGAAGTATGATTATGTTAGTTTATTAATCGATAAAACGTGATTAAGTGGATATAGTGGGTATACTTACTTAAAGTTATATGCCTCACTTATCATTTCTCTGTCCTTCCATTGAAACATGCACCGTGCAATATACAACGCGGCACAATTTCTTTTACTCTTCTTAAGTGTGTCTTGGTCTTTATTGAACATCTTCCTTTGAAATTTTTTCTGACCCGCGGTCTGGTACTTGTCATCATTCCAGTTTAGTACCAGGTTCAATGCACTTTGGCTTATCAATGATGGGTTCAAGTACCCATATTTATTAGACGTGTCACAACATGAATTCAAACTGCATATGTTATGAAACAATAGTCAATATAAGACATGATTGATTTTTGCTTTGTATTGACAAAGTAAAAAGTACTTACATGCACCAGAGCATTGTGCTTGTGATGTCGGTTCACTGCAGACAGAACATCCGATGGAAGTCATTGAAAAATAATGAAAGAGTAAACTCTGGGCAGTTGAATATTTCTTTTGGAACCTTCACTTCTATTTGTGTAACTCCTAACGAAGATGCTTCATGGTACTAGTCATGAAATGTTCTCATCTACCAACACATACTCTTAAGTACTCGTTGGGGTAATAATAGTTTGCCTGGTTCGTATTCGATATAATGCTCATCTCCATAGGTCCATTTATCAACAGAAAGTGAGCCCGTCTGCTTTTGTACTGGAACCTTTATGGGAGCTGCTATGGGCGTAGAACGTGTTTACCCCACAGTAGTAAAAAATTTAAGCATTTCAGATTTTGGCGTAGAACATTGCATAGCTTGAAAAATTGTCTTGTGGATTGCTGGCTTTGGGAGTGCATCTTGTTTTTCAGGTTCGACCACTAGCACTGGCACTTTTGTGTTGGGCTCAGTGGGCTCAGTCACTGGCACTTGAGGCTTGGCCGGAACTAGCACTGACATTTGATCAGGCTCTAGCACTTTTGTGTTGGGTTCAGTGGGCTCAAGCACTGGCACTAGCTCTGTCACTTCAGGCTCGGCCGGAACTAGCAGTGGCATTTGATTTGGCTCGGCCGAAACTGACTCTTTCACTTGATCAGGCTCGGCCACTTTTGGTTCTGTCACTTCTGCCACTTTATTGGGCACTGGCTCTTTCTTTGCCTCTTCCTCTATCTCACGCTCATCAACAGGTGATAAAGATCCTATATTTTGCACATCCTGAGATGAAAGATATGTGGGGGATTGTGATGAGACAATAGGCAATTTACTCTGAGAACTTGTCTGCAGTAATTTGATATCTCGGCTTGCCCATAGGACAAAGTTATTCGGTGCATCTTCGATTATCTCAATCCCCTCATCAGGCATTGGAAGATCCAAGGGGTCATTAATAAATCTATCATTGGTGATCTCATTGACCTGAACCTTGGTATACTCAGCAGGAATAGGCAGATTGTGAAATAAATCCCCAGGCATAGCAATGCCTCGTGCAACCTCTTGGGAATGCCCTTTGCACCCTATCGATACATGCAGACTGCATGGTGTGTCCTCTTTAATTTAATTTACAAGAAATTTTTCTTGTACTGAGCCAACACTACTTGGTACGTCAAGTCGTACCTCTAGCACAATTATCTGTCCCGCTACAGCCTACATTATGTTGGGATTCTCATTAATAAATTCAAAAAAGTGTCGCTCCCACTCTTCACGGCGCTCTGCGGCGTCGTCTGTGCGTGCTTGACGCTTCTTGTATGTAGCATCCTCCCATTTCTTGAAAGTATTTTTCCAGGGTGCTATAGAAGAGACACCTCAGGTGCGCCCTCGATGTTCCTCATTTCTGAGAGCAGATGTATGTTGGTCATTACATCCCTCGGGCTTGAACTTTCTAGCCTTCTCCAGCTCAGCGATTTCCTGTGCTTTCTGAAATACTTCACTAGTCCGTGAGTCGGAGAGCATATATTGGCCCTTGGGTGTTTTTTTAGCTCGACCTAGGAGCCATCTCTTAGTGCGCTGATCAGCACCTAAAAACTGTTTAGGTAACCTAGCCGCACGGTCCTCCTCCTACTTTGTACTCCACTCATCCTCCTTGGCCTTATATCCACATGGGCCAAGTTTATGTGGGAACTTATTTTTCTTATTAAGTTCTTTGAACATGATGCTTTCTTGTTTGGCTTCTTCCGAGCAATGCTGCAATTTGAATTCGTTCCACTCATTTGGCATGATAAATCCATAGTCGTTGAGCGGCGACTGTCCTTTCTAAAGGTATTGTGTGTTCAGTTTAGTCTTGAATGTACAGAGATACTTCCCGATAGTCTTCAATGTGGTAGCTTTAGCATCTTCTAAGCGATCTTCCGGGAATTTATAATGTGTTTTTATATGCTCCCACAATTTGATCTTTGTAACTTTAGGGACAATCTTCCAGTTTTTCCAAACTATCTTACACCGCTCCTTGGCGAGACATCCACAATCATTGCGCCACTTAGCTATGATTTCTATCGGCTTCTTTGGAGCCCCATCAACATACACATCTTCAACCTCGTAGATGGCTGTATGCAGCTTGTTCTTCTCTTGTTTTCCTCTCCTCTTCGCATTTGCAGAGGATGTAGTGGCTGCAGGCTCAACAGCTGTTGGCTCAGATGACTCAACAGCTAGGACAATAGCTGTTGTTTTCTCGATTTGAAATAATCGACACTTGCTTCCTCTCTTTGGACGATCCTACGACAATAGACAATGTGAGCTTCAGGAATGTAATCCTCGGTTAGAAGTTGCTCTGACTTGTTACTAACGCAATAATTACCTCCGCTTGAGCTCTAGGAATGTAATCCTCATTGGCGTCTTCTCTCGTTCTCTTCTTCCTAGGCTCCATTGGATGTTCATTCTCCGGAGAGTGGTATGAAGATTCACTATCGAAGGATCCTTCAGATGAACCCTCTTTATTTGTTTTTGCGGGAGACTCGTAGATGAGCTCCTCGACGGGACGTCCTTCTTCCGCCATAGATTAACTATTCATAGTTAAGAGGTTAATGTATCAGAATTTTGGTTATGCAAAAAAGGTACGATGTCATATTTTCATGTACGAAACAATGCATAAAGTAGTCAGCTATTACTTCTAAAGCTACTATATTAATCCTCAAGTTAGGAGATTGTGTTGTTCTCTCTCTCTAGTGTTGTTGAGGCCTTAGCATATTTTGTGTTGTTTTTCAAATATGTTCGTGGCTACCATGGAACCATGAGCACATCCATTCCCTGCCAGCAGCACAAGAAAGAAGAAGTTATTGAAGGGAATGGACATGTCACACGGCTTGATGACATAGATGAGATAACTCAATAACAATTTGCATCATAGGCCTCTAAAAGGAATTGCAGAATCTAATGTTGGTCTTCAGCCAGATGAACTTGAGGATTAGTATAGTAGCCTCAGAAGTAATAGCAGTAGTAAACTGATCACAGTGTCAAAGGTGGGAAATGTATGAAAACTCTTCTTGGCTACAGTAGTCAGCTATTACTTATGAAGCTACTATATTAATCCTCAAGTTAGGAGATTGTGTTGTTCTCTCTCTCTCTCTAGTGTTGTTGAGGCCTCAGCATATTTTTTGTTGTTTTTCAAATATGTTCATGGCTGCCATGGAACCATGAGCACATCCATTCCCTGCCAGCAACATGAGAAAGAAGAAGTTGTTGATGGGAAAGGATGTGTCACATGGCTTGATGACATACATGAGATAACTCAATTACAATTTGCATTATAGGCCTCTAAAAGTTGTTCTAAAAAAGTTGTTGAAGATCTAATCCCTAGCAGTGTTCTAAAAAAGTTGTTGAAGGGAATGGACGTGTCACACGGCAAAGGGCTCCGAGACGGTGGCGACGAGCACGGGAATTTGATTTGCAATTGATCTAGGGTTTCGTCCGAGCGGGAGCCAAAAACTATATATAGGTGTATTAGCAGTGGGGGGCAAGATGAATAATATATATACTTTGTTTCATTAATTCATGCATCAATCAGGTCATCAACTATGTATTATATACAACATAGTGCATAAAACACAATATTGAACAAAATAGCACACTAACATATCACTGTATCATGCTGATACATATATGCCAAGAGATGTGAAGTGGTTATGTGGTATTCAATATTTCCCATTGCATAACTTAGATATAGAATACTTCATCCAAAATTAGACTAATATATATTGGGTGAATGGTACATTCCCATTAATCAATGCCAAAACAGGTCTAATAAAGTAGTATACAGTGGTTCTACAAATGATCCTTTAATCAAAATGCAAAACTAAAGAAGTAAGCATGCATACACTAATGCTAAAGAGGCATATGTGCATAAGAGATCACATTTTTTTCCTACATTTCGCACCCTAAATTTTAGTCAGTTAACTAGGACATGTATTCATATTAATGGAGAATTATGGGCACTCCAAATGTAAGGAAAATAAACCTAAAAACTTTTTAGCAAGCTGAACGGGGACAGCGGCATGCGCTCGGGGACGGGGACGGCGGCGACGGCTCCAAGACGACGGCGCGGGGTCCAGGACAGCGACGTGGGCTCCAGTGACGGGCGGAGTTCGGGGCGACGGTGGTAACGGGCTTCAGGGATGACGGTGACGGGCTCCGAGGGTTGCAGCGCAGGCTCAGGGATGGGGACGGCGGTGTGCGCTCGGGGACGGGGACGGTGGCGATGGCTCCGAGGTGGTGCCGAGGGGTCCAGGGACAGCAATGGCTCTTGGAGCGGCAGCAACGGGCGGGAGGAGTTTAGGGTTTAGAAATGATACGTATTTTTCAGATGGCGGGAGTGAAATGTATATATAAGTGTATTAGCAGTGGCAGGCATGCTGATGTCATCCTACCAGCCACTGCTATTTTCTCTTAGTAGTGGCAGGCGATGATGTCACCAGCCCGCCACTACTAATCCGCTTGCCCCTGGTGCTCGACTTAGTAGTGGTGGGCCGCTGACGTCACCAACCGCCACTACTAAAAGGAATAGCAGTGATAGGCAGGTGCTGTCAGCGTGCCCGCCACTGATTACACCCAACCACCACTACTAATAGCGGTAGGGATTATCTAATATACGTTATTCTTACATTTCGAGAAACACTTTGTAGTGTAGTGGTGCGGGGGGTTGCTTTGGTGCCATGCGGTTTGTTGTTCGAACCTTGCTGCCGACACGCAGTTTGAGGTTTGAACCTTGCTGCTGGCCTCTAATTTTCAGCACTTTTTTATGGTTGTTTAAATCCTCATTTGAACTTTAATTTTTTTAACAATAAAAATACATCATAACTTATCAAATTTAAAAAAAATGGTATTTTTCCCCCTCGGTTTACGTTGGACATGTATTATTAATTAACTATAATTAAATAATAACCCATATATATTACCAATATCTTAAACAAAATGACATAATTGATTTTACAAATACGCACGCTAAACATAAATGATCTAGCCTTGCACTAATTTTCCATCGCCATCAGTGCGTAGATAAGGAATGACACTGCAAAATGACAGTTTTGCTTCAACCACATTGATCCTTGATATGTCAATGAAAAATGGCACCTCATCAAACTGATTGTATTCTTCTTCGTCTTCGACTCCATCAACTCCAACAATTCTTGTTTTCCTGGAGCAACGATGTATTTTTTCTCATTTTTAGGATCAAGTATGTAAAATACTTGTGCCACAGATTGAGCGAGTATCCAAGGGTCATATTTATAAGCCACCTTATTAATGTCAATATCGTAAACTCGTAATCATCCACCTCCACACCTTCTGGATGTCTGACCCACTAGCACTTAAATACAGGGATTTCTATAGAGTTCTCGTAGTTAAGTTCCCATATTTCTTGGATGTATCCATCGTAAGCATTCTTTTGTCCAGTGCTATCTTCTGTATCTGCTCTGACACCACTATTTTGGCACTGACTCTTTTGATCCTTTGCTTTGGTATAGAATGTGAAACCATTGATGTCATACGCTTGCCATGTTTTAACCATGCTCAATGGACCGTAAGACAATTTATTTATCATCATCTCTTCGTCGGTTTCTCCAATCGAAAGGTTTAGATCCCTCATCCATGATGTTAAATGAATTTTGTGTTCTTTCATAATCCATTGTTCATCGTGATCTTTATTTTTTTCACGAAGCTCTTGCAGGTGTTGTTCAACATATGGTCTCATAATCGCCAACTGATGCATTACACTGTAATGTGATTCTCTTATTGTTTGGTAGCTATTGTCTTGTATGATTTTCCTGCCTTTAGTTCCATTACCGGTGAGTCTTCCATGGTGCCGGGACACAGGAACTCCTATTGGTTTTCCATCTCTTATGTAATCTGCGTAGCACTCAATGACTTCCTCAGTCGTGTAGCGCTCTATCATGGAACCCTCTAGATAAGCACAATTTCGTGCATAACCCTTGAAGATAACCATTAGATGCTCGTACGCATACATATTGTGCAGGTTTGTTGGACCGAGAACAAAGATTTGGTCTGCTATATGTATCATATAGTGCTCCATAATATCAAAATATGAAGGAGGAAAGCTCATCTCAAGCTGACAAATAGTCTCCCTCATTTGTTTATGTAATTCATTTAACTCTTCAGTGTCGATCACCATCTTTCATATGACGTTGAAGAAGTGACACGTGCGTGTTATCACCATCTTCAGAACTGAATGTTTGATTCCTCTTACTACGATGGCGAGGAATAGATCAAGCATAATATGACAATCATGAGTGTTGTAGCCGCTCATCCTCAAATCTACTACGGAGACAATATTCTTTATATTCGTTGAGAATCCTGTTGGAATTCTAATTCCATGTAGACACCTGCAGATTGATATTTTCTCGTCAATTGTGAGGTTATAGCTAGCAGCCGGAAGGAAAAATTTTCCATTGGCCCTTTCCTGTGGGTGAAGCTCGGGTCTAATTCCGAGAGTTTGAAGGTCCCTTCGTACTTTGAGTCCATCTTTTTGATTTGCCCGGTATATCTAATAAAATATTGATGGTGCTTTCGAAGACATTCTTCTCAACGTGCATTGTATCAATAGCATGACCAATCTCCAACTCCTTCCAATAGGGAAAATATCTAAAGAAGATTGACTGCTTTTTAAATGGAGCATCATTTGAAATTTTTTCAGATTTTTTCCTCTTCTTTCTGAAAACAACTTTGATATTCTTTACCATTTCGAATAGAAATTTGTCGTCTCGATGTCGTGGAGGCTGTCCAAGCTCAATTGTACCGTCAAAATGGTTCCTATTTCTTCGATATTTGTGGTTTTTTGGTAAAAATTTGCGGTGTCGCATATATATCGTCTTAACGAATGGTGGAAGATGCATAGATTATGTCTGGTCCACACACACTACACATGTTGTCTTTCCTTTAACCTGTCCTGTTAGGGACATATGCCCTGGGTTGTCAGCTATGGTGCAAAAGAACAAGGCTCTTAGATTGAAGTGCTCTTTCTTGTGCTCATCCCACACACAGACACCATGTTCCCATAGACGTTTCATATCCTCCATCAAAGGTTCTAGAAAGATATCAATGTCATTGCCAGGTTGTTTTGGACCGGAAATTAGAGTAGTGAGCATAAGGTATTTTCTTTTATGGCACAACCATGATGGAATTTTGAACAAGCATAGAAATACCGGCCACGTACTGTGTGGGTTCCTCATCTCACCGAAGGGATTCATTCCATCTGTGCTAAGTCCCATCCTGATATTTCTGGTATCGTCCAAGAAATCTGGATGGGCCAGGTCAAATGATTTCCACTGCCTAGCATCCATAGGGTGCCGAAGTTTTTCGTCCTTCTTTCGCCCATCGAAATGCTAGATTAATAGTTCAGCATCTCTGGGATTAGAGAACATACGTTTCAAGCAATCAATCACCGGTAGGTACCACATTACTAAGGCTAGAACTTTCCTCTCCATCTTATATCCATGATGGTCTGCAATAACATTTTTCTTCCTCTTCTGCAACCTCTTATTCTTCTTCTGGTGGTCATTGTAGTCCTCCACACAGTCATTTGGACGTTTGTATCGACTTGCGTTGCACTGTGGACATCTCTCTAACAATCCATACTCTTTTCGATATAGGATATAGTGGTTCGGGCATGCATGAATCTTCTGAACGCCCAAAGTCAACGGACAAATCATCTTTTTTGCTTGGTACGTATCATATGGTAGACCATTGGGTTTCGGCAAAACCTTTTTTAGGAGTTGTAAAATATCTAAAAAACTAGTGTCAGACCATCCATTGCTAGCCTTCAGTTTCATAAGCTCAAGAATTGTGTACAACATAGTATACTGCTTATCGCATCCATGGCGCTCCACGTAAAGAAGGTTTTTTGATGCTTTGTCAAGTGCTTCAAAGTTATCGTATCCTTTGGTTGTAGTTCTCTGCAACAGCACCTCGGGCACAACATTTTGCATCAGTTCCTCCACATCAAAGGTGTCATCATCATCATGTTGATCAACATCATGTGTTATGTCGGACGTATGATCACAACCTCTTCTATGTTGATGAGCATCTTGCGTCACATCGGAATCTTCAAGAGGGTTTTGGCCCATCTCACCGTGTTTCGTCCATATATAATAGTTCTTCACGAAACCATTTTTCAACAAGTGAAATCGTATGGTTTCACGATCTGAACAAGGGTACATCGCTTCATTTTTACAAACTTTACAAGGACAATATATTGCCGCTTCACTCTAACGGGAAGAATATTGTGCGGCAGCTTCAGTAAATTCAATTACTCTGCTAAAATATGTCACCACATCTCCGTCGTTGGACGAGTACATCCAGGACCTGTGCTCCATCTAAAACATATATTATTTGAAAAATATTAATAAATTCAAGAGGACCCCCGCTTTCATAAAAAACACAAAGCCCTCGCTTTGAATCATTCTTTTACCTTTCAATCTACTTCCTTGCCTTAGGATTAGCACAGTAATGTCCATCTTCGTGGGTTTGCGCCATAAGCCCTCCATCCGCTGCGTCGAAATCACGGTAACCCTTGCTAATTCGCTCACGAATCTCCTGTTTAATCCATGAAACATATTTTTATCATTTTATCGGTTTTCTTCTGCTATTCTTGGGAGTTCGGCCTCTAGGCCGGATTGCACTTGATCTTTTACTTTTTTGTAGGGGAAATACCTTCAAAGTCATCACCAAGGAGTTTCGGTGTGATTTCTATTCATCTACAAAGTTGCCAGAGCCCTTAGGTGATCAGATCGGAGCCTGTCGGTCTGACCGATAGGGCTTCGCTGGGACGTCAGGCTGTTGTCGGCAAGGTCTTCGACACCCTTTGCCATCACGCCGAAGCCCTCTTTGGTGAGAACCTCTCCGTAGTGAGCCACTATGCGCTGGAGCACTCTTCGCCATCACGCCGAAGCCCTCTTCGGCGAGCACCCTCCACAGTAAATTGCTCCGCACCGGACCCCACGATGCCGAAGCCCCGGTCTGACCAAGGCTATGCCATCGGTCTGATTGGGTACCCTTCCTCGGTCAGACCGCTCGGAGACCGCTTCACGCCAGAACGCCGAAGACACCTTCGGTGACCCCTGGCTAGTTTTCTTTATTATTCTTTACTCACACATTGGCTAATCAGACTTTATTTTTTAATATTTGTTGGATTACCTGGTGACTCCGTTACCCTACAACCATTAAGGATTTGTCGGAACACGACGTCGGCGTCATGTCACGCTTAGGTTTAACCCTAAGTATATGCGCGCTTTTGGATCGACGAACTGACCCAAGTGTGTGGGCGTGTTTTCGTGTCAACACACTTTTTGGCGACTCCGCTAGGGACGACATCGACATGACGAGCACGTTTACATCGGTTGCGGGTACATCGGCCATGACTACTATGACTACGGCAACAGTACCCCTATCACAGATGGATCTAGGGGGCATGAATACGGAAATCGATAACCGCAACATCATCCTCCCCACTCTCGCAGACATCCTCAAAGAGGATTGGGCCGAGATCGAAGCCAAGACGAAGGAATTCCACGCCCTCATACTCGGGCGCTACATGAAAACTCGCATAGGCTTCGTCAAGCATGACATCGACATCCCGGACCCCTTCGGAAATGAGGTACCACCACCATCCCTCCCGTCTTTACCCCCCTTAGAGATTAGACAGGAGATAGCCTCTATAGTGGATCAAGCCGTTAGTGCTACATTTTCAAACCGACTAGGGCCTGAAATGGAAGCGATGTTTAGGAGATTCGGCTTTTCCGAAGCCGTTTCTAAAACCCCGATTGCTAGCCTACCCCCGTGCACCATGTACACAGTAGAACTGACAGGTGCACCGGAAAGGCCATTACATATACATCTCCAATTTTCGGGGCCGAGGCTATGCACACCATTGTCGGTCAGGTCGGCCCTTGGGCCGGCCAAACCAGCATGTACCAAGAACCGTCACCAATGATAGTCAGTCTGACCGGCTACCAAGCCGGTCCAACTGACCCATATACCTACGGTAAGACCGACTACCAGGTTGGTCCGACTGGCCAGTATGCCTATGGTCAAACCGGCCCTATGGCCGGTTAGGCCGCCCCACTTTATTACACACCGCCTGTGCCCACGCTTCTCTTTCACGTGATACCCGCACCTCCTACTCCCTCATACCTGCATAGGCCTAAGCATCCCATTTACCGTGCGTCGGCACGAAAGGAGAAGCCGCATGGCCAACACCCCAACATACCACCACGTGTCGTGCCCCCGCACGAGAGACACGCGCAGGTCGGAAGCATAGAAGATATCGATGAGCGAATTCGCATGCTTGTTAGGGAATGTATTAGTTACATGCCTCGGGATCGGATTAGGGTTTACCGTAAGCCGTACCCAGAACATTTCGATGCCATCCCATATCCTCGTGGCTTTAGGGTTCCTGAGTTCAACAAGTTTGATGGCGAGAGTAGCAAGACCACCCTAGAGCATATAGGCCAATTTCTAGCATAGTGTGGTGAAGCAAGCGGGTCGGATGCGCTTAAGCTCAGATTATTTTCCTTATCATTGTCTGGCACTGCTTTCACTTGGTTTTTGGCGCTACCACCGAACTCCGTCTAGACTTGGGCCCAGTTAGAACAAAAATTCCACAATTATTTTTACACTGGGGAAACCGAACTTAGGCTCTCACATTTGACATTGGTTAAACAAAAGACCAATGAGAGTGTCTCCGGCCATATCAGGCACTTCTGAGACACTAGGAACCGATGGTTTAGTTTAAACATCTCCGAGAGGGATCTAGCCGACTTAGCTTTCAATGGTTTGCATTTTGAAATTAAAGAAAAGCTAGACGACCGAAACTTCCTCGAGGTTAGTCAGGTTTTATAGCAGGCTCTGGACGAGGAAGGCCGAGATAGGGGCAAAAGGTCTATCAAAGTTTTTAGTGAGCCTAAGGCTGAGCTACACATCGTGGAGCACTCCGAAGAAGAATCATCGGGAGAAGAAGACTCGGCTGACATGTACACGGCCGAATGGACCTGGCCCAGTGGATCTAAAACAATCACGTGCTCCAAATTACGGCCGTCTCCCGCTAAGAGTCGGTACAACAAAGTTAAGTACTCATTTGATGTAACCAAGTGTGATAAAATATTTGATTTTCTATTGAAAAGCAAGCTCCTTAGGTTGCCCAAAGGTCACATCATTCCATCTACCGATGACTTGAAGAAACATGCATACTGTAAGTGGCATGATACGCTTTCCCATTCTACTAATGAATGCAACTTTTTTCGTCGACAAGTTCAATCGACCATAAATGAAGGATGATTGAAGATAGATTCTAGCCCTAGAATGAAGCTAGATCATGATCCCTTTCCCGTAAACAACACTGATCTTGATGGGAAGAAGGTACTGATTCAGCCCGAACAGGCCGAGTCATCTCAAGGAAAGGCAGTCCTCATTGGGAAGCCTTGCACACGCATGCTCATAATGAAGAACACTGAGGTAGAAGTAAATGTAGACAAGCCATTGTTGGCGTAAAAGATTACGCTAACAGGTTTCTGTAGAAAAGAAACTAACAAACGAAGTGTTTGTGAAGCAAACTGTTCTAAGCCTCCGAAAGGATAATAGCTTAGAATAGTTCGAAAGTGTGTATTGAATCACTTGTATTCGGTCCCTATTACAGGGTGAAATGGGGGGTATTTATAGGCCTAAACATTAAGGAAAAGACCTATTTACCCCTCTATTACAACCGACATTAAGGAAACTATTTGGTTTCCTTAATAGGGCTAAAATGGTAAAAGACTAATCTAATAAGAAAGAAGATAAGTCTTCCATCTTAGCTGGCAGAAAAGATCTTGAAGGGCTTTAGTCCGAAGACATACTTCGAACCTGTGCCTGTCTTCGGGCTTCGAACAGGGTTCTGAGCATCTTCGAAGATGATCTTCGGACAATCTTCGAACTGGTTGGCTGTCTTTATGCTGCTTTGGCAATAACCCCGAAGATGAGATATTTTCCCCCAACAGTAGCCCCTCGAATACGCTTCTCCGTTCGACCTGTAACGTTTAGGAGAGCAGTATACGCAAGAAAAGTAATCATGTGTAGGGGTTAACAGATTTATATCATCTCCGAACTATGTGAAGATATATGCTTCGGATTGGTATTCGAAGGAGTTACATTCGAAGTAACTTAGAAGTATCTTTAGGAAGACTGAAGACTTTCCAGACTTAGAAAAAATAGCCGTTAACCTGTTTCTTGTAACGGAAGTTAAACGATCCGTTATTTTCGGAGGAAAATAACGGGCGAGAATGCGAAAGGGCAGAACCCAAACGGTAACAAACGGAACATTTAGGCTATAAATAAAGGGCTTAAAACTTACCCGATTACCTTTTCACCGCTTTCTCACAGTCAAAAGCTTTTTGATCCCCTTGAGTTCTTGAGCCCTAGCCTCCATTTCCTCAGAACAATCCAGCGATTGTGATGGTGAAGACCAAGGGATCTGCGCCTCCTTCGGCCTTGGCTCGGCAACAGGCGGCCGCAGCGGCAGCAGCAGCAACATTGGCGGCGGCACCGTCGATGCAGGAGGCAACATCCATAGCGGCAGGGGGGAGAAATCCCCAAATCGCCGATGACCAAGGTCTGTGCCCACCGTCGACCAAATACTTGGATCAGTCTTTTGAGTTAGGGCCTTCTACCTGCAAGAGAGAGTCTTTGGCAATCACAGCAGGGGGAAAGATTAGTAATGGAGTTATGATTCGGAAGCCGGGCAAAGAATCGATTCCATCACCAAGACCTGGAGAGGTTGTAGTATTCGAAGCTTTTTTCGAAGCAGGCTTGGGCCTCCCTGCTGTGGATTTCTTGGCCGAAGTACTTGACCTGTTCCATGTAACCCTCCCCCAGCTATCTCCGAATGCTGTAGCTAGATTAGCTATCTTCGAGTGGGCGCTGAGAGCCGAAGGTTGTGAGGGGAGGGCTGAAATCTTCGCTGCACTTCATAGAGCAACTTGTCAGCCGAAGACCTTCGTAGGCTCCGGAGGTGAGAAAGTGGTGGTTGCCTTCGGAAGCATTAATTTTAGGCTTCGAGACGAATATGCCCTGCAATTCCCTGCTAAGGCCATCAATGCTAGATGGTACACCGATTGGGTCCTGAGATGGTTTTATGCCGAAGTCGGAGCGAGCAGTCCTCTGGCTGGGCCCCTCAAAGAAATCCAATTCCGGAAGGAAGCCTTAGTGCAACCTGACGAAGGCCAGCTCGAAGCTCGCCTCAACTTGCTTCAGAAAATCAGCCGAAGGTTAAGCATGCGGGACTTAGCCGAAGAATTCCTCCGCTGATGGCCAACTGGCCTATCGTCTTCGAGGATGACTCGGAAGGCGGTCTTCGCAAGATCAATTATACTTCGAGCCCTGCAGGTAACTTCGAAACCAACATGCATTGTACATATTTACTTCGAAGAAAGACTAACTCGAATTATTTTTTAGCTTCTTCAGCCCCTATTACTTCAGAGCAAATTGTAAGGGCTTCGGAGAAGATTCTGGGTGCCCCAACTCCGTCGGAAAAAGAATGGCGAATCAAATTGGTCGGAAGTTGGGAGCGATTTAACAGAGTATGGGGAATGTTGGAGTTAACTCCACCCCCTCTGATGGACTGGGTGCCTCAGGAGAAAGGACCCAAGAAAAGAGTGGCTGAAGCTGGAGCTTCTAGCTCTGCAAAGACTCCGGTGAAGAAGGTGGCTCGAAAGCCAAAAAATCTCGCACCTTCGGATCCTGCGCCTTCAAGCTCAAGAACCTCAATCTCTGGTTCTAAAGAAGACGAAGGTATATTATTAGTGAAATTGATTGATGAAGATGCAGCTCAACGAAGTATTCACATTGAAGATACTGCAGGTATACCGGAGCCCCAAGCCAACATCGAAGAAGTAAGAGCTCCGAATACCCAGGAAGAACAAATCGAAGCCCCTATGGGTGGAGATGAAGTCGAGGTTCCGACAACTTCGGTTGTGGAGGAAAGGACTGCTCACGGAGATGCTCCGACAGTGGAAAATCTGACTGCGGAGTCAGATGATGACTTCACTTTTGATCCTCCGATCAGCCCAGTGCTTGATCTCCCGGAGAATGTCGAAGGTAGATTTCGCATAATTCATATCAATTTATGCAAAATTATACAATGTATAATATTTTTGTTTTTTTTAGAGCCTCCTGTTGTCAAAGTATCTCACGAAGATACAATTCAAAGGCCTTCGACAACTTCGGAGCCACACCCGGAGGTTACTCAACAAGGGCCTGGAAGAGGAAAAAGACACATAGAGCCTCTCCCTACTCAAGGATCGACTTCATCTGAGTCAACAGATGAAAGTGAATCAACTGAGGGGGGCCATCTTCAGAAGTTCCAAGGGCCTCGGAAGAACTCTCCGGACCTTCGCTAAGCAGAGCTGATCAGAAGGCTTCAGTAATGCTTCCTCTCATAACTCCTTTTTTGGAGGAGAAAACCGGACTTGGGACTTTGGTTAAACCTTTGGGTCAAGCCAGTCGCAAAGTCGGGGAAACAGAACTGGTAGCCCTTTTAAGCAGAGTGAAGGGCTCGGAGCTTAACCTTGTTGTAGAAAGAGCAGCTTATCAGGTATAAAGCATCTTCGAACCAAATAGCAAATTATATATGAATAATTTCTTATTTCAGTTTTTCTTTTTTCTTAGCAAGCAGTCTTAGCCCGCGCTGCGGCTTTATCGAGCGAAAAAGAAATTGCTCAACTTCGGGAAGAGAACGAAGCTCTTCAAAGAAATTTTAACTTCTCCGAAGGTCGAGTAGCTCAGATGGATAATATAATACTAGCAGAGCGAAGGGCTAGGCAAAGCTTGGAGGCTGCGAAGAAAGAGCTCGAAGCAGAAAGAATTGTGCTTCGAGCAGAAGTCGAAAGACTGCGGAAGGAGGATGCTGCTAAGGGGTCCGAACTTGTGAGACTCCAAGAAGAGGCTGGCCAACTCCTGACTCAAAAGAATACTTTGACTACGGAGAATGCTAGAATTTCTGGAGTTCTAGCAGAAACAACTTCGGCCAAGGATGCACTTATTGAGGAAAAACTCAAGTCTGAGAAGGTGGCTTCGGAGGTCATCGAGCAGATGCTAGGTGTCTTGGAGTACTTCGGTACTACGGGATCACTACCTTCGGATGACAATGTGACTTTGTTGCGCCGGTTAAAGAGGATCCAAGGAGCAGCGAAGCAAATGAAGACGGCAGGCATGCGTTATGGAGAACTCTCCGGACAAGTGTCTGCCCTTGGATTACTTCGTTACTATGAGGATTTGGGCCGAATAATTACTCCGAGCGCAGAGGGTTCCATTATCTTCGACGACGCGAGACTTTTGACTCCTTCCGAAGGCGTGACTGCCGCCTGGCGAGCCTTTCAAACTTCATGGAGAGCCGAAGGTCGTTCTGCGATCAAGGCTTGGATTGATGAAGGCCAACGCTAGAAGCAAGTTCGGAGCCAAGCTTCGAGCAGTCAACCTCCTTCGAACCCGCAGGTTTAGGAATATTTTAGGATTTCTAACCATGTAAAGCTTTATGCTTGTAAACATTTATCAATGAAAGTCTTGTTTGTCATATTTTTAGGCTTTGCCTCTTATGGAAGATATCGAAGTGTTAGAACTTAACAGCGAAGTTCGCTCATTGTGGAACACCTTCGAACTTCTAAAGAGTTATAAGCGTCCTCGATTTCTTATTCCTCGAGATGACTCCGGCGTTATTGCGCCCGAAGTAATCAAAGACGTATTGTCTTATATTAAAGAGGAAGATAAAGAGATTGACGCAAACACCTCGTCTTCTGAAGACACTAATTGGTCCGAAGATGAAGGTGAAGCCCAAAATAAAAGATCTGAAGATCTTAGAAGCTGGGAAAGAAGCCCCGAGCGGCTTCGAACTTGGGCCGAGCTTCAACAAGAGCAGAAGGATTTTAGAGCTTCGAAGGGGAGGAAGAGAGTTAAACGTAAAGTTCTTAGAACTTCCGATGTTGGAACTAGTCGTTCCACCCCTAGCTCTCGGGACCGAAGAGGTCTCCGATTCCTTCTTGGTATAGATACCAATTTTTCATAATGTAATCTGTAAATACATTTATTTCAATAATGAATGCCGATTTAAAATTGTCTCCATATTTACTAGCCCCTCTTTGAGTATAAGCAACTTCGAACTGTATTCAAAGATGGTTATGCGCAAAGAAAAAACTTCGGAGTACAATTTTTTGGGGGTTCGGAGCCCCTCTGTCATTTAAAGATCTTTTGAAATCTTATGAAATGCCTTCGACTTTTTGTAGTCAGAAGAATGGTAACTTGGTACCTTTGTTTAACGAAAGAAATCAATTGAGATAACTTTCAGGACACTTTAGTGTCTTAAGAAATTTGTCGCTTTGGACTTATATGAACAGACATTCGAAGCTCATGGCTCAAATGCTGTTTTGCTTTAGCCACCTTCGGCTATTTGTGCAGAAGTCTACCAGCCAATGGCTTGGACTTCGCAGAATTTTGCCACCTTCGGCTCTTTTTACGGATGTCTACCAGCCAATGGCTTGGACTCCGTATAATTGTAGCCACCTTCGGCTATTTTTGCAGAAGTCTACCAGCCAATGGCTTGGACTTCGCAGAATTTGGCCACCTTCGACTCTTTTTACGGATGTCTGCAAGCTGCAGCTTGGACTCCGCAGATTTTGGCCACCTTCGGCTCTTTTTACGGAAGTCTACCAGCCAATGGCTTGGACTCCGTAGAATGTGGTATTGGCTCTTTTACGGATGCCTACAAGCCGTGGCCTGGGCTCCGGATGGATTTCAGCCACCACACCGGAGGCTTCGACTTTATGGGTACGAAGTCCGGAAATACAGCCCAGCTTAATGACACTTCCCTCTCGGTCGACCCCACGGTTCCAGCGCGTCCGCTCGGGAAGCTGGGAGTTTATGAGGGGAAGGCAACTATCAGGGTGTATGCTTTATTAATTTAGAGGTGATTACAAGCGAATTACAAGGAGCCCTTATGCGAAGTATCGCTTTAGGTGCTCCGCATGCCAAGTATGTGCTAACTCTTCACCTTCTAAATTAGCTAATTTAAATGAACCAGGGCGTCCTGAGCGGACAATTAGATATGGACCTTCCCATTTATTGCCTAACTTCCCTGGTGCTATAATGCTTCGTAGAACAAGATGACCCGGCCTTAACTCGCTGAGCTTAACCTTTGGGTCATACCAAGTCTTCGTCTGCTGATGATACTTTGATAAATTAGCTACAGCCCGAAGTCTTGTTTCTTCTGACAAATCTAACGAAGCTTGTCTTTCTTCTTCGATGTCCGGTTCGGTGCTGCGAAATGACCCCCCTTTGAGCTCCGTTGGAGTCATAGCTTCATCTCCGAATAGTAGTCTGAACGGAGTAAAACCTGTGGACCTTGTTTGCGTAGTCCGAATGGACCACAGAATCTTTGGAAGCTCTTCGGTCCACAGTCCCTTTGATAATCCTACTATTCTTCGATTTAGCCCTGATAAAATATTTCCATTGGCTCGCTCTACGGCTCCATTCGACTGAGGATGTCTCACTGCAGCAAAACATAGTTGAATGCCTAGGTCTTCGCAAAACTTCCTGAAGGGTTCTGCGTCGAACTGTGTTCCATTATCAACTGTGAGATATCTAGGCACTCCGAACCGGCAAATAATGTTCTTCTAGAAGAATTTCTGTACATTGTTCGAAGTGATAGCTGTTAAGGGCTCTGCTTCTACCCACTTAGAAAAATATTCAATAGCTACCACTGCGAACTTCAGATTTCCCTTTGCTAACGGAAAGGGACCAATTAGATCCATACCCCATCTGGCCATAGGCCATACCGGAGCAATGACTTGAAGAGCTGTTGGTGGGCGATGACTCCGTCGACCCATCCACTGGCATCCTTGACAAGTGCGGACCAAGCTCTCCGCATCAGCTGTTATTGTGGGCCAATAAAGCCCCTGGCGAAGTGTTTTTCCTGCCAGAGCTCTAGGGGCTAAATGGCTTCCACAAAGGCCTTCGTGAATTTCCCGAAGAATTTCTTGGCCTTCGGCTTGAGATATACATCGGAGTAGAGGGGAACATACTCCGGCCTTGTATAATATACCGTTGATTAACTGATAGTTTCTTGCTCTGAGCTTTAATCTTGACAATTGGGGCTCTTCGGGCAAATTTGTTCCTCCTTGCAAGAGTTCTATGATCAAATCTTTCCAATCTGCACTAGGAATGCAAAGAATCTCCGCAGAGGCAATTTGTGGCACTGAAGGTACATTGAGCTCCTCATAGAAAGCTTCGTCAGGCACATCCACAGCTCCGGCTGCAGCCTTCGCTAAAATGTCCGCTTGCACGTTTTCAGCTCTTGGTATACTCCGAATGGAAATACCCTTGAAGTGTGCTTCGATCTTGCGGATTTCTTCTAAATACTTTGCAAGCTGTGGATGTCGGACTTGAAAACTTTTGTCTACGTGCCCTGCTACTATCTGAGAATCTGTTTTTATAATTATCCTTGTAGCCCCTAGAGCACGTGCTTTCCGGAGTCCCAATAAAATCCCTTCGTACTCCGCTATATTATTGGTAGACTTAAAGTTGAGTCTTGCGGAGTACATTGCTCTTTGCCCTGACGGTGAAATCAATACTGCCCCAATGCCTGCTCCGGATGCTTGGAAAGCCCCATCGGAGTAAATAATCCAAACTCCGTCATCTGATTTCTCTGGAGTCAACTTCGCAGGTGGAGTCCACTCTGCTACGAAGTCTGCTAGGACTTGAGATTTTATAGCTATCCTTGCCAGGAAAGATATGCCGAAGGGTGCTAGCTCTACTGCCCACTTTCCAATCCTTCCAGTGGAATCTTTGTTTCGGAGCATATCTCCTAAAGGATACGAAGTTGGTACAATTACATTATGAGCCAAAAAATAATGTCTTAGCTTCCTCGAAGCCATTATCAGAGCATAAACAAACTTCTCAAGTTCGGAGTATCTTGTCTTCGCTCCTGACAATGCTTCGGATACAAAATAGACAGGATTTTGGACCAACTTCCCATTGATATCCGCTTCTCTGACAAGGACTGCGCTGACAGCTGAACCTGTAGCTGCAAGATACAGGAGTAGGGTTTCGTCCGCAATAGGCACCGTGAGTATAGCAAGATTGCTGAGATAATCTTTAATATCTTCGAAGCTTTTCTGACACTCCGGTGTCCATGCAAAATCTTCGGACCCTTTCAAAGCTTTAAATATTGGCAAGCTCCTCTCTGCAGACCTTGATAAAAACCTGCTAAGTGTGGCCAGACGTCCAGTCAGCTTTTGCACTTGCTTTAAATTCTCCGGAGGAGCCATCTTCTGCAGCGCAGTTATTTGAGTAGGGCTAGCTTCAATTCCCCTGCTTGAAACTAAGTACCCTAACAACTTTCCAGCCTTAGCTCCGAATATACATTTTTCGGGGTTAAGACGGATCCCACATGCCCGAAGGCTATTGAATGTTTCTGCTAAGTCTAGGCTATGTTGGTGCTTTAATGCACTCTTTATTACAATATCATCCATATAGGCCTCCACATTGCGGCCTAGTTGATGACCTAGAGCCTTAGCAACTAATCTTGAAAAAGTAGCCCCGACATTTTTTAAGCCGAAGGGCATTCTTACATAGCAGAAGACTCCCGAAGGAGTTACAAAGCTCGTCTTGATTTCATCTTCGCGCTTCAACCATATTTGATGATAACCAGAATACGCGTCAAGGAAGCTTAGTAACTCCGAACCTGCAGTGGAGTCAACTAGTTGATCAATTCGGGGCATGGGGTAGGGGTCACGTGGGCACTCTTTATTCAGAGATGTGAAATCAATGCACATGCGCCACTTTCCGGAAGACTTCTTCCTGACGAAGACTGGGTTGGCTAACCATTCTGTGTGGGCCACTTCTCTGATAATCCCAGCCTTCAACAGTTTTTCAACTTCGTCCTTAGCTAGAGCAGCTCTCTCTGCGGACATCTTCCGTAGTCCTTGCCGAACAGGCCGGGCCTTCGGGTTTACAAGCAAACTGTGCTCAATAATATCCCGATCGACTCCGGTGATATCTTCGTCAGACCAAGCGAAGACATCCAAATTTTCTTCCACGACTTTTTCCAAGGAGGTTGCAACTTCAGGAGGTAAATCTTTACCAAATTGAAAAGTGTATTCTTTATCATCTTTAACAATGATCTTCGTTGCAATCTCTCCTTCGGGACTTGGTCTCGGAAACGACTTCTTCGAAGCTTCGGAGGAGGCTGAAAAAATTTCTTCATTATCTTGGACACTATTTACTTGCCTCGGATCGAGAGGAGGACCATGACCATATTCTGCCCTCCGAGCCATGGCTTGATCTCCGAAGATTGTCAGGACTCCTGCTTGTGTAGGCATCTTCATGCACAAGTAGTTGTGATGCGCCACAGCTCCGAACTAATTCAACATGCCCCGTCCGAAAATGACATTATAAGCGTACGGGGCATCTACCACATCAAAGATAACTTCTTCAGTTCGGGCTAGTAAACCTTCTCCGAAGGTTACTTCCAAGCCTATCTGGCCAAGTGCATCAAGCGGAGGTCCTGCAAAGCCTTGCAGAGGACGAGCCGCTGGGAGGAGATGCTTCCGGGAAATGCATAACTGATCGAAGGCTTGCACAAAAATGATGTCTGCCGAGCTACCTCCGTCAATTAGCACCCTTCGGACTTCAGTCCCTGCAATATCAGCAGTGATAACCAATGGATCTGCATGAGGGAACTTAATACCAGCTGCATCCTCCGTAGAGAAAGATATTGGAACATGAGACCACTCCGGCATTGCAGCTGCAGATGACGAAGTCCCAATATGGCCTACCTCCCGAACGTACTCTCTTCGCTGTCTCTTGGACATGCTTCCGAGGGTACCTCCTCCGGAGATAGGGAGAACTACTCTCTTTCCTCTATCTTGCCCTTCTTCTTGCTTCGGAGGTGGCATAACGTTGGCCACCGGAGGGTGCCTTGCAGCATCAAAATTTTCTATCCGCGCCACAGCCTGGACCGGGTCTGGGCGCGCTGCTGCTGGACTTCGGTCGGTACTGCCTCGACCCGAAGTTCTTTCCAAGTATTCTCCCCTTAGGGTAAGGATAGCCTTGCAAGTGTCAGTTGCATGGCTTCGATTCTCTCCATGAATACAGCAAAAAAGGGTCTGGCCCTTGCCAGCCGTTTTCCCTGGCGGCCTCCAGCCGCTGGACTTGTTCCCCGCGGACTGTGGAGCTCTTGGTGCAAACTTCTGTGGGGGTGCAATGTTCAAGACTTCAGAGCGAGGGTGCTTTTGCCCTCTTCTTCGATCATGCTGCGCTTTGAAGACGGGTTCTTGCGGCTGTGCCGAAGTCTTCACCTCTGTTTTAACTTCTTGCAATACTGTTGAAGCAGCAGCAGTCCTCCGAAGCCAACCCTCTTCTGACCTCGCATACTCCTCGAAGTATGACATCAGCTGTGATACTGTGGTGATGCTCTTCCGATGCAGTTTATCCAGAAGGCCTTTATGACTGACGCCTTCCCGAGCTGCATCAACTACTGAGGATGTGGACAGCCCCCGAATTTGCGACTTCGTGTGAGCGAAGCGCTTGAAGTACTGCCTCAATGTTTCTCCGGGGAGCTGTTTCACTTGGAAAAGGCTTCCTGTTGACATGGGAGGCATGAAGGTGCCCTGAAAGTTACTTATAAACTTCCTCTTCAACTGTGACCACGAATTGATTGATCCTGGCTTTAAAGACCAGAACCATCTCAACGCCACTCCTTGAAGGGCTAACGGGAAGCACTTCGCCATAGTATCTCTGTCTCCGCCGCTAGCCTCAATCGCTAGGGCATAAGAACGCGCGAACTCTCCGGGATCTTCATCTCCGGCATACTTACAGAGCTTCGAAGTTTTGAACTTTGGATCGAAGCGAACCTTCTGCAGCTCAGGATGCAACGGAGATTCATTGTCGTAAGAGGCGTTCTCCGGGGCTTCGGGATAACCAAGATCGTCGTCTTCGGGCACTTCGGGGATAGCTGGGGTGGCTTGAGAGCGAAGCCTGTTCGCAGCCTCTTGTCGCCACCTCGCTACCTCAGCTTGAAGGTTGGCCATTTGAGTGGCCATGTCTCCAAGGCTATCTTCATCTCCTCCGGAAGGACCTTCCGGGTCTTGAGAACTGGTATGATCAGTTCGAATCGGGATGGAGGGTGGTGGAATAACTCCGGACGGTCGGAGTATGGAAGGGGTTGGCGGAGAGGTTTCGTATCCTCGAGGGATAGAATCCCCTTGCAGAGTTTGAGGTGGAGGGATAGTCGAAGACCCTCCGACTTCGACTGTGTCGAAGGGTATCTCTCCGGAGATCCGAGAGGACCTCCGAGTGGGATTGCGAGGTGCACTCCGCTTAGGAGGCATGATGTAAGAAGTTGGTAGAGAACAAAGTTTTTTGGACTAAGTTCCCCACGGACGGCGCCAACTGTTGGCGTAAAAGATTACGCTAACAGGTTTCTGTAGAAAAGAAACTAACAAACGAAGTGTTTGTGAAGCAAACTGTTCTAAGCCTCCGAAAGGATAATAGCTTAGAATAGTTCGAAAGTGTGTATTGAATCACTTGTATTCGGTCCCTATTACAGGGTGAAATGGGGGGTATTTATAGGCCTAAACATTAAGGAAAAGACCTATTTACCCCTCTATTACAACCGACATTAAGGAAACTATTTGGTTTCCTTAATAGGGCTAAAATGGTAAAAGACTAATCTAATAAGAAAGAAGATAAGTCTTCCATCTTAGCTGGCAGAAAAGATCTTGAAGGGCTTTAGTCCGAAGACATACTTCGAACCTGTGCCTGTCTTCGGGCTTCGAACAGGGTTCTGAGCATCTTCGAAGATGATCTTCGGACAATCTTCGAACTGGTTGGCTGTCTTTGTGCTGCTTTGGCAATAACCCCGAAGATGAGATATTTTCCCCCAACAGCCATCTTCGGCTATAACTTTTGGTATGCTTCTCAAGAG
Organism: Zizania palustris; assembly: GCA_019279435.1. NCBI lineage: Eukaryota > Viridiplantae > Streptophyta > Magnoliopsida > Poales > Poaceae > Zizania > Zizania palustris. The sequence continues at coordinate 32,119,443 of JAAALK010000290.1, forward strand.
GCATAGGAGAAGGGCCGATGACAAACACCCTCGGCCACCCCCGCCAAATAGGTCGAACCCTCAATAGGAGCATGAGTTCGGCCCGCAGGTAGCTAAGGCCATTCCAGGTACACCCCGTTCAGCCAAAGGTTTTGGGAGTGAATTTGTGACGCCTGGGACCAAGCCGCGAGCTTCATGGGCACCTCCTTGGATAACTAAGTCCCAAAAAAGGTGATTGCAATGTCTTCGTGTCGAGTACCTTAGAGGGAAAGAGGTCGAAGAATGCAAAGGTAGCCCACCCGGCGAGTTCACAACTGTAGCTAGGACACACCAGGTGTGGAGACTGAAGTTGCCTAGCAAGCCAGCTTCTACCCTCGTTGAGTAGGAACCGCGTCCTTGCAAGGGACCCAGGGGCAAGACAAGTAAAATTACTTAAGTCCCCTAGTCATATTAGTGAGTCGTAGAAATTGTCCTCATCAAATTAAAATGTCTTGTGTTATGAAATGAACGATTTGGTAGGGAAACAAATAGAGATTACTGCCCATGGCTCACTGTGCTTTTAGATCACTAAGTTTGCTAAAAGGCAGGGGGCATGTGTTGACACTCGAATTTGGCATTAATGGTCAAAATTGTCGAAATATCAATTTTGGTAATTTGGACCAAAAATATGCCATCTCCGGCACAAGCCGAAGCCCTGAAGTACCGAAGGCCCGTCCTGCGTTGGGCCTCGGCAGCACCTTTGGAGGCCTGCTTCGTGGGTAGGCTTCGGCCAAGTGGGCCCTTCGGAGGCCTGTGGGCTTCGGTAGGACAGACTAGCTTCGGCGAGGCCTACAAAGGCCCACTCCGGCCGGCAGAGTACTATTCAAATTAGTATAATTCGGTTGTTTTTGATCTCTTATCCAAATCTTAACCACCTAGATGAATCCTACTCAAATTAGGTGAGATCTCTTATCCAAATCTTAATCAGCTAGCCGAATCCTACTCAAACTAGGTGAGACCAGCCCCTATAAATATAGGGGTGAGGCCGATTCAAGAGGACCCCCGCTTTCATACCAACACAAAGCCCTCGCTTTGAATCGTTCTTTTACCTTTCAATCTACTTCCTTACCCTAGGATTAGCACAGTAACATCCATCTTCGTGGGTTTGCGTCGTAAGCCCTCCGTCCTCCGCGTCGAAATCACGGTAACCCTTGCTGATTCGCTTGTGAATCTCCCATTTATTCCACAAAATGGATTTTTATCGTTTTATCAGTTTTCTTCTACTATTCTAGGGAGTTCGGCCTCTAGCCTAGATTGCACTTGATCTTTTACTTTTTTGTAGGGAAATACCTTCAAAGTCATCGCCAAGGAGTTTCGGGGTGATTGCTATTCATCTACAAAGTCACTAGAGCCCTTAGGTGATTAGATCGGAGCATGTCGGTCCGATCGGTAGGGCTTCACCACGCCATCAGGCCATTGTCGGCAAGGTCTTCGACACCCTTCTCCATCACGCCAAAGCCCTCTTTGGCAAGAACCTCTTCGCAGTGAGCCACTACGCGCTGGAGCACTCTTCACCGTCACGCCGAAGCCCTCTTCGGCGAGCACCCTCCATAGTAAACTGCTCCGCACCAGACCCTACGGCACCAAAGCCCCAGTCTGACAGAGGCTACGTCATCGGTCTGATTGGGTACCCTTCATTGGTCCGACCGCTTCGCGCTAAAATGCCGAAGCCACCTTTGGTGACCCCTTCGCATGCGTCATTCTGACCAGGAGTCCTACTCCGGTCCAACCGATCAACAGGCCGAAGCCCCCTTCGGGACACTTCAGACTCCCTTCGCTACAAATAGAAATCGGCCTTAGGCTGGCTAGTTTGCTTTATTAATTTTTACTCACACATTGGCTAATCGGACTTTATTTCTTAATATTTGTTTGATTACCTAGTGAATCCGTTACCCTTACAACCGTTAAGGATTTGTCAGAACGTGACGTCGGTGCCGCGTCATGCTTAGGTTTAACCCTAAGTATCCGCACACTTTTGGATCGTCGAACTGACCCAAGTGTGTGGGCGCATTTTCGTGTCAATAGTAGTGTAGCCGGATCGACGAGGAGTTCATGCTGGATCAGCTCTCGGGGTACACCTAGCATGTCGGAGGGTTGCCAGATGAAGATGTCTGTGTTGGAGCGGAAGAAGCTAACGAGCGCACTTTCCAATTTAGGATCCAATTCGACCCAAATCAGAACTATCTTGGAGGGGTCATCTTTTGATAGCTGAATACTTTTGTACTCAGTCGGTGATGGTGTCAATGTAGTCAGCGATGGTGCAGGACTCGAGAGGTCGAGTCTGTCGACCGATGAGGTCTTGGAGTCTTGGAGTATCTCCGTCATGCAGATAGACATGTCCATGGCCTCGCATAGTGCGAGGATGTCCTGCTCGCAGTCATGCGAGGTGGCGACGTCCCCCTTCATAGAGAAAGCCTCACCCGCTCCTAGGATCTTGAGGACCAAGTAGGTGTATTGGGGCATCGCCATGAACTTGGTGAGCGAAGGTCTTCCGAGGACGGCGTGATACGGGGTCTCAAAATCTGCCACGTAGAACTTGATGTGCTCTATCCGGTAGTTATTCTGAATACCGAACGTCATTGGTAGGGTGACCGTGCTAAGAGGAAGGGGCGCCTTCCTATGGAAAATCTCGTAAAAGAGAGTGTCGGTCTTCTGGAGTGCCGAGTTGTCGATGCCAAGATCCCCCAAGTGTCCCTTTGAATAGGGCATCGAGGCCTCTCCCTCCATCGATCAACACACTCTTTAGGCGACCCTTTAGGATGATGAGTGGTAAGCGCTCGTGCTTGGGGACGTCAGTCCACTGGTCCCGGCGGTCGAAGGTAATTGAAACCTCAGACCACAGGAGACGCTCCATTTCTTCGATGCTGACGGTGGGTCATCATCTTCTATTGACACTTTGTCTCGGAGGCCACCATGCCTCCAAATATCATGGAGACCATCCAGGCGGGCTCCCAGAAGTCACTCCTCCTAGGAGGCACTTCCCCCTTGTCTTCAGTATCTTCGGGTCTTCTTTCGTCGGTGTCTCGATGATTCTTGTTGGGTCGGCGGGACGCTTTGGCTTCTCTCACCATCTAGTTATGTAGTTGAAAGCAGTTTCGAGTGGTGTGATTGTCGATAGGGTGGAGGATGCAATGCTTGTCTAACAGATCCTTCAAGACCGTGTCATTCCGGCCTCGTGGCCGAGTGCCACGATTGGCGATCATAATCTCCTTCTCCTTCCTCTTCGTCGTTTATGAATTGTTCAGCGACAGTGATCATGTGGCCAGGATAAGCCAGCGCATACATGATCAGTTAGCGAAACAACTTGAACGGCTTCCTCAAGCCATCATGGAATGCAAAATCACGTCGGCGTCGGTGATGGTGGTGACGGCATGGCGCTTCTCAGAGAATCGGCGAATATACTCCCGTAGGGACTCTCCTTCTCTTTGGTGAACTTGGCGTAGGTCCTGCCGGGAGGCGGGTCTCTGCCATGTCCCCTAGTAGTTGGTGATGAAGACGTCATAGAGGTCGTCCGACGAGTTGATGGAGCCTTCGGGGAGCGAGACAAGCCAGTTGACAGATGAAGTAGACAACATGATTGGCAGGTAGTTGTCCATGAAATTTGGATCTCATCCTGCTGCACGAATGGTGGTGTAGTATAGTCGCAGCCATTGAGATGGGTCAGTTTTACTGTCATATGGAGCGATTATGGTCGGCCGGAAGTGGCACGGCCACTCGACGTGATGTAGCCATGCGGAGAAGGCGAGGAACCCATCATGGCGAAGGCCGTGGTAGTCGGTGTGGCCTTCATTCAGGGCGCCATGATCATGATCGTTCTAATCGTGACAACGTGGCTCCCCTCACTCCCATCCTTGTTGTTGATGAAGAAGGAGGTTGCGGGCATTGATGTGGCCGTTGATGAGCTGATGGGTGTCTCCAACGAGCGAGCTTCCTCCATGCTCACTAGGTCATCCACGCTCCCTCAGCTTGGACAGCCGGGAGTGGCGGCTCTGAGATGGCGATGGCGGAGGTCAAGAGAGTGCAGGCTCTTCTAGTTGTGCCATAGCTGCATTGGTCATAGCCTGGGCCCTCTGGAGCTTAGCCGTGTCGGGGAGCATCGCCAGGGCTCTCTCAATGGCGAAGAGGTTGGTGGTACGCATCTGGTACATGTCATGACCTTCAAAGTCCATGGTGTACACAGCGGGTCCATCTTGTCATTGGACTCCTGATCCTTCTTGGGCCCTAGTGCGCTGATCGTGCATAGCGGAGTTCCACCTCCCGCATTCTCGGCGGTGGGCGCTAGACTCGGTACCATCATAAGGTTCCTCCTCAGAGACAACTCTGGCGATTACCATGACGGCAACTGCGGGAGGCGTCCAAGTGGTCGGCGAGGTCAGTTGATGGCATCGGTCGTTGGTGATCGTGATGAACCATCGATGCCGTATGGTGTGCCCTCTAGAGTTGGCAAATATGACGTAGTCCACTGGGTTGTCGGAGGACCCCGGCAGACGATCCTTGGAGAGTGTCTTCAGTGGAGTGGTCTGTCGCTGCACCTGAGTTGTTGGTGAAGTAGGTGTCGTCGACGGGTGGGCGAAGCCTTTGGTCGCAATGGAGCAGTGGCTGGAACCAGTTGGTTCATGCAATCGCTGATGAAAGTCACGCTTTCAAAAGCGAAGATGGTGCCCTAGGGAACCTTGGTGTTGAATTTGCAGACGACGTCCATCAATCCGATCGACGGGCCACAAAACTCCACCCCTACCTGGTGCACCAGCTGTCGTTGCATGGGAATGGCAAGCCTACAAGGGTACCCATAGTATGATTTGTTGTTGTTGACACGATCCAAAAGTGCACGGATACTTAGGAATAGGCCTAAGCGTGACGTGGCACCAACGTCGCGTTTCGACTACCCTTAATAGTGATAAGGGGGGTGGAGTCGCCAGGCAACTAGATTACACAGAATAATCCAATTAGCCGAAAGAAATAGATTAAACAGAATAATAATCAACAAACCAGTCGGAGCTCGTCTGGTTCGAATCCTGATGCGAAGGGTGCGCCGAAGGGTACCTTCAACGTCTGGTGCGAAGTGCTCCGCCGAAGGGTGCTTCGGCGTTCGGACTGGTCTGGTCGAAGATGGACTCCGAATGGATCTGGACGTAGTGATCACCTCCGAACAGCAGGGTTCGGCGTGATACCTCCAATAAAGCGAACTTCGGCATCTGGTGCGAAGTACTCCGCCGAAGGGTGTTTCGGCGTTCGGATTGATCCGTTTGAAGATGGACTCCGAACGGGTCTAGACGCAATGATCACCTCCGAACAGCAGGGTTCGGTGTGATATCTCCGATGCAGCGAATTACATAGTAGTGACGCGAGGGCCACGCGCGAATGCAACTTCGTCCGGTGCGGAATATGGTCTCGGCGAAGCCTGGGGTGACGAAGTCTGCTGGTGAAGCCTGTTGTCGAAGCCTGCAGTCTCGTCGAAGGGTGTCCTGGGGACCTTTGGGACCGATCTCTCAGCTCCGGACACCTTCGACGAAGGGGGCTCCAAAAGAGCGAAGCCTGCAACAGAAGAGTGCGAAGTACCAATTCGACCTGAGGACCGAATTTTGCTAAGTGTTGCACGAGTAGCGAAGGTAGCAATCTGTTACGCAGATTAGCGGATACTTCACAGACAAAGTAACAAGGCGATAGCAATCTGTTACGTAGATTAACGGGGACTTCACGGGCGAAGTACCAAGGCTTACCACTGTTCCGTAGTGGCGGACGGAGGGCTTCCAAGCAAACCCACGAAGAGGTACAGAAAAGTAAAGGTACGATCAAAGCATGGCTTTGGTTTGATTTGAGTGGGGGGGTTCTGCACGCCGGCCAGGCCTCTCTATTTATAGAGGGTTAACTCTAATCTATTATACTATTAATCCGGCCGGATAGAGATAAATATTGAGCTGGAAACGCATCCAACTCTATCCCTACCGAGGTGGGCTTTGGCCAGGCCTGTCGAGGCCTTCTCCCCGGGCCAAAGCTTCGGTACCGTGGGCCTCCGAAGGTTCCCGATGCTTCGGCAGCGTGGGCCTCCGAAGGTTCCCGAAGCTTCGGCAGGGTGGGCCTCCGAAGGCTCCCGAAGCTTTGGCAGCGTGGGCCTCCGAAGGCTCCCGAAGCTTCGGCAGCGTGGGCCTCCGAAGGCTTCCTGGTCGAAGCCCAGAAGCTGGCTAGAGGGCTTCGGAGCCCACAGCTCAATGGGCTCCAGCCCTGTAGGGCTTCGGACAGACCCTGGACATGTGTACTTTGGCCCAAATCACCAAAAATTAATATTTTGATAATCTAGCCATTGACGCCATTTTCTGCTATCAACAGTTGTTAGTAGAGGGGAGGAGTTGCGGCTATGGATTCGATGGTTACCCCAACAAAATTAGGACGTAGGCTGAGACAATAAGGGGATAGACACGGGAGAGATTTTAGACTAGTTTGGGCCTCCTAGACGATAATAACCCTACTACTGTGTGTGTATAAATGAATGGTGTGTCTGTATGGATCAATCCCTCAGTGCTGGTCTCAACTAATGGTGCTGCTCTTTTGGATGTGAGCATGTGTGTGTGTTGTTAGGATACTAGGGTGTGATGCCACGTTTGGGCCTCCCCTAATCCTTTTATATGACAATGATTGGGGAGCTACAAGATTAATCATAACATTGATAGCCAACTGAAACAGCCGCATAACTACCATGATAACTACCTCTAAATGGCACTAATGGCTTCCATAGAGAATAATATTGAGGGTAACCGTCGACGTTGATTGGAGATAACCATTGGGCGGATGGACCCAGTCCGACCGTTGGCGTCTCACCACTCGGGCGCATTCGCTCCTGAGTGGGAGGCCTGGTCATCGGGAAATCCTTCATGGGCTAGCCTGGCCAGCAGTCGGTGATCCGAGTAAAACCACTCGGTGGGGTACCCTGGATCATATCCCCGATAAGTAGTAGTTAATATATCTGTGTGGGAGATGGAAGGAGTTGATTGCCTATCATGTAGAGCATGGGGCGATGATTTTCTCAAGGTGTAAAGCGATGGAGTCAAGCCAATAAGCAATCAACAACGCAAACTTACGCTTTATAGGAACCATCGACAAGATGGAAGGTAAACTCGGTATACATCGGACCTGGCGATCGACCTGGACCAACATTTGTAAGTGCTCAACTCCCTGATGAAATAAGGAATAAATTAATTATATTATTACAAGAATATAGGGATTGCTTTGCATGGGAATATCATGAGATGCCAAGTTTGAACTGGTCGATCATAGAACATCGACTCTTGATAAAACAAGGATATCAGGCATTCAAGCAGATTATATGATGCAGGGTTCATAAGATTATGCCAATATGTAGAGTGGGTTTCGAATATCATACCGTATGGAAGAAGAATGGGAAGCTTAGGATATGTGTCGACTTCAGAGATCTAAACAAAGCAACCCCTAAAGATGAATACTGATGCTAATCGCAAACTTGCTGGTAGATGCCGCATTAGGTCATAAGATTATCAACTTCATGGATGGAAGTTTTTTCATAAAGAAAAATATGGAAGTTTATTGAAAGTGGTGATGTCAAAACTAGCGGAGTTACTTGGCCAGCTCGAGCCCTGGTGACCCGCTACACAACTACACTCATGCACCTTGTGCTTGTGCCCTGGGATATTTACCCTCCTTTGGTTGAGCCAAGTTGTCAGAGTCAAGGCAGCGCTGCCTAGAGTAGTGATGGCTGTTACGGGCCAATAATGTATCGGCTGGCCTCTCTGACTCTCGGTGGGTGCGTCGGGGTTATCCTCCTATAGATACGAAGAGACAAATCAGGAGGATATACCTCAGAATTCACTCAATCGAAGTCAGTGTGCAATAGCAAATAGTATGTCTTCGAAGGGCACTTGAAGAGATGCTTTTTCCATTCGCCCCACCATTGGATGAAGCTAGTATAAGTTGCGTGGCAGGCAGACCAGGAAGTAAAATCACCATAAGGGATTTGGTCGGCCATCAACAGGCGATGGTATTCCATGTTGCCTTTAACATCTCCATGGACGTGGAGTTGGCAAATGAAGAAAATATTAACTAGGAGCTAACCAGACCCTAGTTGCCCCGAGCAAACCGTCAGATGATATAATTCATAAGATGCATTTCGAAGGTGACCGACGGTGAAGTTAATGGGCAAGATACAAGGGGTGATGAAGGATTTGAAGATCCCGATGGACTCCTCGTCTCTACAGACATTGGTTAGAACCAGCCAATGAGGATGCTCATATTAGTGCAAGGAATCATATGGGTACCAAATAACCTTCTCATGGATGATGGGTGAAGCCACAGTAATATCCTTTAAACCAGAGGCTCAAAGGATTGGGTGACATCCAAGAACTAGTATGGAAAGCAGCTGCTTCACCCAAAGATAGGCATCGGCGATAAGTTGGAGTTGCCAATTCTAGGTAGTCATAAGGAAATTCCATAAATGAAAAAGGAGGATTATCGGTGACTTCGGCTATGTAAACATTCAGCCAGAGTTGCCGATAGTTTGGTTGATGGTATGTGGCCCCAAGCAAGTGTCGCTAATGGGGATTTTTCTCGTTCATGGTGAGCTATTCAGACATGAATTGAAGGTGGGAAGTTGAACCTAAGGTGGATCCACAAAAAACAAAACTTTCTAGCCATAGATTAAGGAAAGCAACATGCTCACGGAGGTCGAGTGGTCTAGTCTTTTTGTTATGCTTAGAAAAGTATTTACTCCAACCTCTGAAAGATTTAATGTCAAGATGGAGGGTTGGTTTAGACCGGGAAAAGAAGGGGTTGCTTGGAGAAACAATATCAAGGGAGGTCAAAGCCAAGACATCAAGCAGAGAAGGACTCATCGACCCATGGCCGAACAAGAAGTTGTTTAGGGCATCAAACCAAAAATAACAAGCGGTGGCAAGCATCAGCTCATTTTTGTATGGTTCGGTGAGAGAAAGGATAATGTAGGGCCCAATATCAATCTCATCGCAAAAGGTGCGATTGATGGTCGGTACCCTGAGGTACCAGTCTCTCTATCTAGGCAAAGGAGAAGGAAAGGCTCTAAAACTCAAGTTCTAGTGAAATAGGCATCCTAGAATTTTTAAAAGGGATCCAACGGGTTTCGGTATTGATGATATCAGAAGGGTTAAGATTGCCCATAGGGACCAAAAAGAAGCAGGAGGGATGATTATCAATGGGGACTAAAATCTGATTCCTCAAGTTCTACAAAGTAAAAGAAAGCCGAAGAAAAAAGATAAGATCTCAAAAAGATGTGAAGATTCAAAAAGAATAACAAGAACAATAAAAATGTTGAATGCGTACCTCGGAGACCAAAGTATTGGTTGCCATTGTGATGGTTAATGGAGCCGAGGTCGGTGACGAAGAGGGATGTCGATGACAAGGATTCATGAGACGGTCGTAGGAGCAACGATGGAGAAATCTGAGTATGAGAAAAAATGCTAAAACTCAGAAGGTATAGGGAAGAAGATAGAGGCCAGCAAATACTTATAGGGTGAAAATGACACCTCATCAGTTAGGTCAAGTCAATCTCGACGGATTTTGTGGGCCCAGCCACAACGTTCGGCAAAGGGGATGATGTTGATGAGTACAGGTTTTGAAGTGCCAGATTGATCGCAGGTCCAATATTAGAGGAGCTAGACTTTTCGGCAATACTGTTCAATGGCACCATTACCGAACTGTGTGGAATGAAGCCTCGTCCGACGCTGCCACAAAAGAGAAGTAGATGCGTCAAACCAAGTGACATCCATTGCAGTCCTCCATGGCCAAAAAGGGGAAAAGTGAGGAAGAAGATGAAAGGGTTGATGAAAACTTATGCAAATGTGGAAACAGTGCTTCAGAGATATATAGCAGGCTTAAAGATACTAGAAGGTGAAAAGTTTTCGCTACTAATAGAAAGTTCGATGGGACTTTTGAGATGACATGGTAAAAAAGCATTAAATGAGTGATAATTTCAAAGCATTAGCTACACTTATGCTCCGAAACTAGTGGGCATGTGTTGATGGCAAAATTTGGTTAAGGCCCTAGCCCAGTAAGAATTTGATGTGGTCAATAGAAGTCAAAGAAGTTATGTCAAAGGTTGGTCAAAGAAGCTTGTCTGTTATACATGACCAGATATGGAGTAGCCGATAGAGATGAAGAGAGATAGAGATAAGATCCATAATCGATTACGATCATTTTGGACGGCAAGTCTCCGGACTATAAATATGTACATATTAGGTAGATTAGAGGACACACAACTACAACCACAAAACTACTCTCGGCACATCGCCACCCTTGTTCATTTGAGGTTAATCTCAATGTGACTAGGCACCTAGAGTTGGGATGCATCACTTCAATATCCGGTGAAAGGGTAAGTCCCGCCACCCCGATGATTGTATCGACTAGATGAGTGTTGTTTAAGGCTGCATCGCTTCGATATCTTGTAGTGCACTGGTTCAATCAGTATAATTGTTGGTTTATCTTGATGTATCAGCTGCATCATCTATGGCTACATCATTATGATCTCTTAGATTGATTTAGATTAGATATAGTATTTTTAGACTTCATCGGTTAGGTCCGTCATCTTGATCTATTATATCTGATTTATTGTTGTGCTTCATTCATCTAAATAAAGTATGCCCGAGGTGTTGAAATACTGAGTTATTCATGATTTATCAATTGTCTTGGTTAAGTCCGATCTTGCTTCTTTGATGATTTAATAGTATAGAACCATTCTCTGGTATACTAGTTTTAGGTTCTATCGAAGTATAAGAAGGTTTGTCGGGGGAATAGTTTTCCCTTGAACAGGGGCCAAATGACGTCAGCCTCCGATAGCCTTCGGCCCGGAGCCCAACACTGTCAAAGCCTGTGTCTTCCCAAAGAAGTTGTTTCCAAGCCTCAAGGTTCACCTCGGAGCCCTCAAGATTCCTTAGATATTGCCAGAAGCTAAGTCTCAGGCTAGCTTCGAAGCTAGCCTCCGGGCCTTGTTCGGAGTTAGCCTTCGAGCTCCCCTCGGAGCTCCTCAGAGCTAGTCTCCAGACCCTCTCCAGCCAATCCAAAGCCAAGGCTCCGGAGCCCCAGTTCGGAGGCCCAGTTCGGAGGCCCTAGTTCGGAACACCAGTTCGGAGGCCCCAGTTCGGAGGCCCAGTTCGGAGGCCCCAGTTCGGAGGCCCCAGTTCGGAGCCCCAGTTCGAAGGCCCCAGTTCGGAGGCCCAGTTCGGAGGTCCCAATTCGGAGGCCCCAGTTCGGAGCACTAGTTCAGAGCCCCAGCTCGGAGCCCCAGTTCGGAGCCCCAGCTCGGAGGTCCAGTTCGGAGCCCTAGTTCAGAGGCCCAGTTCGGAGGCCCAGTTCGGAGGTCCCAGTTCGGAGGCCCCAGTTCGGAGCACTAGTTCAGAGCCCCAGCTCGGAGCACCAGTTCGGAGCCCCAGCTCGGAGGTCCAGTTCGGAGCCCTGGTTCGGAGCCCTGGTTCCGAGACCCCAGTTCGGAGCCCCGGTTCAGAGCCCCTGTTCGGAGCCCCAGTTCGGAGCATACTTCGATGCCCACTTTGGAGTGTACTTCGAAGCCTCCCTTGCAGCCTCTGCCTGAGGAGCTCCGGCCCTACTCCGAACCCAGAAGATATTTACGCCCCGCTACAGTGTAGAAGTCATACCAAGGGCCCCTCTGCCCATAGTCTGTCATTTAGCTAGTCAAGAAGTGACGTTGCCTGACACGTCTGTAAAGCTGTAAAGCACTTTTGTACCATAGCTAGCTCCTTTTCCCCTCTTTGCCCCTATGAGCCTAGGGCTCATAGAGGGCATCTCGGTCTTTTCCTTGCGCCTGCGAGCCTATAAAAGCAGGGCCAAGCCCTTGTAACAGGACACACTCTCTAGGGGCCATGAGACCCTGGAGTTCACTTCTCCACACTGAGGCATACCATGCCAAATCCACCACAAACTAGACGTAGGGCTATTATCCCCCAGGGGAGACCCGAACCAGTATAAATCCTTTCTCCCTCTGAGAGAACCCTTCGAGGTTCATTCTACACATCGTATACACACATACAAAACCTGTGCTGTAGCTAACGCAATTGCTACAATAAGGTTGGTTATCTTTAATTCCATGTCATGTCTCATCAGCATCGGCGATTGTCAACCGGCCCAAGCATACAGTGCATCGCTTGCCCGATCATTATCCCAATCGGTGCGGGTATTGCGTATTGGCCGATTTCTTGATCGGCCTGATGGCCCAACTCTTGTATCCTGACACCCGATGATTTGGATGCATCATGTGCCACAGTTTTTCTTGCACGATACGTGAGACCCAATGCATATCGTGGCCATCGGCTCGATAGTCGATGGGTGTTCCTACTAACGTTTTTCCATACCTTATCAGAACCCTAATATTTTAGGACCTGCACTAGAGTTAAGAAAATCACTCAAGCCACATGTGTAACCAAAAACAACATCAATAGTCCTTCTAGCTCTAACGTTTAGCACCACTACCAAAAGCCTGGGCATTGGAAGCGCATTTGTAATGTGTACCTGGAAGTATTTTTATAGAATAACTCCTTCTAGAGATTCTAGAGAAAACAAGAAAATGTGAAGCGAAGTGTGACTTCCACTTCAGGTATAAATGTTATAGAAATTAATCTTGCTAGTCGTCCAAATGATTCATGGGTATTTGATATCGGTTGGATGATTCATACTTGCAAATAATTGCAGGGGCTGAGTAGGTCAAAAAAGTGTGCTAGTGGCAAAATGGATGACCGCGTCGGAAATAGGGAAAAAGTTGCAGTGTTTGTCGCCGGTGTTTATTCAACATCGCTACCTTTAGTATTAGTTTTGGAGTTAAATAATTTTTATTTCATTCCCGCCATAGGCAGAAACATTATCTCTTCTTAATGTTCAGAAGAAGATTGTTTTGAATTCATAATAAAGAACAAGTGGTGCTCAATATTTTCGAATGGTATGTTCTATGGTGTTTGTCCATTGTTGAATGGATTATATATTCTGAATCTTGATGATGCACACATTTATAATGTTAATACAATGAAAAGACGACTCAATGATTTGAATCCTACCTATGTCTGGCATTGTCGTTTGGGTCATATAAATGAGAAGCCCATGCAGAAGCTCCATAGATATGGAATTTTGGAGTCATTTGATTTTGAATCATATGTCACATGTGTGTCTTGTTTACTTGGCAAAATGACAAAGACACCTTTCACTGGTCAAAGTGAGAAGGCTAATAAGTTATTCCCCATTGTACATACTGATGTATGTGTTGACATGGAAATGTGCCCCCACACTTGGGTCAGTCCGACGATCCAAAAGTACACGGATACTTAGGGACAGGCCTAAGCGTGACGTGGCACCGACGTCGCGTTCCGACTACCCTTAATAGTGATAAGGGGAGTGGAGTCGCCAGGCAACCAGATTACACAAAATAATCCAATTAGCCGAAAAAGATAGATTAAACATAATAAAATCAGCAAACCAGTCGGAGCCCGTCTGGTTCGAAGTCTGGTGCGAAGGGGTCGCCAAAGAGTACCTTCGGCGTCTGGTGCGAAGTACTCCGCCGAAGGGGGCTTCGGCGTTCGGACTGATCCGGCTGAAGGTGGACTCCGAACGGACCTGGACACGAAGATCACCTCCGAACAGTGGGGTTCAGCGTGAGATCTCCGATACAGTGAACTACAGAACAGTGACACGAGGGCCACGCGCGAGTGCAACTTCGTCCGGTGTGGAGTATGGTCGTGGCGAAGCCTGAGGCGACGAAGTCTGTTGGCGAAGCCTGTTGCCGAAGCCTGCGGTCTCGTCGAAGGGTGTCCTGGGGACCTCCGGAACCGATCTCTCAGCTCCGGACACCTCCGGCGAAGGGGCTCCGAACGTGCGAACCTGCAACAGAGATGATGCGAAGTACCAATTCGGCCTGAGGACCGAATTCTGCCAAGTGTTGCACTAGTAGCGAAGGTAGCAATCTATTACGCAGATTAGCGGGTACTTTACAGGCGAAGTACCAAGGCGATAGCAATCTATTACGTAGATTAACAGATATTTCACAAGCGAAGTAACAAGGATTACCACTGTTCCGTAGTGGCGGGCGGAGGGCTTCCAGGCAAACCCACGAAGTGGTACATAAAAGTAAAGATAAAGTAAATACGATCAAAGCATGGGCTTTGGATTGGTTTGAGTTGGGGGGGTTCTACATGCCGGCCATGCCTCTCTATTTATAGGGGGTTAACTCCTAATCTAATCTGCTATTAATTCAGCCAGATATAGATATAGATTGAGTTGTAAATGCGTACAACTCTATCTCTGCCGAGGTGGGCTTCGGCCAAGCCCGTCGAGGCCTACTCTTCATGATCAGGACATCACTTCACATGATACACACATGCATCACCCTGATACACACATGCACCATCAACCTACAATTCAATTACAGGGACCAATCACACACGCTCGTGCCCGTCGCTTGAACCATGAGGTTAATTCTTTCCTTAGAAACTAAGTTAATATTTGTTTGGACGGGATGCTACTGAATACTAGTGATATTTTGTTGCTTAGGAACATGGGAGATACAATAGGAGAGTTGGAGTTGAAGACGGAGTCGCATGGATGATTTGAAGTCAAGAATTCGCTGGTTCGGACTACATTAACCACCATGCACCAAAATGGGCGTAATTTCCTCATACGAAGTCCGATTGGCGCGTTCTTGGACTTTTTCGAAAGCTGAGGAGAATTTGGATCTTTTGCCATTGGTTTCGTCTCATTTGGAGTCTCGAGTCGTCCTGTGTGTTTGAAACAGTCCTGCATGACAGAATTGGGCCGAGTTGGACCTTGTACTAAGTTGGAGGCCGTGTTGGCCCATAGTCCGAGTCTGTACGTCTTCTATAGGCTGCCCATGCCTTATATACTCACGCCAGCCACCTTTAGGGTTAGGTTTTGCTTTGTTTGCATCTACACTTGTGTGTTTAGATCCCGCTCCTGCACCAGACCGATTGGCTACTGCATTAGCGTTTGTGAAACCTCTCCTCTTCATAGTTTATCTGTGATTTGGCATTCGACTTGTATCCTTCCTGTTCTTGCTTGTGTTCTTGGGTTCGCTTGCAGGAACTAGCCTTCGTGGCGAGGTCAATCGCGCCCTGCGTGGTTGATAACCAATGGAGACGGTGGTGTAGCGATTGCAAGGTTTTGATCCGCCGGACCGGAGCCTTGGATCGTCAACGTCGAGATTCTCCACCAATCCAAGTTATCCTTACCTAACGGAAGATTGGGACCAATCCCCCATTACTTCGGGCCAAAGCTTCGGTAGCGTGGGCTCTGGCCAGGCCCGCCGAGGCTTGCTCCTTGGGCCAAACCTTCGGCAGCGTTGACCTCCGAAAGCTTCCGAAGCATCGGCAGCGTGGGCCTCCGAAGGCTTCTTGGCCGAAGCCCATGGGCTGGCTAGAGGCTTTCGGATCCCATAGCTCAATGGATTCGGCCCTGTAGGGCTTCGGATAGACCCTAGACATGTGTACTTTCGGCCTAAAATACCCAAAATTGATATTTTGATAATCTAGCCATCACTACCATTTTTTGCTATCAACACATGCCCCCCTGCCTTTTAGTGAACTAGTGAACTAAAAGCACAACGAGCCGAAGATGATATCATTCATATCAGCTTTCCAACGTTTTTATGATGTTTGCCACACACTTGGGAAATACCTTTTCAAGTATCTACCATTCAAAGCTCTTCGAAACCGCTCTCCCTGCAGGGATTCCAACACGTATACATTGCCAGGAGTGATTTCGGCTATCTTAAAAGGACCTTCCCAACTAGGTGACCATTTGCCAAATTTAGGACTCTTCGTGCCTAAAGGCAAAATCGTTTTCCATACCAAGTCTCCTATTTGAAACGATTTTGGTTTAACCTTCTTATTGTAGGCTTTAGCTACTCTCTTCTTGTCTACTTCTATGGCTTCTAAAGCCCTTAGTCTCTTATCGGTCATTTCCTCCAGATTATCCTTCAGAAGAGCTTCATACTCATTGACCGATAAGCCGTCTTGCTTTAATACTCTTAAGGAGCCAAGATCTACCTCTACAGGTAGAACGACCTCTTGTCCATATACCAACTCATATGGACTGACCTTGGTGGCACTGTGCTTTGCAATCCTACAAGCCCATAATGCCTCGGAAAGAAGTTCATGCCACCTTTTAGGAAACTCTTCAATTTTCTTCTTAATAAGCTTAATCACGGTTTTATTACTAGACTCGGCTTGACCATTGGCCTGAGCATAGTAAGGTGAAGAGTTTATCAACTTAATGCCATAGTATTCGGCGAAGTCCCTCACTTCTTTAGAAACAAATGAACTACCTTGGTCCATAGTAAGAGTTTGAGGGATGCCGAATCTATGTATGATGTGCTTTAAAATAAAATCATGTACCTCATTGTGAGTCATGTTCTTGAGAGGTACGGCCTCGGTCCACTTGGTGAAGTAATCTGTTTCCATCAACATGAACCGATGCCACTTTGAGGAAGGAGGGTAGATCTGGCCGATGAAGTCTAAACCCCAACCTCAAAATGGCCATGGCTTGACAATAGGATTGAGTAAGGAGGCAGGAGCCAACTGAATATTGCCAAACTTCTGGCATGCTTCACACCCTCTATTGTACTTGAAACAATCTTCGGTCATAGTCGGCCAATAAAAACCCGCTCTTTTGAGCATCCAACTCATCTTTTGGGCCGACTGGTGAGTGCCGTAAAGCCCCTCATGGACTTCTCCTGTAGCCACCTGGGACTGCTCATGGTCTAAACACTTCAATAGCACTTCGTCGATGGTTCGGCGATAAAATGTGTCCTCTACCAACACGAATTTGAATGCTCGCCGCCGAACCTTCCGATCGACCCTTTTGTTAGGGTCTCTCAAATAATGGACGATTGGGACTCTCCAATCGCCCTTACAGGTTTCAGAGGGCCTCACTGGTTCACCTTCTGAAAAGGCTTCTAAAACACTGCCTTCGGGGTGCCCCCCGGGCCATTCCAGCCCCTACCGAAGCCTGGCCGAGGTGGCCATTCGAAGCGTGCTGGGCCGAAGATCTTTGGAGGGTCCGGACTCCGAGGAGCCTTCTCCGTCTGGGAGGCTTCGCACTAGGGGCTCCGGCGTGCCGGACCCCTCGGTGGGCGGAACACTCTGATCCAGGGGCTTCGGCGTGCGGTAGCCTTCGGCGACCCAAGGGGTTTGACCCGGAGGGTGCGCCTGCCCAGCATTACTGGCTTCGGTAGTGAGACAAAACATTAGCTTCTCCAATACAAAAAATTTCCCTCTCCTGACTTGGTAGCCAGATGCTTGCTGAGCCAAATCATTGGCGATTGAATTGGCTTCCCTTGACACGCGAGATATTTTCAAATCATCAAAAGTAGCAACTATGTCTAGACATTTGTCCAAGTAACTATTCAGCAAGGCATTAAAACATTGAGCATTCTTAACTACTTGTTGTACTACTAATAATGAATCACCATATGCGTGAAGATGTTTAGCGTCTACAGACTCTAGTAGTTCAAGTCCTAGCAACAAAGCTTCGTATTCGGCTTGGTTATTAGTGGAAGAAAACTCTAGTCGGGCCGAGGTTTCAAAGCGCATACCATTAGGTGATATGAGAACCACCCCGATACCTTGGCCATTCTTGCAAGCCGAACCATCAAAATAGATTTTCCATGGTACTATCTCGACTAGAGCAATAGCATCACTCCAGCTAGCATCTATGTGATGATCAACTATAAAGTTGGCTATGACTTGGCCTTTCATCGCTTTTAGGGGCTCGTAGGCCAAATCGTACTCAATCAACACGTAAGCCCATTTTCCGATTCTTCCACATAGAATCGGCTTATGTAACATGTGCTTTATAACATCGGTTTGGCAAACGACAACACATGTGGTAGGGAGAAGATAATGGCGTAACTTGGTGCACGCGTAATAAAGTGATAAACATAATCGTTCCACAAACGCGTACCTAGTTTCGGCATCCAGCAGGCGGCGACTCAAGAATGTGATGATGTACTCCTTCCCCTCCACCTCCTGGGTTAGCACGGCTCCAATCATGCTATCTTCGGCGGCGATGTATAGCCAAAATGGAATCCTGGCTTTAGGTGCTCTCACCATAGGCGGTGATGACAAGCACTGCTTGATCTTTTCGAAAGCACTTTGTTGGCTTGCCCCCCAAGTGAACTCAGCTTCGTTTTTTAGCCGGAGTATGGGGACAAAGGCATCAATCTTGCTGGACAAGTTGGATATAAAGTGACGCAAATAGTTTAGCTTGCCTAGCAACTTTTGCACATCCCTTTTGCATGTCGGTGCTGCAATGTTTCTGATCTTTTCAAGTCTCTTAGGATCAATTTCTATGCCTCTCTCATGAATCATGAATCCTAAGAACTTACCCGCCGACACACCAAATGCACACTTAAGTGGGTTCATCTTCAACCCATACCATCGCATCCTATCGAAAGCAACCTTCAAATCGGCTAAATTATTTCCAATAGCGTCTGATTTGACCACGACATCATCGATGTAAACTTCTAACATGACTCCTAACAAGTCATGAAAGATCAAGTTCATAGCGCGCTGATACGTGGCGCCGGCATTTTTCAAACCAAAAGTCATGACGACCCAGTCGAACAAACCGACAAAACCAGGGCATCGAAAGGCAGTCTTATAGACATCCTCTTCGGCCATAAAGATTTGATTATAACCAGCTAGCATTGCCATCAAGAAAACTTAGTACCTTGTGTCCTAAAGCATCGTTGATCAGTGTGTCGGCTATCGGCATTGGATATTCGTCTTTTGGAGTGGCTCTATTTAGATCCCTGAAATCAATGCATACTCGTATCTTGCCGCTCCCTTTCTTCTCTACAGGCACAATGTTATCAACCCATTCTGCGTACCTGCATGGCCTAATAAATTCAGCCTTGAGTAGTCGCTCCACTTCTTCTTTAACTCGGTCATAGACGGCCGAATTAAAACGGCGGGGAGGCTGCTTATAAGGGCTAAACCCGGACTTGATGGGCAGCCGATGCTCCATGAGCTCGCGGCTTAGTCCTGGCATTTCGCTATACTCCCATGCAAAACAATTGACATACGACCGAAGTAATGTTATTACTTCAGCCTTTTCATCGGGCTGTAAATGTTGGTTTACAAAAGTCGGCCTTGGGACGATACCATTACCTATATCAACTTCCTCCAAGGGATCGGCCGACGCAAAACCTTGCCCTAATTTTTCCACTTTGCTAAAGTCCTCGATGGCTTCAGCAATACTGTCTTTTTTAGACCGATATTGCTCCACACGAGACTTTAGCCAATCTAGATTATCATTGCTAGACATGACTATTAATACAAAAATAGTCGTGCTACTCCAGCCAGCTTTACAGACACTGGTACAAACCATCCTCCGGATATACTAACAAAGTCATAATCCGAGAGATCTCTACCTGATAGACACTCTACTTTGTTATGGACGGCGTCAACCGACACATCGGCCAAAGCTACTTGGGCCGAAGTATCCGCGGGGATGACATCCACCTCATCGACGTCCCACTGTATCAAGCACTGGTGCAGGGTAGAGGGAATGCAACAGTTTGCGTGAATCCAGACGCGTTCGAGTAACACGCTATAGTTACCTTGTACGTCGACGACGAAAAACGCTGTTGGCAATGTCTTGTTGCCCACCGTCAACTCCGTAGAGAGTACTCCCTTGGCCTCAGAGCTCTCGCCGTTGAAGCCATTGAGCATCAAGTTAGTCTTCTTCAGGTCATCTTCGTCCCTGCCAAGTTTCTTTAACAACGAATAAGGCATTAGGTTAATAGTGGCGCTGCCATCGACGAGCATCCGGGAAATTGGCTTCCCATCGATGTGACCTATGACATAGAGGGGTTTTAGATGGCGAGCCGAGTCCTTGGGCTTATCAAAGATGGCGTTGTGCGGGCTGAGGTTCAATTGAGCGACCTCGGCCTCGTCCAGTGGTAGGGCGAACTCGGCAGGCAACGTGACGATGTTGATGTCCATCACCTGGGGTGTGGGTCCCTCAGAGACGGGCGAGTAGTCGTCGTCTAGCATGTCGTCCTCGTCGTCACTTGGACTAGGAGCTGGGTTGGTTATCTCAACCGGCTTCTCTCTCCATACCTGCTTCGTGGCTGGCTGGGGTCGGATCTCTTCGAAGATAGCATCACGCTCGGCCTCAGCTACCTTCTCGCGCATCTCATGTGCCCGCAGCCTTTGTAGGCGTCTCTTCTGTGATTTGGACATGCCCGGAGAAGCCTAAGATGGCTGCGGCTTGGTGCCTGGAGCTACCGTTCGACTCCTGTTAATTCTGGCCGAAGTGTGCCCTTCGGCCTTGGGCACCCTGTGTTCGAAGGGGGCTTCGCTGTGAACCCCATCGAACGGATCGGCCTTGTTCGGCCGATCGAACCAAGCTTCGGCGCGGAGCTCGGCCGAAGCGTGCGGCTTACCTTCGTCAGACCTCGGCGACAAAGTCTTCGGGATTAGGACTTCCTGAGACCCAACTCTGATAGTTATGGCTTCGGACTCCCTGACTTCGGCTTCCGCGTGCTCGCATTCTTCGGCTTCGCTCTGCATGGTCCGGTTCGGAGGCACCACGAATAGCCTGTGGACGATGCCCCCCTCTGCTGCGTTTGTTTGCCCCTGTCGTCCATAATATTCTGAAGGGAAATAGGGCATAGAGTTAGGCTATGGAGGGTACCTGACCTAAATACATACAAAGCCCATGGGGTTCCCGCCCAGTCATACGGCGGAGGCATCGGCGGCTCTAGTCGTTTTGGCCACTGCGAGCTGATCCCGTCACCCGGAGGGGGGTTCGGCCAAGTCGAAGGTGTCTCCGACCACACCAGCGAAGGGTCCTGCTAGGACGGAGGTATGTTCAGCCAGTGCGGGCCGAAGCCTCCCATCGGAGAAGTCCAGTGCGGTGCGGGGTTCGGCCATTGGGGGCCGAAGTTGTTGTATAGGGGACCCGACCACTGGTGCTCGAAGCTGTTGTACAGGGGGTTCAGCCATTGTGGCTCGGAGCCACCGTGCGGAGCACCAGGCCATTGTGGCCCGAAGTCCTCGCGTGGAGGGTTCACCGGCTTCGAACCGAAGCCACCCTTCGAAGGTCTTCGACCCTTCGGCTGTTTTAGCTTAGCGTGCGGTTCTGTTTCTTGGGCCCTTCTATGATGTTTGTTTAACATCATATTATATGTCACCTTCGGCCTCTTGCGAGCCTTAGCTGAAGGGGTATTAACGTTCTATTTCCACACTCCTACCTCGGGGTCCTTTCGTACGAGTGTACGAGTGAGCGGTTCTCCAACAATCACATCTTTTCCTTTAGCAGACTCGACCTGTTCTGGCCGAATCAACACCTTTTTCTCGCCGAGGTCGACGGCGTTGACTAGAAAAGGATCTTTATCCAGTTTCATCTTTGGATCATGGTCTATCTTCAATCGTCCTTCTTCTATGGCCGATTGTATCTGCCGTCGAAAAACATTGCAATCATTAGTATTATGAGAATGTGAATCATGCCACTTACAGTATGGATGCTTCTTTAACTCGTCGGTAGGTGGGATAACTTGACCCTCAGGTAACCTGAGAAGCTGACTCTTTAAGAGGAAATCAAATATTTTATCACATTTAGTCACATCGAACGAGTACTTGACTTCATTAAGTCTATTCTTTATGGGGGATGGTCGTAGTTAGGAACAAGTGACAAGTTTGTTTTTATTTTTTGTAACCCATTCGGCTGCGTACATGTCGGCTAAATCCTCCTCCTCTCACTCCTCCTCATTAGAGCGTTCCATGATGTGGATTTCGGCCCTAGGCTTGCTAAATGTTTTAATAAATTTCTTATCTTTGGCTCGGCCTTCTTGGACCAGAGCCTGCTGTAGAACTTGGCTAACTTCTAAAATGTTTTGGTTATCTAACCTTTCTTTAAGTTTGGAACGCAACCCATTAAAAGCTAATTCCGCTAAGTCCCTTTCTGAGATATTAAGACTAAAACATCGGTTTCTAGTATCCCTAAAACGCTTGATATACTCAGAGGCGCTCTCACTAGATTTTTGCTTGACCGATGTCAAATGCGAAAGCCTAAGTTCTGTTTCACCCGTGTAGAAATAATCATGGAATTTCCGTTCTAAATCGTCCCACGTGTGGATGGAGTTCGGCGGGAGCGCCAAAAACAAAGTGAAAGTTGTGCCGGATAGTGAGAGAGAAAATAGTCTAACCTTTAGAGCATCTATCCCGCTAACCTCTCCACACTGTGCCAAAAATTGACTGACGTGCTCAAGTGTGGTCTTATTACCCTCGCCATCGAACTTAGTGAATTCAGGGATCCTATAGCCGCGGGGGTAGGGTTCCGTATCAAGATGGTCGGGGTAGGTCTTACGGTAAACCCTAACCCGTCCCTTGGGCACGAAGCCGGCACACTCCCTAAACAGTGCGCGGACCCTCTCATCTATATCATCTTGGTAGTTTGTTTGCATGTGCCTCTCATGTGGGGGCGCGACACGTGGTGGGATATTGGTGTGTCGGCAATGTGCTTCTTCCCTACGCGCTATTTGTACAACGTGCTGGTGTCAGGGTGCCTGCACGTGTGGTGCGGGTAGTGCGGGTATTGGCGCAGGTGTTGTGTGGTATGCAGTATTAGTTTGACCATAGGTATAATGATTGGTCTCGGCCATAAGTGAAGAGGTCGGAGACATGTTTGTCGGAGGTGCACTAGCTATAGGAACCGGGGGTATGGCCTCAGTGAAGCCGAACCTTCTAAGAGTTGCCTCTACTTGGGAGCTCACTACCGAATCTAAACGGTCTGCTAGTGAAGCGCTAACGGCCTGATCTAGTGATGCAGCTATTTTTTGCTCAACTTCTAAAGAAGATAAACGAGGCGATACCAGTGTTACCTGGCCTTGAGCGAGGTCAGGGGTGATGATGTCGCGCTTGACGAAGCCCGCACGTGTCTTGATGTAGCCCCCAAGCATCATGTCTTGGAGCAATTTTAACTTTGCCTCGATCTCTGCTCGGTCTGCTGCGGGGATATCTTCAAGTGTAGGTGACAATATGTTGCGGTTGTCAATATCCGTGCCTCCTATTGTGTCCATCGGTGGTGGAGACGTAGTAGTCGATGTAGATGTACCGGTGGCCGATGTAGACGTACTCATCATGTTGGTGTAGCTTTCCCCAGCGGAGTCGCCAAAAAGTGTGTTGACACGGAAACGTGCCCCCGTACTTGGGTCAATCCAACGATCCAAAAGTGCACGGATACTTAGGGACAGGCCTTAGCGTGACGTGGCACCGACGTCGCGTTCTGACTACCCTTAATAGTGATAAGGGGGGTGGAGTCGCCAGGCAACCAGATTACACAAAATAATCCAATAAGCCGAAAAATATAAATTAAACAGAATAAAATCAGTAAACCAGTCGGAGTCCGTCCGGTTTAAAGTCTGGTGCGAAGGGGTCACCGAAGAGTACCTTCGCCGTCTGGTGCGAAGTACTCCGCCGAAGGGTGCTTCGGCGTTCAGACTGATTCGGCCAAAGGTGGACTCCGAACGGACCTGGACGCGAAGATCACCTCCGAACAGCGGGGTTCGGCGTGAGATCTCCGATACAGTGAACTATAGAAAAGTGATGGGAGGGCCACGCACGAGTGCAACTTCGTCCGGTGCGGAGTATGGTCGTTGTGAAGCCTGAGGCAATGAAGTCTACTGGCAAAGCCTGTTGCCAAAGCCTGCGGTCTCGTCGAAGGGTGTCCTGGGGACCTCTGGAACCGATCTCTCAGCTCCGGACACCTCCGGCGAAGGGGCTCCGAACGTGCGAACCTGCAACAGAGATGATGCGAAGTACCAATTCGGCCTGAGGACCGAATTCTGCCAAGTGTTGCACTAGTAGCGAAGGTAGCAATCTATTACGCAGATTAGCGGGTACTTCACAGGCGAAGTACCAAGGCGATAGCAATCTATTACGTAGATTAACGGATACTTCACAAGCGAAGTAACAAGGATTTACCACTGTTCCGTAGTGGCCAACGGAGGGCTTACAGGCAAACCGACGAAGAGGAACAGGAAAATAAAGGTAAAGTAAATACGATCAAAGCATGGGCTTTGGTTTGGTTTGAGTTGGGGGTGTTCTCCACGCCGGACATGCCTCTCTATTTATAGGGGGTTAACTCCTAATCTAATCTGCTATTAATTCGGCCAGATAGAGATAGAGATTGAGCTGTAAACGCATACAACTCTATCTCTGCTGAGGTGGGCTTTGGTCAGGCCCATCGAGGCCTGCTCTTCGAGCCGAAGCTTTAGTAGCGTGGGCTCTGGCCAGGCCCACCGAGGCTTGCTCCTCGGGCCAAAGCTTCGGCAGCGTGGGCCTCCGAAGGCTTCCAAAGCTTCGGCAGCGTGGGCCTTCAAAGGCTTCTTGGCCAAAGCCCATGGGCTGGCTAGAGGCTTTCGGAGCCCATAGCTCAATGGACTTAGGCCCTATAGGGCTTCGGACAGACCCTGGACATGTGTACTTTCGACCCAAATTACCCAAAATTGATATTTTGATAATCTAGCCATCACTGCCATTTTTTGCTATCAACAGTATGCGGACCGATGAGTCATACATTTAGAGGTGGTTTTTGGTACTTTATCACTTTAATCGATGACTTGAGTAGATATGATTATGTCTACTTAATGAGGCATAAGTGGAAATCCTTTGAAAAGTTCAAGGAGTTCCAAAATGAGGTACAAAATCATACGGTCAAGACAATTAAATTTCTACTATCTGATCATGGTGGTGAATATTTGAGTCATGAGTTTAGTGATCATCTGAAGCATTATGGAATTGTTCCACAACTGAATCCACTCAGCACGCCCCAGTGTTCGAGTGGAGAAACCGTACATTGTTGGACATGGTTCGGTCTATGATGAGTCAGAGAGGGTTAGTCATGCGCCCGAGTGGTTTATGTTTTTGACTACTTGGTAGCATGACGTGTTGTTGTTGGATAACGACGAGCCTAAGACTTATGCGGAAGCAGTGATGGGACCAGACTATAAGAAATGTCTTGGAGCCATCAGATCCCAATTAGAGTCCATGCGAGAAAACCAAGTTTGGAACTTGGTTGATCCACCCAATGGTGTAAAAACTATTGAGTGTAAATGGATTTTTAAGAAAAAAGATAGACGTTAATGGAAATGTTCACATCTATAAAGCATGATTGGTAGTGAAAGGTTTCAAAAGATTCATGGTGTTAATTATGATGAAACATTTTCGTCTGTCGCCATGCTTAAGTCTATCCAGATCATCCTAACAATTGCCGCATTTTATGTTTTTGAGATATAGCAAATGGATGTCAATACGGATTTTCTGAATGGAAACCTAAGTGAGGATGTCTACGTGACACAACCTAAACGTCTTGATGATTTGGAAAATGCTCAGAAATTTTTTAAGTTGCATAAGTCCATTTATGGGCTGAAGCAAGCTTCTTGGAGTTGCAATCTTCATTTTGATGAGGTAGCCAACGGGTTTTGCTTCATCAAGAACGAAGAAGAGCTTTGTGTTTACAAAAGGCTAATGGGAGCTCACTTGTATTTCTTGTATTATATGTGGATGACATATTGTAGATCGGAAATGACATTCCTTCATTGAATGATGTCAAGACTTCTTTGAAAAATAGTTTCTTAATGAAAGATCTTAGAGAGGA
The DNA here is from genome assembly GCA_019279435.1 of Zizania palustris. Lineage (NCBI taxonomy): Eukaryota > Viridiplantae > Streptophyta > Magnoliopsida > Poales > Poaceae > Zizania > Zizania palustris. The sequence continues at coordinate 32,145,135 of JAAALK010000290.1, forward strand.
AACATATATTTCGGGCATAAGATCTATAGAGATAGATCAAAACAACTAATTGGATTAAGTCAGAGTATGCACATTGACAAGGTTTTAAAGTGATTCAAAATGGAGAATTCCAAAAAACATTTTCTGCAATGTCACATGGTATTTCTCTTAGAAATACTCAGTTTGCCTCGACACCTGATGAGCTAAAAAAATGAGTGTACTCCAATATGCCTCCGCAATCGGGTCCATTATGTATGCCAGACTATGTACATGCCTAGATGTCTCCTATGTTCTAAATGTTACGAATAGATTCCAATCAAACCCGGGTGAAAGTCACTGAGCTGTAGTAAAAAGTATCCTCAAGTATTTGAGAATAACTGAGGATATGTTCCTAGTTTACGGTGGTGAAGTGGAGCTCATTATAAGTAGTTACACCGATGCTAGCTTTCAGTCCATCAAGGATGATTTAAGATCGAATCTGGTTATGTGTTCTGCCTCAATGGAGGCGCAGTGAGTTGGAAAAGTTCTAAGCAAGAGACAGTGGCCGATTCTATGACAAAGTTAAGTATATCGCAACTTCGGAAGCTACGGAGGAGGTTATTTAGATCAGAAAGTTTTTTTCTGAGCTGGGTGTTATTCCTAGTGTGTCAACCCAGTGGACCTCTATTGTGATAATAGTAGTGCCATTGCGCAAGCCAAGGAGCCTAGGTCACACCAGAAGTGCAAACATATACTTCGGCGATATCACCAGATCCATGAGATCATAGAGAGTGGTGATGTGAAGATGTGCAAGGCGCACATGGATCTGAACATAGTAGATCCGTTAACAAAACCTCTTTCACAACACAAGCATGAGGCACACTTGAGCTCCATTGGTAATGTATACTTGCGTGAGTGAGTCATGTGTATGCAAAAGATGTTAGTAGTGTTTATGCTCGTTTATGAGGATAATTGTTATCTTGTTCCTTCAATAAATGTCATTTATATTGATTGATGAGTTGATGACTTATTTGTGATACTCTTTGTTTTATAATAATGTTATTCAAAATGATCACTAATCTTATCATCATACGGGATAGTGATGATACATAGATTAGCACATCTAGTTGATTCATAATCATGTTTCATGGATCATAAACATGGGGATGTCAAATCAGGGATGTGGACACATGTAGGTGAACATGTTGTTCGATTGACCCACTTGAGATACTGCAGGGATTGTTATTGTAATGTGCCATCAGTTGTCATCTAAAATGATGTACCTGTAGAATCATCAGACCTAAGATCATCATTTGATTCAAGAATGAGTAGCGGCACACTTAGATGGTTCCTAATGATATTCCGTAACTGGTTAGCCGTAAGGGTTTTCACAAGTGTGTTGTGAAACATGTCATGGGATGTGAGCAGTCAAGATGGAATTTACCCCTCCTTATAACGGGAGAGACATCTCTGGGCCCCTCGAGATAGTCGGATTAGAAAAGTGCATGTCCATGCCACTATGACTAAAGAGTAAGTCATGATTTGAATCTGTTACTTGTTCGAGTCAAATGTCAAGCTAACCAACAAGGTTGGGACGTATCTCGCCTTGAGCTTGACTGATGTCGTGTGGTAAAGGAACTGGTGCTTACGTATATCAAGGTTCAGCGAAAATTTCATTTTGTACGCTTTCGGGGATTAATATGTGCTACTAGGTACCACTATTGATCTGTGAGCCAGAAAGGGTTTCCGGGGAAAATTCGTTTCTGTATGAACCTATTGGGTCACACAGTTAAAGGGATGGATTAAGAACTTGCTAAGAAGTTGTTCTTGTACAGGTGGGAGATTGAAGGAATTGTGGCCAAGAAAATTCTTAGAGGATCAGAAGTTCCAATTTGGAATTGGAAGTTATGATTATTTTTTGAATTAGAAAATGAGAGACAAATCGAACGTTCCGATATGGTATCGAAATTTCTGATAATATATGGTTTGAGAAACCGAGAGCTCAAATCGGAAGTTCTGATTTGGAATACTAATTTCCGATTATTTATGATTTAGAGACAGAGAGTTCAAACCAAAAGTTCCAATCTGGAATCAGAAGTTTCGATAGGGGAATCAGAAATTCCAATAATTTCTGGGTTGCAGACTGAGAGTCCAGATCAGAAGTTCCGATCCAAGATCAGAAGTTCTGAGGTGGACGAAACAGATTAGATATGTTAGGCCTTAATGTGGGTTTGGGCCTAAGGTCCAAGCTCTATATAAAGAGGGGAGGAGGAGGTCTTTGTAGATAGATTAACATCGGATTAATTGCAGTTTAGATTAGATCTAAACCCTAGCCTCAACGAACCTCTCCTCTCCCTTCTTGATCTCAATAGTTGAGATTGGGATTTCTCCCAGTTCTCACGAGCGATGCTAGTACACCAGCATGAGATCAATCTCATCACTACATGTGCGGATTCCATAGAGGTGCTTCTCAAATAGCGGCACTTATGGGCTTCTTCACATAGACATTGCCTATCTTCAGTGATTGGATCGATGAGGAATGGGCAGAGCGAGACGAGGATAGGCGAGAACACATTTCCTCAACATCTTCTTTCGCTCCACTAGCATGTCTTGCGTTAGAAGGTAACGATTCATGATCTCTCACACGCACGGTTATAGAGTTTGGGGCGAAATTTTTGAAATCGCTGGCTAGCGTAACATCCCAATGCCCCAACACTCCGCACTCTCAGGCAAATAGGGGGAAGAGGTAAGAGTCTCAATTTTACTATTAGTAATAGCAAACTCATTAGTAAGCTCGTCAACCTCTTAATAGTATTCCAGAGCAACTTGTCCTGATACTTTAACTCCCGACTTTTTTCCTTAAGCAAATCAAGAAGCTCAAGCTCATGATGTTGGGGTGACGGATCGAACCAACAGGTTTTGGAATGAAAGTAATGGAGTGTTAAGCTTGGTTTGTATTCTCGGATCCCGTGTCCTTTACAACAGGGGAACGGGAGTATTTATAGAGGAACCCGGCTAGAAGGGGTCCAATACTTCCAAAATCCCTTAACCGTTACACTGCCTGACACAGGCCTGTAATACAAACAAGGGTAGCAGCCGCATAGTACAAACACAAAGCGTAGCCCTGACAGCGTATAACCCGTGGTGGGCGATGCAGCGATCGCCTGACACTGCACTGGCGATCGCGATCCTGTCCCCGAACCACCTTGACCGGGCTGGCCCCTGCACCTCTGTCGCATCCTGGACCCTTCGCATCCTCTGGGGGCTTGGCTCCGGCCTCCTGCCTGGTCTTTGCTCGAGGGTCCCTCTCGTCACCTTCGGAGCTTCCGGAGGTCCCCGGGCCTCCCTGCCTCGGGGCTCGTCGGCGCCTCCGGGACGGGGCATCAGGCCCTCGACTGACAAGGCCTTCCCTTCAAACCGTACACCTGCTCTTCATGCTCCCAACTACCATCGGGATTATCTCCCCCAACAGTAGCCCCTCGCTTCTTTCCGCTTGCGTGCCCTGCACGGAAGAAATGGAAGGAGCGCACAAGATAATTTCGGTAATCTTATAAGAAATCAACTCACAACGGATCCTTGGATCTTCACCGCGAACCCTGTCCTTCGTTCGAATGCCTCGGAGGTGCTCCGGAGCCTTAGAAATGCTCCGGAGCCTTGGAGGCCGGGTGTTGGCCTCGGAGCGGCCTGGATGCGCTTGTCGCATAACGCTCCGCAGAAGGAATTTTGACCGGCTAGGTTTAACGCCCACGTGACCTTGACCGTCGGGCACTAGTGCATGGGAAAGTGGAAAGGTGGGACTTTAATACAAGGTCTGTGCGCCTGGCACGCGTGGTGCACGAGGAAGATGGACCATCGGGGACCGGTGCACATAAAGGTGGACTGGTGGGACTTTAATGCGGCGGCCGCATGGCCGGCGCGCACGTGCCGCGTGGGGGAATGCGAACCGGCGGAGCACCGAACTGGCCAAGCGGCTGCCCCATGCACATAAATAGCCCCTGCTGGCCGGTAGAACCCGTTCTGCTCACCTGCCCAGCCCTTAGTGTTTCAAGCTTTGCTGCTAGGCTTCAAACTTCAAACTTCCAGTTTCCTCTCTCCACCACCTCTAGCCATGGCGGAAAGGGGCGCTCCCGCGGCAGCAGTGGATCCTCATTTCTTGCAGCGACAGATGGCAGTGGCGGTGATGGCTCCCGGCCCATCGGAAACACGCGACCCGCGCGAGCTCCGCCCGGCTTCAGAAAGATTTCAGGAGCAGACCTTGGAGCTGGGGCCATCAGCGTGCTCGGCTGGGTCCATCGAGCTCGTGACCCAGGGCCGCCTCAGTCTCGGAATGGAGGCTAGGAAGCCGGGCTCGGAGTCTATCCCGGAGCCGCGCGAAGGAGAAGTCGTCGTCTTCGAGGCGTTCTTCGACACGGGGCTTGGGTTCCCAGCCTCAGAGCTCCTTTCGGGGGTTTTGGACGCCTTCCACCTCGAGCTCCCCCAGCTGTCTCCGAACGCCATGGCCCGCCTCTCTATTTTTGAGTGGGCTATGCGTGCGGAGGGCTACGAGGGTAGAGCGGAGGTCTTCGCCCAGATGCATGAAGCCCTCTGCCAGCTGAAGAAGAAGGATGGCTTGGTGCAAGCCTACGGGAGCATTAATTTCTAGCTCCGAAAGAGGTATGCCGATTCCTTTCTGGCGAAAGCCATCAACGAGTGGTGGTACTCCAAGTAGATACACAGCTAGTTCTACGTCCGGGTAGGATTGAACTCCGGGCTTGCCGGACCTCCATGCCACATTTTGTTTCGGAGGGAGGCGACCATCGAAGCCAGGGTTGGTTCGGTCTCTGCTCGCATCCGGCTGCTCCAGATCATCGCCCGCCGAATGAGCATGCGACATTTGACAGAGGAGTTCGTCACGCTTGAGATTCCGCCACTAAAGGAGGAGTGGCCGGCATCGCTCCGGAGCACTCGAGACGAATATTCTTCGGCAGAGCTCTCCAATCGGCTAGGTTACTGTTCTCCTTGCTTCCCTTCAAGCTTCGCAGTTCCACCACAAGGTTTGAAGGGCTAAAACATATAATCTTGGATGCAGGGTCGCTCATCACCAATACTCCTGATGAGGTGGCCCGACTCACCGAGAAGATTCCCGGGGCCCCCACTCCGGCTGAATATAAGCATCGGATGGAGCTCGTCGGGTCCTGGGAGCGATTCAACCACGTGTGGGACGCACTCGAACTTCCTCTTCCACCCATCCCAGAGAGGGAGGCCCTTCGCCCGCTGTCAAGGAAGAGTGTGGCAGACCTCGACGCCGGGCTATCTCCAAGCGGCCTTCGAAAAAGAAGAAGACAGCGAAGGGTCCGAAGAGACTCTCCCCGGCTCACTCCTCCGCCTCCCACTCCGAATGGGATATTCCAGCGAGGGGGCGGGGATGGAGCCGGATGATTCCCTGGTGGATCCGAGCCCGACTCGTCCAGAACAACCAGTCTCCGGTGGTGCTGGAGACATGCCAGCCCCACCGAGCCCATAGTCGCCCGCCCCGAGGGCTTGGCAAGAGGCGCTGGCACTGGAGTGATGGCGTCTCCTAAATCCACCCCTCCGTGCGGTCTAGCTTCGGAGGGGGTTTCCGCCAGCTCCTGTGGGAGCCAGGAAACCGACAGCCTGGACCAAGAAGGGTTAGCCGACCACTTGGGGGCTATCGAGGGAAGTGCCAACGTCGAGGCCGAATTGGTTGCGGCGCTAGCGGGCTCCCTGATGAACTCGATGGACGACCTATTCTATCGGCCCGGCACTCTTGGACGTGTCCAGCCTTCAGATCTCCCGGCTGAAACAATGGACGAAGGTGCGTAACTTCACTCTGGCTCTTTGTCCAGACGCATCAAATCTCCTTGGTATTGACACTTACTCCTCCTAAGCAGGCACTTCTGCCCGGGTCCCAGCTCCGTCTCCGGTATACTTTGGGGGCACCGCCGACATAAGGCCCGAAGCTCCCGCGGATGTGGCGGAGGCCCCGGGGCTAGGCAGAGAGGTTGAACCGGAGGAAACCTTGGGGGAGACCCCGGAGGAGGCCGCTCGGGAGGCCGAAACCTGGCCACCCACCGACCCAAGGCACGCGCGCTCGAGCGTGCCCCTTCTGGTTCCTTTCCTGGAGGGGGGCCTAGACTTCGCGGCGAGGACTGCTCCTCTCCATGACTCCTACTTGCGCTTGAGAGGGACCAGGCTGATAGAGGAGCTTGGCCAAGTGGACGGTGTCGGTCTCGGCCGGGCTATTGAGAGCGCCGCGAGTCAGGTATGCCTTCGGGACGCTCTCAGACAAGCCCTAGCCTTTTATGCTCTAACTCGTTGTTTCATGCACAGATAGTCGCGCTAGCGCAGGGCTCGCTAATGTCCCTGCTTTCTGAGTGCAGTCGCCATGAGAGCAATGCTTCGGAGCTCTTCGGGCGCGCTGAGGTCGCTGAGATGATGGTCTAGGAGCGCGCGGCCGAGATCGACCAGCTCTGGGTGCTAGAGTCGGAGGTCGTGGTCCTTTGCCCTCAGGCCGCTAGGGCCGAAGCACTTCAGGCCTAGGTCGCGGAGGTTGGCGCCCTCAAGGCCCAAGTTGCCAAGCTGGAGGGGCTTCAAGCTCGAGATGCCCAAGCGAATGAGCTTGAAGCAGAAGTCAACGCCTTTTGGGCCCAAGTCACGGAGGTGGAGAGGCTCCGATCCTGGGCCGAGGAGGTGGACCAACTCGAGGCAGAGGTCTTCGTGCTTCAAGCCCAGGTCTCTGAAATGGAGGAGCTCCGGGAGAGGGTGGCTGCTGTGGAAGTCCACGAAGCACGGGTACTCCAGCTCGAGCGGACCGTGGCAGACCTCCTAGCCCGAAACGAAGCGGCGACCGAGGTGCTGGTTCAGGGGGAGAAGACGGCGGCTAACACCGTGGTGTCCCTTCGAAGGGTCCTGGCACGCTTCAGCACTAGGTGTACGGCTTTTGACGTCACCCGGGAGCCCCTTAGCCGCCGGCTGAAGTTCATCCAGGCCGCCGTCCAGCAGATAAGCTTCACCGTGTCAAGGTATGGGGAAGTGTCGGCCCGGGTGGCCGCCCTCGGCGTTCTCCACTAATTGGAAGCTTCCGAGGGCTCCCTGCCTTCATCCTCGAGCTCTCCTCACGTCGCCTTCGGTGGGAGCCACCTTCTTTCCCCCAGCCCAGCAGTGGAGCAGTCCTAGAGGGCCCTCCAGGCAACTTGGCAGGCAGAGGGCCCTGACGCAGTCAAGGCCTGGATAGACGAGGCCCTTCGCTCAAGCCAGCCTTCATCCTCCTCAAAGCCCCCAGCTGCAGCACCCCAACCGGACCCGAAGGTGTAGTCTCCTTAGGGCCTTAGTATCGTGACTTCTGTAATAGATAGGAACTTTACAACTTTTGTTAATAAAGAGTAATTGTTTTTTGGAAATCATTCAGGGCATTCGCACCACCTGTGATTCTTACGTCGAGATTCTTAACGAGGGTGAGACCCTTCGACGTCAATGGGCTGCCTTTGAGGCTCTTAGGGTCGACCGGCCTACACGCTTCATCATCCCTCAGAATGATGATGGACATGCTGTCCCCGAGATCCTTCATGAGGTCTTGAGTTTAATCAAGGAAGAGGAAGGGAAAACTCGAGCTCCGTCCTCGTCGCCCGAACCGATGAACTGGTCTGATGTGGAGATTGAGCCCGATGAACTACGGCTCGGAGACCAAGGTTTGCGCAGTTGGGCCCAACTACAAGAAGATCAGAAAGCCTTCCGGGCTCTAAAGAGGGAAGAGAAGAGGTGGAAGAAGAAAGAGAAGTCCAGCCGCGTGGATACAGAGTCACAGACCGAAGGGGGCTTTAAATGTCCGGACAACCTTTCAGACGAATTTTCCTAGTCTTATTTCCCGGCTTGATTTTGTAACAGATGTTATTTACGCTCTATGTATGATGTATCTAATGAAGCCTTACTTGCGGCACTTGCGAATCTCTGCCCACCCCTTCTCCCCTCTCCTTTGCGGTAGACGACTTGTCAACTGGGCGCAATGTGCTTACACTTAGGGCCGGCGCCAAGAGAGATCGGAAGGGAAGAAAGAAAGATGGAATACTTTGAGCTGGAGCTCAGAACGTTGGCCCGGAGTCTGAGCCGGGGTGCTTTGAGCCAGAGCACGGGACCCGAGTAGGGAGTGCGTTGAACCGGAGCTCGGAACCGAGTAGGAGGTGCGTCGAGCCGGAGCTCAGAACCTGAGTAGGGGGTGCATCGAGCCGGAGCTCGGAAACCGAGTAGGGGGTGCGTCGAGCCAGAGCTCAGAACCCGAATAGGGGGTGCATCGATCCAGAGCCCGGAACCCAAATAGGGGGTGCGTCGAGCTGGAGCTCGGAACCCGAATAGGGGGTGCGTCGAGCCGGAGCTCGGAACCTGAATAGGTGGTGTGTCGAGCCGGAGCTCGGAACCCTGATAGCTCGGTGAGATTACGCTCAGTACCACAGTGCGTCCACTTTTGTCAAAATGTTCACCGTATATTATTATTGAATCGGAGGTCTGATACAACAAGAACTAACATCGGAACACATGTCTATGAAATTACGCGAAATAGCATTTCAAGTGCTCTGCGTGCTAAGTGTGCTTGAGATTTTCGCCTTCTAGGGTAGCTAGACGATAGGACCCTAGCCGCCCGGAGCCGACCACGATGTATGGACCTTCCCATTTATTGCCTAGCTTTGTTGGAGCGACCACCGCGCGCAAGACGAGATGCCCTAGCTGAAACTCGTTGCGCTTGACTTTGGGGTCGTACCACACCTTCGTCTACTTCTGGTACTGAGAGAGGTTGGCGACGGCTCGGAGCCTTGACTCCTCCATGAGGTCAAGGGAGACGGCGCGCTATTGGTCAGTTTCAGGAGTCGTGACCCACAGAGAACCGGCCTAAAGCTCTGTCGACGTCATCGCTTCATCTCCAAATAGCAGCCAGAACGGGGTGAACCTGGTTCTCGAGAAGGGGTGGTCCGAATGGACCACATGATTTTAGGTAGCTCTTCGGGCCACAATCCCTTGGCTAAACCCACGATGCGCTTGTTGAGACCGGATAGTATATGCCCGTTGGCCCTCTCGACAGCTCCATTTGACTGGGGATGTCGGACCGCTGCGAAGCATAGCTGCACTCCCAGCTCTTCGTAGAATGCCTTGAAGGATACAGCGTCAAACTGAGTGTCGTTATCCAGCGCGAGCTTCTTGGGCACTCCGAAGCGGCAGACAATATTCTGCCAAAAGAACTTCTGGACGCTTCGAGAGGTAATGGCGGTCAACGGCTCGGCCTCGACCCACTTAGAGAAGTAGTTGACAGAGACGACGACGAAGCGCAGGTTGCCCCTTGCCCTAGGAAACTGCCCGATAAGGTCCATACCCCACCGAGCTAGGGGCCAGACGGGTGCAATGAGCTGTAGGCTGACCGGGGGCCTATGGCTCCGCCGTTGCGGAGCCATGCTGAATAGCGTGGGCCTCATGGCTCCAGAAGTGATGAGTCATTGTCAATGATAGTCAAAGAGGACTGAAGAAGAGAAGAGATCTGCTGTTTCATGGGCCGCGTGTGACTCAGGTACACGGGCAGCGAGCGACTGTCGGGCAGAGAAGGCTGCGAAGTCGGGCTGGCCCAATCCAGGTGCATGGGCCAGAAGCAGTAGAAGACCCACTGGGCTGTTGACCAGGACTGACTCAGGTACACGGGCGGTGAGCGATTGCCGGGCTGAGAGAGCTGCGGAGTTGGGCCGGCCCAATCCAGGTACCTGGTGCAAAGCCGGTGGAGGCTTTGTCAGTTTCGGCGCAAAACTGACAACCGTTGATCTTGTATCCGACTGTCCAGAAGAGAAGCCGTAGTCGCTACAAAAGCTGAGCTTCCGGATAAGTCATCTGTAACTCTAGGCCCACGGTCAGTCAGTCGTGTCTGTAAAAATACCTAAGGGCAGTAGAGTCTTTTCCTTTATTCTTGAGTCTGTAAAAACCCTAAGGGGCTGGTAGAATATTCCTAGTGTTGGGAGCCTATAAATAGGACCCCAATCCCTAGGGTTTGGACTACCCTTTTGGCTGAAATCAATTCCACTCTATTGGGTCATTTTTTGTCTCTTGCCTTGCCTCTCTCTTCTCCTGTTTCTTGCTTGCGCTGCCAGGGAGCTTTTGCCCCTGTTTTATTGCCTTGCATTTAATGTTGCATTGAAGGCTCTATGTTCATTTTGTGCAGCATCTGCAAAGTTTTAAATGGCTTAATTTCTTCTGCACAGCAAGTTTTCCCATGATTTTTGAGGCCTTGGAAGCTTCGGCTGGGTGTGTTCTTCACGATAGTAGTACTAGTTCTTGCTGTTGCAAGTAGTACTGCTTTACTGTAGCTACAGTGTTCTGTGCATCTTTTTACCTTCTACTGCACAGCTTTTTGATCGAAGCTGACAGGCTCTATCACCTTTTCTGGCTATGTTTCTGGCGAAGCCCTTCTCTATTCGAAGCCCCTCAGCTCCGTGAGGCAGGCTTCGATCTATTATCTTCAAAGGCTTCGTTCAATTTTCGAATTTCGGTTTTTGTGTCTGAGTTGCTAGCCTCGAAGTATTTTCTAAACGGACAGCATCGCATACTTCGAACGACGTTGCGAAGGTACTACGGCCCTATCTGTTCGAAGAGCACACTTCGTTAGGTTTCGAAGTTGGCTTCGAAGCTTGTCTTTCTGCTAGGCTTCGCTTTATTTTCTCTGATGCGTATCAGCCTTCGCCTCTCGGTTCGAAGCTAACTCCTTTCGAAGGTAGAGCTTAGGCTTCGAATTTGGTTTTCGGTCGTGTGACAGGCTTCACTTCTTTGTTCGAAGGTAGTCCGTCTGTGTGTTGCATTCGAAGTTTCCTTTTCGAGGGTTTAGGTTCGAAGTGCTCGATTCGAAGCTGTGTCCGAAGCCTTGCCTTCGAAGTACATACTTCGAAGCAGGCTCCAGCTCTGTCATACTTCGCTTCGAAGCATACTTCCCTTCTTGCCACTTCGAACTAGGCTAGACCAAAACACCTTCGGCATCTTCGTCATGCTTCGCAACTGACCTCCGAAGTAGGCTTCGACCAGCGAAGCAGTCTTCGTCAACCATCTCCGAAGCAGACCTCGACGGGCGAAGCAGGCTTCGCCAAGTTCCGAACAGGAGACAAATTCGGACAGTAACTTCTCATTTCACCTTACATATATTTAGATCATTTTCATTGGGAAGTTTAGGCCTGTTACACAGTGTTCATCTGCCTAGTTGCACATCTTTAATAGTTTCTCTGTTTGTCATCAGTTGCTTCTAGGTTAGATACCTTTAGACTTAGGCTTTCTGTTTATTCTCCGCTGCTTAGTCTTTTGAGGTGCATTGGGTATTCGGAACAGGCCATTGATTCGAAAGAATTTTTAAGGCGCCCATTCACCCCCCCCCCTCTGGTCGCTACTTTCGGTCCTACAAGTGGTATCAGAGCGAGGTTAGGGTTTTTCCATACCTTAACCGGTTCTAAACCCGAGTAGTGACCATGACTTCTCCTGGCAAGGTCCCGTCCTTGGAAGCCTATGGCTATAACTATTGGAAGACTCGCATGTGAGCCTATCTCATGAGCCAGGGTTCGGACATATGGGACATTTGCGTTCACACCACGTTTGTCATTTTGCCAGTTACTGAGCAAGGTACTGCTGGTATCATTGCTCAGCATCTGAGCAACAGTAAGGCTGTGAACATTCTGTTTTCTGGCTTAGGTCCCACTGAGTTTGAGCGTGTGAGTCATCTCTCCACTGCGAGAGAGATCTGGGCTACCATCAAGGCACACCATGAGGGAACAGCACAGGTCAAGGCTCGGCTCTATCAGACCTACCGGCGTGAATATGAGAATTTCACACAGAAGCCGGGTGAATCTGTTGAGGCTTTGTTTGGTCGTTTTCAGTCGATCATAAACAAGCTTCGGGACAACAAGGCTGAGGGTGCTCAGTTAGTCTCAGATCATGAGCAGGCACTCAAGGTTCTCCATACCTTGGACCCAAAGATCTGGGAGATCAAGGTATCCTCTATTGTTGAGAGCACGTCTTACGATACCTTGACCATTTCTGAGTTATTTAGCAAGCTGAAGGCCACTGAGGTAGATATCCAGTTGAGATCAAATCTCACTGGTTCTGGATCAAAATCCCTGGCCCTTGCTACACCTTCTGTTGATCCCTCTTCTGTGAGTTGTGCTGGGTTCTCCTTGATGTCTATCACTGAGGACCAGCTTGAGTCTTTGGGAGATGATGATTTGTGTCTCTTTAACAACCGGGTGCGTCGTGTCTATGACAAGAGAATGTTCAAAAGACACGGCACAAAATCCGGATGCTTTGAATGTGGTGATCCAGGACACTTCATCGCCGACTGCCCCAAGAGAAATGGATACAAGAAGGGCACCGGTGGCAGCTTCCATGACTCCGGCAAGCATGAGAGCTCCTCCTTCATCAAGGGCAAGCCGAAGACCCGATTCTTCAAGAAGGCCCTGAAGGACTATCGGCGAGAGAATAAGAAGCGCGACAAGGCCTTCTTCGCCGAGATGGAGAAAAGCTACTCCAAGCAGTCCACGTCTTCTTCCTCTTCATCGAGCTCAAGCGATGAAGAGATCGTCGTCAGGAAGGGGAAGGACAAGGACGATCCGGCGGGCCTTTGCTTCATGGCCTTCGGAGACAAGCCGAAGAGCTGCTCACACCAGCGCCGAAGATCCCGCAAGAGCTTCTGCTCAATGGCTCTTGGGGATAGGGAAGAAAAGAGCTCCTCCGATGACTCCGACGACGACGACAACAAGGTATCATCTAACGAGCGCGAAATCGTTGATTTACTTGAGAGTAATCGTCAGGAGTTGAGATATCGGGAAAAACTGCTTAGGGGGGCTAAGAAGAGGATAGATGAGTTAGAGAGTGAGCTTGCCGTGGCCAACGGCAGAATTGAGAGTCTATCTTCTTCCCCTGTGTTGATTGCCCATCTCATCTAGCTGCCTTAGCTGAGCTGAAATCCAAGGGTAATGAACATTTGGGTGATTTGGAGAGGTTGAGAGCTGAGCTTGCCCAGACTAGGCTAGATCTTGAGACACTATCAGTTCCACCCACTATCTGTGAGAACTGCCTGTCTCTTAGAATGGAATTGATTAAGCTGAAAGCCGAGAAGTCTGTTCAAGTAGAGAGTGAGTGTGAGACCTGCTTGTCTCAGGTGGAGGTTCTAGCTTCCTTGAGAGAGGAGCTAGCAGATTCTCAGAATGAGAACTTTTACCTCCGTTCTATCCTGAGTTGGATCAGTGCTAGAGAGCCACAGCTTGGCATGATGATCCAGCAGTTCAAGAGGCAGGATGGGTTTGGGGTAGGTTACACCTACACCAAGGCTGACTTTGAGAGTGCCATTAGCCGGGCAGTGGAGTGGAGTAAAATGACTCTAGAGCAGAGGTATCCCAAGACTCACTCCACTGAGTCTTCCCAGGCTTGTCAGCCCAAGGATGGAGTGATCCATGAACCACCTAAAGCTCCACCCAAGAAACCTATCTGGGTTCCAAAGCCCAAAAATCTCCACACTTCTCTTGACTCTTTTCCTGGACCCTCTCAGCCTAAGAAGACAACACCAAACACCACTAAGCCCAAACAACCCAAGCCTCAACCACATCTCAAGAAGCCCACCTATCATTGTGAGTACTGTCAGAGAGACGGGCATCTTGCAGAGTTCTGCTTCAGGAGGAAGCGGGTTGAGAGAGCAGAGAGGGCTCGTAGTGATCAGGAGCAGTTCTACCAGCAGGGTGGTAGACTGCGTGTTCCTCGGCGTGGGGAGAGGCTGGAGGCCAGGCCGCGTCGTGTAGGTGGTGGTAGAAGAGACGGCTTTCTTGCCCGTGCTCCAGTTGGTGGTGTCCGTTCCAGCAGAGTTCCAGACCGTGTTGGCTACGGTTCTGGACCTCGTGGCCGCAGGGTTAGGCAGAACTGAGGACCGCGCTTTGAGCCGCGATTTGGTCCAAACTCTTTTGATGGTTTTCGCTTTCCCTCTTTTGAGCAGATGGCTCGACACTGGTTTAGCTCTTTTGCTAAACCTGGTGCCGGACCATTTGCTCCCACTTACAGACACTGATTGTGCAGGACTGGGGACTGGAGGATGTTTGGATCATGGACTCAGGATGCTCTCGCCATATGACGGGACATCGCAGATGGTTCTCCAGTCTCACTCCCCCGAGCTCCAAAGAATATATCACGTTCGGGAACAGCGGTCAAGGGAAAGTAAGTGGCATAGGCTCAATTCGCATTTCAGATCATTTCTCTTTAAAGAATGTTGCTTTGGTTAAAAATTTGAACTTCAACTTGATTTCTGTGTCGCAACTTCTTGAGGATGGTTTGGAAGTGCGTTTTAAGAAGGGCAATTCTTCTCTGGTTGATTCTAGAGGGTCTTTGGTTTGTCAGATTTTACCCTTCGGTAAAGTTTTTCGAATTGACTTCTCTAGTTCTTTTGGCCCTTCTCGCTGTTTGATTGTTGGATCTTCTTCTGAGCTCTGGAAGTGGCATAGGAGGTTAGGTCACTTGAGTTTTGATCTGCTAGTCAGGTTAAGCTCTATGGACCTCATCCGAGGACTGCCCAAGCTTAAGATGGAGAAGGATCTAGTTTGTCATCCCTATCGTCATGGGAAAATGGTTGCCGCTTCTCACGCACCTGTGACTCAGGTGATGACTTCATATCCGGGTGAGCTTTTACATTTGGACACTGTAGGTCCAGCTCGGGTACGCTCAGTCGGTGGGAAGTGGTATGCACTTGTGATTGTTGACGACTTTTCTCGATTCTCGTGGGTTTTCTTTTTGGAGTCTAAGGATGAAACTTTTCTTTTTGTCCACGACCTGATTTTGAAGCTGAAGAATGAGAACAATGGTCGGATGCGAGCAATTCGCTCCAACAACGGCTCTGAGTTCAAGAACTCTCAGTTCGTCAGCTTCTGTAGTGATCAGGGTCTGGACCATCAGTTTTCTTCTCCTTACACTCCCCCACAGAAACGGCGTTGTGGAACGAAAAAACCGCACACTAGTCGAGATGGCCAGGACGATGCTTGATGAGCACAGGACTCCTAGGCGTTTCTGGGCTGAAGCCATGAACACGGCTTGCTATCTGGCCAACCGCATTTTTCCTAGAGCTTACCTAGGTAAGACCTCATACGAGTTGCGGTTTGGCAGACAGCCCAAAGTGAACCACTTGCGAGCGTTTGGCTGCAAGTGCTTTGTGCTCAAGAAGGGAGGGCACTTGGACAAGTTTGAGTCTCGTTGCTGGGATGGTGTTTTTCTTGGCTATGCTTTGCATTCTCGAGGTTTTCGTGTTTGGAACCTCGAATCCCAGCTGCTTGTCGAGACTTGTGAGGTTTCTTTTGATGAGTCCTTGCCTTCTTTGACTCCTTCTTTTGAGCTTTCTGGTGATGATGAGCTCGGAGAGTCCATCTTCGAGGAAGATGAGGATACTCCAGCTGCTGATGAGGGTGGGCCTTCTGCATCCCCCGCAGATCCCACACCTTCTGAGACTTCGACTGATGATGAGGGCGGACCTCTGATCACTTCTTCCACTTCGATCGAGCCCCCTCAGTCGAGTCCAGAGGTGCCAGCTGCTGACTCCGGTGAGGTGACTTCGGATCACCAGGGAACCCGAGCAGTACAGCGTGATCACCCCTCAGAGCTCATCATAGGTGATTTGACTGAGAGAACCTTGCGTTCTTCTGCCTCTCTTGCTGTGTTTGCTGAATCTGCGTTTGTTGCATCTTTTGAGCCCAGAGACGTTTCTCATGCTCTTTCTGATTCAAATTGGATTAATGCTATGCAAGAAGAGCTTGAGAATTTTGTCCGTAATCGGGTTTGGACACTAGTTGAGCCACCACCTGGATGCAACCCCATAGGCACCAAGTGGGTATTCAAGAACAAACAAGGTGAAGATGGGGTTGTGGTGCGCAACAAGGCTCGACTAGTTGCCCAGGGTTATTGCCAGAAGGAAGGTATTGACTTTGAAGAAACCTTCGCTCCTGTTGCCCGTCTTGAGTCCATTCGTATTCTTCTAGCTTTTGCCGTTTCGAAGGGTTTTAAGCTTTTTCAAATGGATGTTAAGAGTGCTTTTCTGAACGG
The DNA here is from genome assembly GCA_019279435.1 of Zizania palustris. Classification (NCBI taxonomy): domain Eukaryota; kingdom Viridiplantae; phylum Streptophyta; class Magnoliopsida; order Poales; family Poaceae; genus Zizania; species Zizania palustris. The sequence goes on from JAAALK010000290.1 coordinate 32,161,167, forward strand.
GTACATAGAAGAGGAGGTTTATGTTAGGCAACCCCCCGGTTTTGAGAACCCGAAGTTTCCTCGACATGTTTTTAAATTGCACAAAGCTTTATACGGGTTGAAGCAAGCCCCCAAGGCTTGGTATGACCGGTTGAAGCAATTTTTGTTGGGGAAGGGCTTTGTGATGGGTTCTGTGGACAAAACTCTCTTTTTGCTCAGAGTTGCTTCAGACTTCTTAGTTGCTCAGATTTACGTGGACGATATTATTTTTGGTGGTACTACTAATGATCTTGTGTCCAAGTTTTCTGAGCAGATGCACAGTGAGTTTGAGATGAGCCTCATGGGTGAGCTCAAGTACTTCTTAGGGCTCCAGATCAAGCAGACCAAGGATGGCACCTTCATCCACCAAGGTAAGTACACTCGTGATATGTTAAAGAAATTTGATTTTGGTGGTGAATTGAAGCCGCAGATGACCCCGATGGGCACTTCTGGGGGTCTGGACAAGGATGAGAGCGGCGTCAAGGTCAATGAAAGGGAGTTTCGAGGGATGATCGGTTCGCTGTTGTACTTGACGGCAACGAGGCCAGATATACAGTTCGCCGTGGGACTTTGCGCGCGTTTCCAGTCTTCACCACGCGCGTCTCATCGGCAAGCTGTCAAGCGTATCTTCAGGTATCTTACATATGCACCTGATCTTGGTCTCTATTATTCAGCATCATCATCTCTTGATTTATCTGGCTTTTCGGACGCTGACTTTGGTGGGTGCCGGTTGGATCACAAGTCGACTTCCGGTACTTGCCAGTTTCTTGGTTCTTCTCTTGTGTCTTGGTCTTCTCGAAAGCAATCTGGAGTTGCTCTTTCGACCACAGAGGCTGAGTACGTAGCTGCTGCTAGCTGCTGCTCACAGTTGGTTTGGATGATTTCCACTCTACAAGATTTTGGGTTGTTCTTTCCTACCAGGGTTCCATTGTTTTGCGACAGCACCAGTGCTATTAGTGTAGGGAAAAACCCGTGTCTCCATTCAAAAACCAAACATATTGATGTACGCTTTCACTTCTTGCGGGATCAATATGAGAAAGGTGTCATTGACCTTGTTCATGTTGATACCCATCATCAGTTGGCTGATATTTTCACCAAACCCCTAGATCATTCTACCTTTGAGCGTTTACGAGGGGATTTGGGTGTTGTGTATCCTTTTTAGGATATTTTGCGTCAGTTTTTTTTTCTCCTTTACTCTTTTCTTGAGTCTTTCTGTGTGTGTTCATATCTTGCATATCCACATATCACACTTCAGAGCTGCTTCTGTTATATGATTAAACTGCTTTACTTATTCTAGCTAGTACATGCTTTTGATTACTTGTCAATGATCATGCCTTGTTTCAGTTCGCTTGATATGTCTGATATCTGTCATATGCATGGCTTTTACACTTTCAACTTGAAAAATGATCACCATTGCTTCTGGTAACTAGCATGTGTAGGCTAAGTGCTTTTGCTATCTGTTACATGCCTTGTAGCTAGTTCCTCACATAGATGCAAATATGCAACTTGGACATCTTTATGCTTTAACATGGAAAATATGCTATAAAAATGATAAAAATCAAAAAATGAATGAAAATTCCATGCCTTTTTATGCTTGAGTTGAAAAGATCCAAGTGGGTTTGCCTTGTCGCATTGCATTGTTCTGGACTGCTTACCATAGCACTTTGGTATGAACTAGGACGGTGTAGTGTATGCCAAGACCAATGTCTTAAGCTTTTGATGGTCCAGTTCTGGCCTAGGCTTGACTTAGTCGGTTAGCATAAGGTTTGACATGCAAATAACCCTTGGCAAAAATGAAAAAGGAAAATGAAAAAGCCTGAACATTAAAAAGATAACAAGTTTGCTGAAGCACTTTGTTTTGGACGATGCTTATCTTGGTAGATATCAGTTAGCTTCTGCATCTCATGCTTTACCTTGCTTGTTAATAGGAAAATGTGGTGATGCTTTTGTTTGCAAAAACTGAAAAATGCGTGCTAAATGACTTTCTTTGGATATCATCTGTTGTACTGATCATGCCATGTGACTTCGACAATATGTCTTTTGCTATACTTGTTAGATGTGGTAATTGCAGTCAATCATATCTGAGAAGCATGCTTTCTACACTCCTTATGCACTCCAGTTAAAATCATTGCATATTTTGAGGGGGAGTTGCATTTCAGGGGGAGTCTGTGTCTCTTTTGAGTGCTTGATGAGTTCACTTGTCAACAAGGGGGAGAAAATTTGGGATCAGAGTTGAAGGGGGAGTTCTTACTCTGTTGATATCCTTGTTGTTCTGAAATCGCACTCATTTTGAGCTTTTATGGTTTGGTTAACCATAATGACCGCTTCTTGCTCTTGTTCGGCTTTTGGTCATTAGGGTTAAACTTTTACCTTATTTTTCTTCTTCTTTGTTTTCTTGTGTTTTGTTTTCGTGTTTCCACATTTGTTCGCAGGTGCTGAAGAGCTGTGAAAAGAGGAGTGTCGACAATGCACTCATCAAGGGGGAGATTGAGGAGCCATGCTGAATAGCGTGGGCCTCATGGCTCCAGAAGTGATGAGTCATTGTCAATGATAGTCAAAGAGGACTGAAGAAGAGAAGAGATCTGCTGTTTCATGGGCCGCGTGTGACTCAGGTACACGGACAGCGAGCGATTGTCGGGCAGAGAAGGCTGCGAAGTCGGGCTGGCCCAATCTAGGTGCATGGGCCAGAAGCAGTAGAAGACCCACTGGGCTGTTGACCAGGACTGACTCAGGTACACGGGCGGTGAGCGATTGCCGGGCTGAGAGAGCTGTGGAGTTGGGCCGGCCCAATCCAGGTACCTGGTGCAAAGCCGGTGGAGGCTTTGTCAGTTTCGGCGCAAAACTGACAATCGTTGATCTTGTATCCGACTGTCCAGAAGAGAAGCCGTAGTCGCTACAAAAGCTGAGCTTCCGGATAAGTCATCTGTAACTCTAGGCCCACGGTCAGTCAGTCGTGTCTGTAAAAATACCTAAGGGCAGTAGAGTCTTTTCCTTTATTCTTGAGTCTATAAAAACCCTAAGGGGCTGGTAGAATATTCCTAGTGTTGGGAGCCTATAAATAGGACCCCAATCCCTAGGGTTTGGACTACCCTTTTGGCTGAAATCAATTCCACTCTATTGGGTCATTTTTTGTCTCTTGCCTTGCCTCTCTCTTCTCCTGTTTCTTGCTTGCGCCGCCAGGGAGCTTTTGCCCCTATTTTATTGCCTTGCATTTAATGTTGCATTGAAGGCTCTATGTTCATTTTGTGCAGCATCTGCAAAGTTTTAAATGGCTTAATTTCTTCTGCACAGCAAGTTTTCCCATGATTTTTGAGGCCTTGGAAGCTTCGGCTGGGTGTGTTCTTCACGATAGTAGTACTAGTTCTTGCTGTTGCAAGTAGTACTGCTTTACTGTAGCTACAGTGTTCTGTGCAGCTTTTTACCTTCTACTGCACAGCTTTTTGATCGAAGATGACAGGCTCTATCACCTTTTCTGGCTATGTTTCTGGCGAAGCCCTTCTCTATTCGAAGCCCCTCAGCTCCGTGAGGCAGGCTTCGATCTATTATCTTCAAAGGCTTCGTTCAATTTTCGAATTTCGGTTTTTGTGTATGAGTTGCTAGCCTCGAAGTATTTTCTGAACGGACAGCATCGCATACTTCGAACGACGTTGCGAAGGTACTCCGGCCCTATATGTTCGAAGAGCACACTTCGTTAGGTTTCGAAGTTGGCTTCGAAGCTTGTCTTTCTGCTAGGCTTCGCTTTATTTTCTCTGATGCGTATCAGCCTTCGCCTCTCGGTTCGAAGCTAACTCCTTTCGAAGGTAGAGCTTAGGCTTCGAATTTGGTTTTCGGTCGTGTGACAGGCTTCGCTTCTTTGTTCGAAGGTAGTCCGTCTGTGTGTTGCATTCGAAGTTTCCTGTTCGAGGGTTTAGGTTCGAAGTGCTCGGTTCGAAGCTGTGTCCGAAGCCTTGCCTTCGAAGTACATACTTCGAAGCAGGCTCCGGCTCTGTCATACTTCGCTTCGAAGCATACTTCGCTTCTTGCCACTTCGAACTAGGCTAGACCAAAACACCTTCGGCATCTTCGTCATGCTTCGCAACTGACCTCCGATGCAGGCTTCGACCAGCGAAGCAGTCTTCATCAACCATCTCCGAAGCAGACCTCGACGGGCGAAGCAGGCTTCGCCAAGTTCCGAACAGGAGACAAATTCGGACAGTAACTTCTCATTTCACCTTACATATATTTAGATCATTTTCATTGGGAAGTTTAGGCCTGTTACACAGTGTTCATCTGCCTAGTTGCACATCTTTAATAGTTTCTCTGTTTGTCATCAGTTGCTTCTAGGTTAGATACCTTTAGACTTAGTGTTGGGGGAAAATATCTCATCTTCGAGGTTATTGCCGAAGCAACTTAAAGACAGTCAGCAGGTTCGAAGGTTCCCAGAAGATCATCTTCGAATATACCCGGAATCCGGTTCGAAGCACGAAGATAGGCATTGGTTCGAAGTACATCTTCGAACTAAAGCTTTCCAAGATCTTTTCTGCCAGCTAAGATGGAAGACTTATCTTCTTTCTCTTTAGATTAGTCTTTTACCATTTTAGCCCTATTAAGGGAACCGAATAGTTTCCACTATGACGGTTGTAATAGAGGGGTAAATAGGTCTTTTCCTTAATGTTTGGGCCTATAAATACCCCCCATTTCACCCTGTAATAGGGACCGAATACAAGTTATTCAATACACACTTTCGAACTATTCTAAGTTATTATCCTTTTGGAGGCTTTGAACAGTTTGCTTCACAAACACTTCGTTTGTTAGTTTCTTTTCTACAGAAACCTGTTAGCGTAATCTTTTACGCCAACACTTAGGCTTTCTGTTTATTCTCCGTTGCTTAGTCTTTTGAGGTGCATTGGGTATTGGGAACAGGCCATTGATTCGAAAGAATTTTTAAGGCGCCCATTCACCCCCCCTCTGGTCGCTACTTTCGGTCCTACAGCCGTCCCATCCATTGACACCCTTGGCAGGTGCGCACCAGATCTTCGGCGTCAGCGACGATGGTGGGCTAGTACACACCCTGACAGAGAGTCTTCTCGGCGAGTGCTCGAGGGGCTAAGTGGCTACCACACAGACCCTCATGGATTTCTCGGAGCATCAGTAGTCCATCTGGATGGGAGATGCACCGAAGCAGCGGAGAGCATACACCTGACTTGTACAGAATCTCGTTAATGACTTGATAAGGCCTTGCATGGAGTTGAAGCCGCGCTAGCTCCAGACTAGGCCGGTCGTCCATGTCGCCATTGAGTGTCCGCAGAATGGGCTCGCGCCAATCGGTATCGGTTGTGCAAAGGACTGCAGTCGGCTAATGGGGCGCCGGAGTACCTGTTGGCACGTGAAGTGGTGTATCTCCACGGAGAGACACCGATGGCTTGGCAAGTTCCTCGAAAAAGGCAGTGGGAGAAAGGGCTTGACCGCCAGTGCCAGCTTTAGCGAGGATGTCGTCTTGGCAATTTTCACTTCTGGGTATGCTTTGGATGGAAATCCCCTTGAAAGATACCTCGAATTTCTGAATGGCTTCGAGATAGGTGGCGAGATCGGGATGCCAGGCTTGGAAACTCTTATCTACGTGTCTGGCGACGACTTGAGAATCGGTCTTGATAATTACGCGGGCGGCTCCGAGCGCGTGCACCTCGCGAAGACCCAGCAACACTCCTTCATATTTGGCGACATTGTTTGTAGCTTTGAAGTTCAACCGAATGGAGTATAAAGCTTGCTGGCCGGAGGGGGAAACAATCACTGCCCCTGCACCTGCTCTAGAAGCTTGGTAGGCACCATCCGAGTAAACAGTCCACACCCCTTCACCGACTTCGTCATTGGCACAGCTAGCTGTTGGCGTCCATTCGGCGACAAAATCAGCAAGGATCTGAGACTTAATGGCGGTTCGAGCCACAAAGGAGATACCAAACGGAGCAAGCTCCACTCCCCACTTCCCGATTCGCCCGGTTGCGTCTTTATTCTGGAACATGTCGCCCAGGGGATAGGCAGTCGGAATGACTATATCGTGAGCCAAGAAGTAGTGCCGAAGCTTCCGGGACGCCATGACAAGAGCATACGCCACCTTTTCGAGCTCGGTATATCGAGTTTTTGCTCTAGAGAGGGCTTCGGAAACAAAGTATATCGGGCATTGCACCAGCTTCCCGCCAGTGTCTTCTTCTTGAATCAATGTTGCACTTGCTGCGCTACCCGAGGCAGCAAGGTAGACTAGAAGGGGATCGCCGTCCCGAGGTGTTGCAAGGGCAATGAGATTGGCGAGATATTCTTTTATCCTGTCGAAACAATCTTGGCATTTGGGGGTCCATTCAAAGTCCTTGGAGCCTCGCATTACCATGAAAATGGGAAGACTTTGCTTAGCCGATCTTGTCAAGAAACGGCTAAGAGCAGCGAGGCGCTCGGCTAACTTCTGCGCCTGCTTCAAATTCCGAGGAGACATATTCTGTAGTGCACTGACTTGTGTTGGGCTGGCTTAAATACCCCGACTGTAAACTAGATATCCGAGCAGCTTTCCAGCCTGAGCTCCGAAGACGCACTTTTCCGGATTGAGGCGTATTCCGCACTTCCGGAGGCTGTCGAATGTTTCAACTATATCTGTGCTATGGCAATTCTTTTCCGTGCTTTTAATGACGATATCATCCATATAGGCTTCGATATTGCGGCCGATCTGGTGCCCTAGGGCCTTAGATATTAATCTGGAGAAGGTGGCCCCAGCATTGCGGAGACCGAAGGGCATCCGAACATAGCAGAACACTCCCGAGGGGGTAATGAAGCTTGTCTTGACCTGATCTCCCTACTTCAGCCAAATCTGGTGATACCCTGAATCGGCGTCAAGGAAGCTGAGGAGCTCGGAACCGGCAGTAGAATCAACCAATTGGTCGATGCGAGGCATGGGGTAGGGGTCACGGGGGCAAGCTTTATTTAGAGATGTAAAATCGATACACATGCGCCATTTGCCAGATGTTTTCTTCTGGACGAACACTGGGTTTGACAACCACTCAGTGTGACTAACTTCCTGGATGACCCCCGCCCGAAGCAACTTCTCTATCTTAGCCTTGGCAAGATTAGCTCGTTCGATGGATAGCTTCTGAAGCCCCTAGCGTACTAGGCGGGCTTTTGGGTCGACCGCCAGTGAGTGCTCGATGATCGAGCGATCGATGCCTGGTATGTCTTCGTTGGACCATGCGAAGATGTCTAGGTTGCTGCGAATGACTTCTTCGAGATGCTCCGACACCTCCGGCTCAAGGCCACCTCCGAATATGATTGGGTACTCCTTCCCATTCTAGACCAGGATCTTCGTGACGACCTCCCCTTCCAGAAGTGGCTTGGCCGAGGGCCCCTTCAGAGGGGCATCTCTGGCGCCTGTCAGTCCAGCGTCTTTTGGGCTTCCGTGGATGCTGTGGACTTGCCTCGGCTCCAGCAGGGCTGAGTGGCCATACTTGACCCGGCGGGACGCATACTGATCTCCTAGGACCGAGAGCACCCCCTCGGGAGTTGGCATCTTGAGGCACAAGTAGTTGTGGTGGGTGATGGCCCTGAAGCGGTTGAGCATCCCCCTTCCGAAGATGGCGTTGTAGGCGTATGGAGCGTCGACGACTTCGAAGATGATTTCCACACTGCGGCAAAGAGGGGATTATCCGAAGGTCACCTCTAGCCCAATCTGGCCAAGAGTGTCGAGGGGTGGCCCTGCGAAGCCCTAGAGCAACCGAGAGGCTGGCAACAGATGCTTCCGGGAAAGGCATAGCTGGTCGAAAGCCTGCACAAAAATGATGTCAGCAGAACTTCCTCCATCGACCAAGATGTGACGCACCTCGACGCCTACAATGTCTACTGAGATGACAAGGGGACCAGCGTGCGGGAACTTGACGCCGGCAGCGTCCTCGGCGGTGAAGGAGATTGGGACGTGGGACCACTCGGGAAGTGTGGTGAAGCTTGAAGTGCCGATATGCCCAACCTCCCGGACATATTCCCTTCACTGGTGCTTCTACATAGCTCCCAAAGCTCCTCCTCCAGAGATGGGATGGACCACCCACTTCTCTTGGTCCGCTCCGTCTTCGTGCTTGGGGGCTTGGAACCTGCCGATCTCCGGTGCTAGGCCTGAAGCTTCTGGCTCATCCTGGCCCCCGACTACATGGACATCATCGGCGCGAGGGACGGGAGCCCCTTTGTCGGAGGAGCCGTGGCCAGAGCTTCGCTCGAGGTAGTCGTTCCAGAGGGCGAGGATGGTCCGGCAGGAGTCGGTATCGTGGCTCCAGTTTTCACCATGGATGCTGCAGTGGAGGGTTGTCCCCCCGGGGAGTGCTCTTGCTAGTACTCTGGCTCCGGAGGGACGTCCCCCACTGGCGGTGTGTGGGTGCTTGGCCGGACCCCTCGGGGTAATACTCAGGACTTCCCCCCGAACGTGCTTCCGACTTCGTCGGGAATCCCGATGACGAAGGTCCGGAATGGGGCGGATCCCTCGGTCAGGATCGGGAGGTGCCTTGTACATCTTGGCGCTCGAAGCCCGAACAGGAACGATCATCACCTATCGACGCAGCTGGCCTTCTTCGGATCAGGCGTACTCCTCGAAATACATCATAAGCTGGGATACTAAGGATATCGACTTCTGATGGAGCTTATCAAGGAGACCCGGGTTGGTGACGCCCTCCCGGGCGGCGTCAATGACTGAGGAGGCTGACAGTCCCTTAATCTGAGCCTAGGTATGTGCGAAGCACTGGGAGTACTGTCGCAGCGTCTCTCCAGGCTACTCTTCACCTAGAAGAGGCTCCCGGTCGACATCGAGGCCATGAAGGTTCCCTGGAAATTGTTAATAAACTTCTTCTTCAGCTGGTCCCACGACCTGATGGTTCTGGTCCGTAGCGACCAGAACCACCGGAGAGCAATTCCTTCGAGCACCAGAGGGAAGCACTTGGCTATGGTGTCACAGCTCCCCCCGCACGCTTCTATCGCTAGAGCGTATGAGCGGGAGAACTCCCTAGGGTCGGAATCCCCAGAGTATTTAGGGAGCTTTGTGGCACAGAACTTGGAGTCGAACCGCACCATCTGCAGATCAGGGTGCAAGGGAGACTCTTCATCATATGACGCGTTCTCTTCCCCCCCTTGGTCTTCATCATCGCTTAAAGCCACGGCCACAGCCCCCAGCGCCCTGGAAGGCTCAGGAGGGCGGAGCGACGCCTCCTGGCGCCATTGGGCTAGCTCCGCTTTCAATCTTGCGTTCTCGACTACCAGGGCATCGGCCTGACTCCCGCTACCTCTGGAGGCAGTCTCTGGGTCTTGCGAGCAAACATAATCAGTCCGGAGCACCACCGCTGGGGGCCCGCCTGGGGGGTGCAGCCCGAAAGGCCCCTCCTGGAGCCCTAAGGGGTTCACACAGGCTGGCTCCGCATAACCAGCAGGATCCCATGCCTCCGGCATCCCCCCAAGAGCTTGGCTTGGTTCCATGCTCGGTGCTTCGGTGGGAGTGACGGCTGGAGGGTCTGGAGCAACGACTGGAGCAGGCTCAACCCCAGCGGTGCGGGCTGACCTCCACAGGGGAGCCATGCTCACGCTCTTCCGACCCGACATATTCTTATGGAGTGGATGTAGAGGACGCTAGCTTTTCGGACTAGGATCCCCACGGACGGCACCAACTGTTGGGGCGACGGATCGAACCAATAGGTTTTGGAATGAGAGTAATGGAGTGTTAAGCTCGGTTTGTATTCTCGGATCCTGTGTCCTTTACAACAGGGGAACGGGAGTATTTATAGAGGAACCCAGCTAGAAGGGGTCCAATACTTCCAAAATCCCTTAACTGTTACACTGCCTGACATAGGCCTATAATACAAACAAGGGTACCAGCTGCATAGTACAGACACAAAGCGTAGCCCTCACAGCGTATCGCCCGTGCTGGGCGCCGCAGCGATCGTCTGACACTGCGCTGGCAATCGCGATCCTGCCCCCGGACCACCTTGACTGGGCTGGCCCCTAGTCCTCTGTCGTGCCCTGGACCCTTCGCATCCTCCAGGGGCTTTGCTCCAGCCTCCTGCCTGGTCTCTTCTCGAGGGTCCCTCTCATCACCTTCGGAGCTTCTAGAGGTCCCCGGGCCTCCCTGCCTCGGGGCTCGTTGATGCCTCCGGGACGGGGCATCAGGCCCTCGACCAACGAGGCCTTCCCTTCGAACCGTACACCTGCTCTTCATTGTCCCAACTACCATCAGGATTATCTCCCCCAACACATGAGGAGTTACCTCCCCCTCATCGTCGTTAGAGCTAGTGTCAGAGTTGCTGCTATCGTTCTTCTCCTCAAGATCCATACTGCAAAAGCTCTTGTGGGACTTCTTGTGGTGCTGACGCTTGGTCTTGTGCTTGCCCTTGTCGGAGATGAACCAAAAGATGGCAAGATCAACCTAGTCCTTCTTCTTCGCTCTCTTTATGATGATCTCCTCATCACTTGAGCTGGATGAAGAAGAAGACTAACTTGACTTGGACTTCCCCTTGGAGTAGTTGTTCTTGTCGGAGACATCACCGGTTCCCTTTCCTCTTTCTCATCCTCTTGTCGTACACACGTTGAACGTGGTTGTTAAAAAGGCAAAGGTCATCATCTCCCAAGGTCTCAAGATATTCTTCAGTGATAGACATCAAGGAAGAGAAATCACAATTGAGAGAGGGGTGAGTATCAGTGGTGGTTGCAAAGGCCAAGCTCCTGGAGCTAGATCCAATGAGATTTGATCTCAACTGGATATCAACCTCAAAGGCCTTGAGCTTGCTGAAAAGCTCTACGATTGTCAAGGTATCATATCCAACACTCTCAACAATGGATGATACCTTGATCTCGTAGACCATCGGATGTAAAGTATGAAGAACCTTTAGAGCCTATTCATGGTCTGTCACAAACTAATCATGCTTAGCCTTATTGGCATGGAGATTGTTGATGATCGACTAAAAGCTACAAAAAAGGCCTCAATAGGCTCACCCGGCTTCTGTGAGAAATTTTCATACTCATGCCGATAGGTCTGACAAAGCCGAGCTTTTGGCCTGAGTTGTTCCCACATGGTGGTCCTGGAGAGTAGCCCAGATCTCTCGAGAAGTGTCAAGATGGCTCAAACGCTCAAAGTCAATGGGACCTAAACCAGAGAAAAGTATGTTCACTGCTTTGTTGTTGTTCTCATGTTGGGCGAACAATGAAAGTATCATGAGCATGCATGTCCCAAATGTCTGATCCCTAGCTCAATAAATAAGCTCGCATGCGAATCTTCTAATAGTTATAGCCGAGGGACACAAGGGATGGGACCTTCCCTGAAAAACTCATAGTTGCTAATTTAGGTTAGAACCGGTTAAGGTATGGAAAAACCCTAACCAAGCTCTAATACTACTTGTAGGATTGGGAGTAGCGACCAAAGGGGGTGAATGGGTGCAACAATAAATTCACAAATCACAAATGAAACGAATTCTATCACTCTCTTGTCAGTAGAAATGTTAAGAGACAGTTTGAGAGATCATAAGCATTCAATAGAGTTCACGTACACAACTTTGCTTGAAAAGGTTCCACAAGCATCCTAGTGAAAGAGGAACGCACAAAGCACATAAGAACATTCGATTAAATATTCATGTTCAAACTAGAACTCACAAGTAGATCAAATAAACATTTCATCGAACAAGTGATGTATGTCAGAAAATCACAGGCATTTCATCATACACATGACATGTGGAAATTTTACCAAATTAAACACACATTTTCTCAAGCACTAAGAGATCACATGCATTTCATAGAGCATATTAAGTGCTAGTTAGAAACATACTTACCTGGACTTACGTGTGGTGGCATGGATGGTGGCGATGAGACACTGTGTGTAGGCCGGTAGTCATATGCACTGGTCGTGGCGATAGTTGCTCGTGCGCTCTACCTGGTATTGCCTCGGGTTCCTAGCACGTATCCCACGGACAAGTGGTGAATAGTGTGGGCAGTGATTTCAATGTGCATAGGACATGGCTTTGGAAACCGAGCAGTGTGCGGGTTGTGAAACTGGCGCGCAAACTTGGCACAAGTCTCGGGCTACTGCATGGACTGCATCCAAGAACTGCGCTGGTGAATGCAGTGGCTCAACTGATAGAAAAAACATAGGAGGTAAATCTAACCGTCTTGAAGCAAACTACAACCGATGGTGAAGAACAAGTATGACGATGCAACACATGCAAAAAAACGAGGACTACTTGTAGTGGCCAAGCGACGTGCATGCACGCATAGGCGGTTATACAAGCACTAGAAAAATCTAGGAGGTAGGCACACCTGCTAGCGCAAAAAACAAGGAGACCGAGGAATCCACGTGCTCTAGCCAATGACTCAATGTCCAAGTGCCACACCCAAGCAAGAGCGGCAACTATTGTGCGCTTGGCTAGAGAAAGCTATTGGCACACACGACTTCTTTGACTTCGAAGCCCCTCCTTCAAAGTACCTCCCTTCAGAGGGTTTTTCCCACCTTTCTTTGAAGTGTATTCTCCTAGAGCATTCCCTCAAAGTGCCCCCACCTAGATCCCACCTTCGACATGCCTCCACCTAAAGCACACCTTTGAAGAGCCTCTCTCTAGAGGACTTCATTCAACTGCCTTCGAGATGCCTCCCTCTGGAGCATACCTCCAAAGTGCCTCACCTCCGAGGACCTTGCTCTAGGGTATCTTCCTTCAAAGTACCCCTCTGAACTTCATGCCTTTGTTAAGTGCACCTTTGACCTGAGGGCCGACATCAACTTCACCCAGCCTCCTTAACCCATCAGCATCAAGCTCCTTACTCGATCCTAGTCACTGGTTGTTGACTGTCCCATTGCCTCCAAGTCACCTGCACACCATCTTGAAAAGCAACCAAGTTTTATCAACACCCCGAAGCCTCCTCGTGTAACCTACACCATTCAGTGTACTCTCCATTGAAAACCTCCAAAGTATTGAACCCTTCGATACAACCTCTAAAGTGTACTTCATCGAATCCCTTCAGTGAATACAGTTCTCTACACAGCACAAAAACGAACCCTTCGGTGAAGACCCCTTCATCTAGAGAAACTTGTCAATCACTTGTCACAGATAAAACTAAGGCACATCTCAACTTAGTTTCTCACATTCCATCCTTGCCATGAAGAAGACTGCAAAGAAATTTGGCAGGCGTTAAGAACAATGCGCATGAGTGTGGCCCATGTCCAAGAATCCAATGCACAAAATCTTCTCAAGGATTTTGAGAACATCAAGTTCAAGGAGAGTGAGACCGTTGACGATTTAGCTCTAAGAATTGTAGGTCTCACCACAAATCTATGCAAGCTCGGTGAGGTGTGAGAGGAGGTGCGCATTGTCACAAATATGCTCTGTGTCTTGCTAGAGAAGTACAACCAGATAGAGATTACGATTGAGATGTTACTTGATGTAAACACCATGTCTATCGAGGAGCTCGTTGGGCAGCTCCATGTGGCGGATGACAAGTATGGAATCAAGGAGGTGGTGGACGACATCAGGAAAGTGCTGCTCACTGAGGAACAATGGGAGACATGCAAGCGTCAACGTCATGGCAAGCAGCATGCATGCAAGGATGGCATAAAGAATGGTAGTGAGAAACCAAGGGTTGGTTTCGGTGTTTTGTGATGAGTGATTGACAGGCCTTTTTACCCTCTGTTCGAAGGGTACCTCCGAAGGGGCTTCGGAGGTGGTACCTCCGAAGGGTGTTCGGAGGTGGTGTCACCGAAGTGTGTTCGGTGTGTGTTTGCTTGCTGCAGCTGCGCAGCGGAGTGTGCCTGTCGGAGGGGTCCGGCAATACACGTTGACTGGGTTCGTACCGATGGCTTCGGTACTTTGGGCGGTACACCGGAGTGTGTACCGGAGGTTGCTAACCCGGAGAGGTCTCCGGAGTACTGGATACACTTGTCTGCTTGTCTGTGGTGCGCAGGGACTTCGGAGGCGACGGACAGGGTTCGCAGCAGGTGAACCTGGGTCAAGCGGGAGGCTTGATGCCAGGGGAGCGGGGAGCTCCGTCACGGTGGCTACGAAGGTGGTCCGGGTCAGTCCTCGGGTCGAGACGCGCCAGGTGAAGGCAGAGAGTGCGGAGCGTGGCTCCGGCTGAAGGTGCTCCGAGACAAGTCCTCGGAGGTGAGGCACTTCGAAGGTACTCCGAATGGAGTGACTTCGGAGTTGGTGGAGCAAGTCCTCTGCGGAGGCAATGGATTCGAAGTGTGCTCCGGAGGGAGACACTCGAAGGTACCTGACGAAGGTCTCAGAAGTCGAGGCGCATCGAAGGCATGGTCCGGGTGAGGCTCGTCGAGGAGTGTGCTCGGGGAGAGACACTGCGACGAAGTGCTCATGGAATGCTTCATGCGGAGGCCTTGGACGAAGGAGGGACTTCGAAGGGTGGTACTCCGAAGGTGGGCTTCGGAGTGAGGTTGACTTGAGGTGCTTCGGCCATGCATTGCTTCGGTACACGGACGGGCGGTGTTCGAGCTGGGAGTAGCTGCGAAGCCGTGGTGATCCACTCCGGAGGTGGTGGTGCGAAGGCCCAAGGGCTTTGACGGCTTCGGCTTAAAACCGTCACTGTATCGAAGGACTTCTTCGGCGGAGCGAAGGCCAACAGGCTGCAGGCTTCTCGCCGAAGCTACCGCACCCTCCGGTGCGAAGGGAGGTTCCAGAAGTCAACTCTGCAAAGGCTGACACTGTCTGTTCTGAAAAAGGCTGACACTGTCCCCTCTGCACCTGACAGAGAAGCCTCCAAATAAAGGTGGACTACCTTTTGTACCCCTTAGTTCTGTAGAGACAAATCTGTTGTAAACCCTAGGGGTAAAGTAGTCACTTCCTTAGGATGAAGCCGTGGGCTATAAATATGGGGGCTCGGTAGGAAACATTTAACACTTTGAGCATTTACTGTTGAGCTCCTGTACACAGACCTCGCTGGTTTTCATCCAGAGTTCAATACATTTTGTGTTCCTTGTTCAAGCGGCAAAGCCCTGCTTCCTTGTGCTTTTGCTTGAGCTTGTATTGCATACCTCGCTAGTTTTTAGTTCACCGAAGCCTGTCTTGGCGAAGGGTGTTTTTCTTGCGAAGTGTGTTTTACAGTGTGCTGTCGCTCTGTGTAACACGAGGCAAGACCTCGCTGCTTACTAGCGAAGCCCTGTTCATTTCCCGTAGTGCTTCTTGTGTCGAAGCCCTTAGCGTAGTCCGTTTCGTGTGCGTGTAGACCTTCGCGTACGAAGCCCAGCACCAGTTGCTGTCGCCAAGTACTTGGTCGAAGTCCTCAGAGGGCTGTCCACTCTTGCGAAGGGTGAAGTGCGAAGCCTGCTCGAAGCACCCTGTGTGCAAAGCCTGCACTGACTTAGCAGAGTAGATTTTCCAGGGTTGTAAGTGGAGCGAAGTCTTCTTGGCTTCGAACTTTTGCCTCTCCGAAGCCTGTGTTCGAAGGTGTCGAAGTACATCCGAACCAGACCTTCGAAGGTTGTGTTCGAAGCCTGTTCCGCAGAAGACAGAACAGAACCGAAGGCTAAATTTTTAGCCCGAAATTTTAATAGCTCCCATTCACCCCCCCTCTGGTCGCCGTTTCCGGTCCAACAATTGGTATCAGAGCAGGTTAAGATCACCAGTTGACCTTAACCGGTTTTGTGATCTGTTGGCGACATGGATAGAGGCAGTAAAATTCCTTTGTTCGATGGGACAGATTTTGCATACTGGAAAGTGCGCATGGAGGCTTACTTGTTAAGCCAAGGAAATGCAATTTGGGAGATTGTGGACTCACAATACTCCATCCCTGAGACTCGCACTTCTCAAACTGAGAAGGATCAGTATATTGCCAAATCCAAGGCAAGAAACATACTGTTCATTGGTTTGAGTCGGAGTGAGTTTGATAGGGTGCAGCACCTTAGGACTGCTAGGGAAATTTGGACAACACTCACTGTCTTTCATGAGGGCTCTGCTCAGATTAAGGCCAGGCGCATAAGCACCTACAATCAACAGTATCAGCTGTTTGTGCAGGCACCCGGTGAATCTGTAGATGCCATGTTTTCTCGCTTTGACGCGATAGTGAGTAACTTGCGATCCAACGGGACGCTTGCTTACAGTGATCATGATAGGGCTATCAAGCTTCTCTATGCTCTTGACCGTAGCATATGGGAGGTGAAGATATCCAGCATTGAGGAGTCCACAGGCTATGACACTCTAACCTGTGATGAACTCTTTAGCAAGCTGAAGTCCACAGAGATTGCCAAGGCATCTCTTGCTGTGCACAGAAGCTCTTTGCCACAGCCATTGGCATTGGTTTCTAGCACTAGTCGTGGCACCACTGCAGAACCAAGCACATCAGGCACTTGTGTTCTTGCAGATGGTTTTGCTTTGTCCTCCCTGGTCTCCGTCACAAAGGAGCAGGTGGACACTCTAGCTGATGATGAGCTTGCTCTCATTGCCCGGAGGTTCACCCGCTTTCATCATGAGAGACGGGATCAGAGGAGAAGTGGTTTTAGTGGCTGCTATGAATGTGGCGACACCTCTCACATTAAGGCCAATTGCCCCAAGGTCAAAAAGAGAGATGAGAGTGAGCGCCCCAAATACCACAAGAAGGAGAGGAAGCCCTTTGTGAAGGGCAAGCGCGGCAAGATGGCTAAGAAAGTAGCCAAGGCCGCTTCCAGAGCCTTTGTTGCTGCTCTCAGCGACATCGACACTTCCTCAACTGAGGAGTCGAGCTCTGAGGAGGAGGTGTCCCCAAGGAAGGAGGACAAGAAGGATAAGAAGGGACGTGACTTCACCGGCCTTTGTTTCATGGCCGACAGCGATCACAGCGGCGATGAGCTTGACTCATCTGAGGTAAACCTATCATCTGACCAGCTTCTAATTAAATTAGATGAGCTAAATGAAGTAGTGCTTGGTCAGGATAGATTACTTGTACAAGCCGCTAGAGATAGAAAAGACCTTAGACTTAGGCTAGAAAATGTTTCTACTGAATATGCCATGCTTAAGTCTAAATTTGATGATGCTGAATGTGAATCATGTTCTGTTGTCATGAGTGAGCTTGCTCAGTTGCGTTCTGTACATGCTCAAACTCTCTCTGAGCTTGAGACTGCACAGAAGCAGCTTTTGGAGGTGGATTCTAGACCTCATGATGTTATTGATTGCATGAACTGCTCTTTATTACGCGATAGCATTAATTTACGTGATAAGCATGTTCATGATTTGGAGGCTAGATTGGAGAGGGCCGGTAGTTCTAAGGATGTGCAGCCTGTGTGTGACACATGCATTACCCTTAAGGACCAGCTAGGCACTGTTAGAGAGCGAGCTGAGAACCTCATGTCCGAAAATGAATACCTTCTTTCTGTGGTGAAAAAATACACTGAGGGGAAGGGTAGGATGGATTTGCTCTTGGCCAAGACCAAGTTGTGTGCTGACAGAGCCGGGGTAGCTCTAGGTTTGGGTTTTGAGAGGATAGCTTCAGATAGTAAGACCAAAACTGTTTTCACCTCTCCCACCACCCTAGAGAAAGAGAGAGCTCTGTTGGACACCCCACCAGCCAAAAAACCTACCCATCCACCAAAGAAAACCACTCCTCCTGCCAAGAAAAATCCTCCCAAGAAAACCACACAGAAGAAACCCAAGGAGCCTGTGAGAGTTGCTCCTATGACCCATGAGAGTGCCCCCAGGAGAGTGTTTCATTGTTCTTATTGTCAGCGGGTGGGTCATTTGATTGGTTTCTGTTTCCGTCGCATCAAGGATGAGCGACGTGTACAGGCGATGAGCTATCAGGACATGCATTACCCATCTTTAGGTATGCATGAGTCTGAGTTTTACTCTCGTCCTGTTTTCGAGGCTCCTCGTGCTTCTCGGAGAGGTTTTGCTCCTCGAGGTGTTCACCATGTTCCATATGGTGGTAGACCTCGGGCGAGTAGCTTTGTACCTCGTCAGAGTAGGAGACCTCGTCATGCTTTGCGTTCTTTGCATGTAGGTAGACCTCGCACTTCGCATCATTCTGATTTTCATGTGCGTAGACCGTCTGCTTTTACTGTGCCTACTACTCGTGTCACTCAGTGCTGGATGCCTCGTCATTATTTTACTCACCCCAGCACTGAGCGATCGAGGCGTTCTTATCATGTGTAGGCGACAGGTCGAGGCTTGGAGGGCACGTGGATCATGGACTCCGGTTGTTCGCGCCACATGACCGGAGATGCAGCATGGTTCTCCAGCCTCACCACAACCAAGCAAAGGGAACATATCACCTTCGGAAACAATCGAAGGAGTAGAGTGAAAGGTAAAGGTGTGGTAAGAATTAACACGAATTTCACTCTCAAAGATGTTGCTTTGGTTGAGAACCTAGGATACAATTTGTTGTCTGTATCTCAGTTGCTTGATGAGGGCTTCGAAGTGCGATTTCATCGCGATACTTCGCAAGTGCTCAATTCTGATGGCGTTGTGGTGTGTAAGATCTTTAGAGTTGGGAGAGTTTTTGGAGCTGATTTTTCTGAATCATCTGGTTCTTCTCATTGTCTTGTTGCTCATTCGACTTCTGAGCTTTGGAAATGGCATAGGAGACTAGGGCATATGAGCTTTGAGTTGCTCGCTCGTCTGAGCGCCCTAGGTCTGATCCGAGGATTGCCCAAGCTCAAGTTTGAGAAGAATTTAGTTTGCGCTCCTTGTCGACATGGAAAAATGATTGCTGCTTCGCATTCGCCAGTCACCACTGTGATGACTGAACAACCCGGAGAACTTCTCCACATGGACACTGTAGGTCCTTCTCGGGTTAGTTCTTTAGGCGGCAAGTGGTATGTACTTGTTATTGTCGACGATTTCTCTCGCTACTCTTGGGTCTTCTTTCTTGCCAGCAAGGATGAAGTGTTTTCACACTTTCGGAGCTTGGCTTTGAGACTTTTCACTGAACTCCCTGGTGCATTAAAATTCATTCGAAGCGATAATGGCACCGAGTTCAAAAATAGTCTCTTTGTTGACTTTTGCATGGAGCATGGCATAGAACATCAATTCTCTGCTCCGCGGGTTCCTCAACAAAACGGTGTTGTTGAGAGGAAAAACCGCACTTTGGTTGAGATGGCTAGGACGATGCTTGATGAGCATAGGACTCCTAGAAAATTCTGGGCTGAGGCCATGAACACAGCATGTTACATCTCAAACCGAATTTTCTTGCGCTCAATTTTAAATTTGACATCTTATGAGCTGCGTTTTGGGAGACAGCCCAAGGTTACTCATCTTCGAGTTTTTGGCTGTCGCTGTTTTATCCTAAAACGTGGTAATTTGGATAAATTTGAGTCGCGATCTTCTGACGGGATCTTTTTGGGTTACACAACTCATGGTCATTCTTATCGTGTTTATAACTTGGAAACTAACACTGTCATCGAGTCATGTGATGTGACTTTTGATGAATCAACCCCCTCTGTTAGTTCTGCTTTTGAACAGGCAAATGAACACGACATGGAACAGAACTTATTCGAAGACGAAGATCCCGGAGAATTCGAGGATGAACCCCTACTACCCTCGACATCGACCCCCGAAGCTGACCCCGCTTCTACTACTTCGGCACGAGGTCCCGAAGCAACTACCTCAACATCGGTCATATTGGACCACTCCAACGCACAAGTTAAGGGGGAGACTGCATCCCGCCGCGAGGCTCCACATCATGTCCAAAGGATGCACCCTCCCGAGCAGATCATTGGTGAGCTTGATCAAAGGGTAACACGTTCTCACGCTCATTTCACTAATGCTGCTTTTGTTGCTTCTTTCGAGCCCTTAGATGTTAGTCATGCACTTTCTGATTCTAGTTGGATCAATGCCATGCATGAGGAACTTGAAAATTTTGAGAGAAACCAAGTCTGGACTTTAGTTGATCCTCCACCTAATGTTCATTTCATTGGAACAAAATGGATTTTTAAAAATAAACAAGGGGAGGATGGGACAATTGTTAGAAACAAGGCTAGACTTGTAGCTCAGGGCTTTTCTCAACTAGAAGGGATTGATTTTACTGAAACTTTTGCACCTGTTGCTCGCCTTGAGGCCATTAGGATTTTTCTTGCCTTTGCGACATCTCGGGGATTCAAACTCTATCAAATGGATGTCAAAAGTGCTTTTCTTAATGGCTTCATAGGTGAAGATGTTTAAGTAAAACAACCCCCTGGTTTTGAAAACCCCAAGTACCCACATAAAGTCCTTAAACTTCATAAGGCTCTTTATGGACTCAAGCAGGCCCCTCGGGCGTGGTATGATAGACTTAAGTCTTTTCTGCTTGAGCGAGGGTATTTGATGGGCTCTGTTGATAAAACTTTGTTTACTCTCAAGCATGGCAAAGATTTCCTCTTAGTGCAGATTTATGTGGATGATATCATCTTTGGTGGCTCTTCTCATGCTTTGGTTGCCGAGTTTGCAGATACTATGAGCAGGGAGTTTGAAATGTCAATGATGGGTGAACTCACCTTTTTCCTTGGTTTGCAAATCAAGCAAAGCAAACAAGGTACTTTCGTCCACCAGACAAAGTACACCAAGGACCTGCTCAAGAAGTTTGACATGTCCGATGCGAAGCCCCTCGCCACTCCAATGGCTACATCTGTAGCGTTGGATCCTGACGAAGATGGAGAAGCCGTAGACCAGAAGGAGTTTCGAAGCATGATCGGCTCCCTCCTCTACTTGACTGCCACGAGGCCGGACATACACTTCGCAGTGTGTCTGTGCGCTCGTTTTCAGGCTTCACCACGAGCTTCGCACCGCCAAGCGGTTAAGCGCATTCTAAGGTATCTCAAACACACCCTTGAATTTGGCATATGGTATTCATCGTCTTCATCTTTATGTCTTAGAGGTTATTCAGATGCGGATTTTGCTGGGTGTAGAATTGATAGGAAGAGTACCTCTGGTACTTGTCATTTTCTGGGTACTTCTCTGGTTTGCTGGTCTTCCCGCAAACAGTCTAGTGTTGCACAATCGACGGCTGAAGCCGAATATGTTGCTGCAGCTAGCTGTTGCTCTCAGATTTTGTGGATGGTTTCCACTTTGCGGGATTTCGGGTTAGATTATAAGAGTGTTCCACTTTTCTGTGATAACACTAGTGCTATTTGTATTGCAAACAACCCGGTTCAGCACTCCAGAACCAAACACATTGATGTCCGGTATCATTTTCTCAGAGATCACAATGAGAAGGGTGATATTGAACTTCAATATGTTGATACCCAACACCAGCTTGCCGATATTTTTACAAAACCCCTCGATGCTTCTCGATTTGCTTACTTACGTGGGGAACTTGGTATCTGTCATCCCTACGGCATTTTGTGAGGGGGAGCTGATTTTAATTGTCTTGCATATGCTCATTATGTGTGGAATTGCATTTACATCTTTTGCTATTATATGCCTGATGTTTAATTCAAGAAATCATGACAGCTCAGCTCTATTTAATTTGTCTGGATCATTTGTGTGCATGATGTTTATCTTCAAAATTAAAACTTGCTCACTATATCATCTTGTATCTAGCTTGTTTAGGCTGGACTGCTTTTAGCTATCTTTTATCTACTTGACAGCAAGACACTGTTCCTTGGATGCTAAAATTTGCAACTTGAAAAATTGTGTTCTTTATTCATGGATATTCATCAAAATATTTCATTCATCTGAATCAAAATCAAAAATCCATGATTTGCC
The DNA here is from genome assembly GCA_019279435.1 of Zizania palustris. Classification (NCBI taxonomy): domain Eukaryota; kingdom Viridiplantae; phylum Streptophyta; class Magnoliopsida; order Poales; family Poaceae; genus Zizania; species Zizania palustris. The sequence goes on from JAAALK010000290.1 coordinate 32,182,811, forward strand.
TGGTTTAAATGAAAAGATCCAGGAGGGTTTGTTTGTCACACTACTCTATTCTAGACTGCTTACCATTGCACTCTGGTTTGAACTGGGATAGTGTAGTGTATGCCAAAATCACTGCCTTAAGCTTCAGATGGCTTTCTTGCCTAGGCTTGGCTTGATTGGAAAGTATAAGGTGGACAAACAAATAACCCCTGGCATTAAGAAAAAGAACAACAAAATTAATTAATCATCAAGTTTGCTTTCACAGCTCCTTTTGAACAAGACTTGTCTGTCTAGGGTAGAATTTGTTAGCTTTGCGCAGTCCTTGCCTTCACATGTCTAGCTGCTATGATTAAGTGGTGATGCTTTTATCTCACAAATGACAAAATCACATGCCATCATCTTGTTTCACAGACTGTTAAATTCAGCTGAGCACATGATCATTGATGTTACTGTTGGCATATTTTTGCATTATATGTCTTTGCAATTCTATTCATTTCGAAGCTTTGCATCTTTTTACATGCTCCTTGATGCTTGCATTGCCAAAGGGGGAGAGATTTCCTATGTTCTCTGCCGCTAGAAGGCATAATTTCTATAGGGGGAGAGATTTTTGACATAAAGGGGGAGAAAAATTTGCTCAACTCAGGGGGAGTTTTTATCAAAGGGGAGTTTTTGCCGAAGGGGCTTTTACTCTTTTACAAAGGGGGAGAAAATTTCTTTTATCAAGTGACATGCTTTGGCTCTTTTCTGAGTTTTTATGGTCACTTGTTTGCTGAAAATTTTTACATTTTCTTGAACCTCAATTTGGTTGTCAATGCACTCATCAAGGGGGAGATTGAGAAACCAAGGGTTGGTTTCGGTGTTTTGTGATGAGTGATTGACAGGCCTTTTTACCCTCTGTTCGAAGGGTACCTCCGAAGGGGCTTCGGAGGTGGTACCTCCGAAGGGTGTTCGAAGGTGGTGTCACCGAAGTGTGTTCGGTGTGTGTTTGCTTGCTGCAGCTGCGCAGCGGAGTGTGCCTGTCGGAGGGGTCCGGCAGTACACGTTGACTGGGTTCGTACCGATGGCTTCGGTACTTTGGGCGGTACACCGGAGTGTGTACCGGAGGTTGCTAACCCGGAGAGGTCTCCGGAGTACTGGATACACTTGTCTGCTTGTCTGTGGTGCGCAGGGACTTCGGAGGCGACGGACAGGGTTCGCAGCAGGTGAACCTGGGTCAAGCGGGAGGCTTGATGCCAGGGGAGCGGGGAGCTCCGTCACGGTGGCTACGAAGGTGGTCCGGGTCGGTCCTCGGGTCGAGACGCGCCAGGTGAAGGCAGAGAGTGCGGAGCGTGGCTCCGGCTGAAGGTGCTCCGAGACAAGTCCTCGGAGGTGAGGCACTTCGAAGGTACTCCGAATGGAGTGACTTCGGAGTTGGTGGAGCAAGTCCTCTGCGGAGGCAATGGATTCGAAGTGTGCTCCGGAGGGAGACACTCGAAGGTACCTGACGAAGGTCTCAGAAGTCGAGGCGCATCGAAGGCATGGTCCGGGTGAGGCTCATCGAGGAGTGTGCTCGGGGAGAGACACTGCGACGAAGTGCTCATGGAATGCTTCATGCGGAGGCCTTGGACGAAGGAGGCACTTCGAAGGGTGGTACTACGAAGGTGGGCTTCGGAGTGAGGTTGACTTGAGGTGCTTCGGCCATGCATGGCTTCGGTACACGGACGGGCGGTGTTCGAGCTGGGAGTAGCTGCGAAGCCGTGGTGATCCACTCCGGAGGTGGTGGTGCGAAGGCCCAAGGGCTTTGACGGCTTCGGCTTAAAACCGTCACTGTATCGAAGGACTTCTTCGGCGGAGCGAAGGCCAACAGGCTGCAGGCTTCTCGCCGAAGCTACCGCACCCTCCGGTGCGAAGGGAGGTTCCAGAAGTCAACTCTGCAAAGGCTGACACTGTCTGTTCTGAAAAAGGCTGACACTGTCCCCTCTGCACCTGACAGAGAAGCCTCCAAAATAAAGGTGGACTACCTTTTGTACCCCTTAGTTCTGTAGAGACAAATCTGTTGTAAACCCTAGGGGTAAAGTAGTCACTTCCTTAGGATGAAGCCGTGGGCTATAAATATGGGGGCTCGGTAGGAAACATTTAACACTTTGAGCATTTACTGTTGAGCTCCTGTACACAGACCTCGCTGGTTTTCATCCAGAGTTCAATACATTTTGTGTTCCTTGTTCAAGCGGCGAAGCCCTGCTTCCTTGTGCTTTTGCTTGAGCTTGTATTGCATACCTCGCTAGTTTTTAGTTCACCGAAGCCTGTCTTGGCGAAGGGTGTTTTTCTTGCGAAGTGTGTTTTACAGTGTGCTGTCGCTCTGTGTAACACGAGGCAAGACCTCGCTGCTTACTAGCGAAGCCCTGTTCATTTCCCGTAGTGCTTCTTGTGTCGAAGCCCTTAGCGTAGTCCGTTTCGTGTGTGTGTAGACCTTCCCGTACGAAGCCCAGCACCAGTTGCTGTCGCCAAGTACTTGGTCGAAGTCCTCAGAGGGCTGTCCACTCTTGCGAAGGGTGAAGTGCGAAGCCTGCTCGAAGCACCCTGTGTGCAGAGCCTGCACTGACTTAGCAGAGTAGATTTTCCAGGGTTGTAAGTGGAGCGAAGTCTTCTTGGCTTCGAACTTTTGCCTCTCCGAAGCCTGTGTTCGAAGGTGTCGAAGTACCTCTGAACCAGACTTTCGAAGGTTGTGTTCGAAGCCTGTTCCGCAGAAGACAGAACAGAACCGAAGGCTAAATTTTTAGCCCGAAATTTTAATAGCTCCCATTCACCCCCCCTCTGGTCGCCGTTTCCGGTCCAACAGGTAGCATTGCCAAGCAAGGTGGTCATAACGATGAGGACGGGGATTAGGATGATGATAGTAACTTGTGCTCGGAGGCAAGTTGACGTTTGCACTGTCCAAGAGGGAAATGCTACAACTGTGGTGATTGTGGCCATCTCACCCATGACTTCCACAAGCCGGAGAAGGAGGAGGCCATGTGGAACAATGTCAATGAAGAACTAGCGCTTTGATAGGATGAAGCATATGTCATGTCGTGTTTAAGGGGAGTTTGTTAGGAAATAAACCTGTCAGACGTATTTGTTAGGTGTTTGTGTGCATTGGCTAGGCGCGTCAATGACTTCCTAGAAGCAACATGAAGTTTCATACATGTTTTTCTTGGATGTGGGTTGTTGTAGTTTCATGGTGCATTCATGCAATAATGCACTAGACATTGTGCGTGTGTGAGGAGAGCACGATTAGGATGCTTAGGATGCTGGGAATGTGCCCGCACATGCAAGAAAGTGTGGCGATGATGTTTATTTGGTTGTCCTGCTATAAGTAGAGTGGTAGTCTTTCATTGTTTCTTAAGCCGTGTGTCAGCTGAAATTTATAGACGCAAAAGGCTCTGCCGTATGTTAGACAGGTGTTTTGTGGCCACAAATATGTACATTCTATTGTGCTTCCTTCTTGTATTTGTTCCTCGCCGTCGCGAGTTGAAATCAAGTCTTCATTTTTTTTCTCCAGCGGTATATGGCCCTCACTCCTCTTGTTTCAGGGGTAAACAAATATACTCATGCTGTTTACGATGTCAGTAGGTAATGGGTATGTGCACAAATTTTTAGATAATAGATACAAGTATAAATATGCACTATCAGTACATGTAATATCCTATGGACCATCATGGAATTAACCCACCTAAACTAAACATAACAAACAGTTAATATCATAGTCTGACTCGGATTTGAAGACCTATGGAGTAGGTAGGGATGGATATGGATGTCAGAATATCCGAATTATCCGTATCCGTATTCGAATTACTGTAAATATGGATATCCGTATTCGTATCCGAATTAAATATGGATGACATTCGGAAATATCCGAATTCGTTTTACAAATGTGGATATGGAAACGGATACATCCGTATTCATTTTAGGATTTCACACAGATTAAACTTAGACTCAAGATAATATATTATCACTATATTAATGGTTTATTTATTATTTATATAATTATGGAATACTTAAGTTAGTGAATATTAATAAGTTATGGTTTAAAATAAATTGATGGTTAAATATTTGTTTGAACTTTAATTTTTTTTATAATCAAAATACAACATATATCATTTAATATAATTTTTTTGTATTTTTTTAGATACATTTGCTATTTTTAACTCATTAATTGTGTTTCTAGGATTTAAATTGAAATATGTGAAATTTGAAATGCAAGTACCTAAAATAATGCACTAAAATTTATAGAAAAAATTGCATTCACTATTTTGTGCCCATTTTTAGTTTTTATCCATGAAATTTAAAGAAATATTACAAAATTATGTTACGACACTTCATCCGTAATGTGGAGCTTAAGAATTTTTTTAATTATAAAAAAATCAAATAAAGTCTGAAAAATATGAGACTTATCACAGTGTGTTAATATTATACGTAGATACCATGATAAAATTTTGAAAAATGTCTCGAAAAATTTATTATATAGAATGTTAAGAAATATGAGATTCTCTTAAGAGGAAATATAGTTTTGAGAAGGAATAGGTTATGGTTTAAAATAAATTTATGGTTAAATATTTGTTTGAACTTTAATTTTTTTATATAATCAAAATACAAAATATCTCATACCCTATAAATTTTTTGTATTTTTCCAGATCCATTTTCTATTTTTAACTCATTAATTGTGTTTCTAGTATTTAAATTGGATTCTGTGAAATTTGAACTGCAAGTACCTAAAATAATGCACTAAAATTTATCTAAAAATCACATTCACTATTTTGTATCCATTTTTATTTCTTATCCACTAAATTTAAAGAAATGTTAAAAAATTATGTTACGACACTTCATCGGTAATGTGGAGCTTAAGGGATTTTTAATTATAAAAAAATCAAATAAAGTCTGAAAAATACGAGACTTATCACAGTGTTATAATATTATACGTAGATATCATGATAAATTTTTTCAAATGTTTCGAGAAATTTATCATATAGAATATTAAGAAATCTGACATTCTCTTAAGAGGAAATAGAGTTTTGAGAAGGAATAGGTTATGGTTTAAAGTAAATTTATGGTTAAATATTTGTTTGAACTTGAATTTTTTTATATAATCAAAATACAACATATCTCATACCATATAAATGTTTTGTATTTTTCTAGATCCATTTGCTATTTTTAACTCATTAATTGTGTTTCTAGTATTTAAATTGGAATATGTGAAATTTGAACTGCAAGTACCTAAAATAATGCACTAAAATTTATAGAAAAATCACATTCACTATTTTGTTCCATTTTTAGTTGTTATCCACTAAATTTAAAGAAAGTTTAAAAAATTTATGTTACAACACTTCATCAGTAATGTGGAGCTTAAGGGTTTTTTAATTATAAAAAAATCAAATAAAGTCTGAAAAATACGAGACTTGTCACAGTGTTATAATATTATACGTAGATATAATGATAAAATTTTTAAAATATTTCGAAAATTTTATCATATAGGATATTAATAAATCTAAGATTCTCTTTAGAGGAAATAGAGTTTTGAGAAAGAATAGATTATGATTTAAAATAAATTGATGGTTAAATGTTTTTTACCTTGAATTTTTTATATAATTAAAATACAATATATATCATACCATATAATTGTTTTGTATTTTTCTAGATCTATTTGCTATTTTTAACTCATTAATTGTGTTTCTAGTAGTTAAATTAGAATATGTGAAATTTGGACTGCAAGTACCTAAAATAATGCACTAAAATTTATAGAAAAATCATATTCATTATTTTGTGTCCATTTTTATTTGTTATCCACTAAATTTAAATAAATGTTAAAAAAATTATGTTACAACACTTCATCGGTAATGTGGAGCTTAAGGGTTTTTTTAATTATAAAAAAATCAAATAAAGTCTGAAAAATATGAGACTTGTCATAGTATTATAATATTATACTTAGATACCATGATAAAATTTTAAAAATGTTTTGAGAAATTTATCATATAGGATGTTCATAAATTTTTGAAAATGTTTAATTTTTAAAAACAATAAAATTTAGCCAATTCTTTCCAAATTGCCGCCTGTTTTTTCTGCATTTGCGCACCTGGACTCAATTTGTGTGTTCTTGTTGGTTGAAATGTATGATGAATTTCGGTTCAAGACTTTATGTAGTTCTTATTGGTTGTTGTGTATGATTAATTTTAGCTAGTGTTGTTTAAAAATTTATTTTGTGCATGGTTTATTGTGTATCATTGTTTCTTATTAATTATTATTCTAATTTGGTATATTGTACCCTTTGGATTTTTAAAAATTTTGTGAAACAACGAGCATTTGGAGTTAAACCGAGTAAACATCCGAATACATATTCGTATTCGAAACATCCATTTTGTATTCGTATTCGAGAATATCCGAATCCGTATTCGTATTCGAATTAAAATGTGGTAAATAGTGCAATCCGGATTCGTTTCCATCCGTATCCGATCCGAATCCATTTCTAGGAGTAGGAGCATAACCCGCCGATTTCATCGATCCGTTTGCCTGCCATATATGCATGCTGCAGCGCCACTGCAGCACTGTTCAGACAGCACCGCAGCAGTAGTGTTCAGCACGGCCGCCCGGCCGCGCATGGCCGGCGACATATGGCAGCCACTGCCACTAGCAGTGTAGTCCATGCATCATGCATGTGATAGAGAGCCAAGCTAGACGTCAGTGTATGAATCTAAGCTAGCACTAGCAGCATATGTTTACTAGAGCTAGCATGTACAGTAGCACAAGTAATGCAGTGTCGTCATTGAGCGGTGTGCTGCACACTGCTGCCGGCTGCGCCTCTGACCAGGGTACGTATACGCAACGCATGGAACAACTTGTGCGGCATATAGCAGGCTAGCTAGCAGCTGATGAGCCGAGTAAAGATAGCTAGCTGTGTGCATATGTTTCAACAACTTTGGTGGTATTTGCATGGGCGATTCGATTATTCCTGCCGTGCATCATCATGCACCTAGCCATAGCAAAACTAACCGGCGGCGTGCAGAGCAACTGATGAGTGATTTCTCACTAGTTATTAGATATTCGATTTCTTAAAATCTAAAGTTTCCCCCAAAAAATAACAGCGGGAGTAGTTTCCTCCATTACACAAAAAATTGTCGAACTTCGCAATTTGCATTATGGCATACCGTGGCTACACGACAGGAGTGTGCTAGTAGATGCAGGATCAAAATATAAAGTTGTGCACCCGTACTTTTCACTTGCAAACTAATTCATCAGCAATTAGTTTAGATACATAGTACTAAGTATTCAGTGCTAGTACTGTATTAGGAGTAGTGTAGAAATACATCAGAATTAGCAAGTGGTAGTATACGTCAAGTATCTCCATAAATCCATATATATAGTATTTAGTAATTTCTAACTAACTGTAACAACTACTGGATATTACTCTGAACAGATTGAAGCCATAATGGCAAATTAATTAATTGTTTGAATTCGAAGTGTGTGTCTCCTAGTTAGCTACCTCACTACTCCATAGAATTATGTACTATAGAATTTGTTTATGCATTAAACAGATTTAATTATTTAAGTGATTAGCTACCTAGTATGCATGCTATACTTTAAAGTTCTCTCACCTTAACCTTTTTATAATGATGGATGGTATGATTATTCTACTAGTACTAGATTCACACTTTCTTGCGGAATATGCAATTATTGAAGAACCGCTTTCCAGCCTTTTCCTCTTGAATGGTCAGATAGCAGTGTTTGTTGGTATATGCATTGTATTATATATTTGTAGCCTGTCCGTTTGTATATATTTTCCATGCACAAAGGTGACGCATTTCTTGTTTAAACAGGGAGAAATGACCTATATATTTCCTTCCGACAGTTTGGACGACAGAGGAAGCCTGGTTTCTTTGTAACAAAAAATAATTTCAGGTAAGACATACGGTATATTTACACTCATAATAATCCTAAAGAAAATCCTGAAAACGACTAAAAAACCTAATATAACCTTCAAAATTATATTGTAAAATTTAAATTTAGCTACAACGTCTTAGATAAGACACAAAACATCCTTAGAGACAGAGAAGTGTAGATGAATAAACAAAATTTAAGCATAAAGCACTGAAATTTGTTAAGAAGTATATATAAAGTAAATTAAGATCGGGTATAAAATTTGGGGAAATTATTAGGGTGATGAAACAGTCCGGGCTAACTATCTTATGAAAACGAATAAATCTGTGGATTTGTATTTTTTTTTTGTCTCTACAATCTCCGTTTGCCCCCTCGATCATGAAATCCAAATTTCCCGCAATGAAATTCGATTTAGTTCATATGCATGCCTGTGCGTGCTAACACCAGAGCCGGTATGCCAAGTTAATGTTGACAGCATGTGGTCACGAAAACAATGTAACAGGGAAATTTCAGATCTGTATCCTTGATAATAATGTACATTTTCGATCAGTGGTCCCTTTATTTCCATCCAGAATACCGATAAGAATCTTTTTAGCAGTGGAAATCAATAAAATTGAACTTTCAAATCACTAGGAAGTGGCCAATATTGCAATACTTGAGTTATTACACATAATATAATTTAAAAAAATACTCCCTCTCCGTCCTAAAGTATTACAAGTTTTAACTAGTCTTTAAAATTTATCCTAAATATAACGACCAGTATTTATAAAAGATTTTTTAACACTAAAAGACATATACTATCATCGGACTTGATTACTTATTACTTCCACTAAACATACTCAACTCACCCACGTGAAAAGGATAATATAGTCTTTTACCTATCTATTTTATAAGTATGCTCAAATTTACAATTAACTATGTTGTAAGATAGAGCAAATATAAGCAAACATGGCCAGTGCGCAGATATATCGATGTTATAAGAAGACAAGTAATGATCCAAACGTCTGGCATTCGCAGGGTGAACGTACATTCTGCGTTAAATGCATTCGAGATGCATGTGTAAAATAATACTCCGTATATAGTACTTGCTACAAAGTAGGAGCACTAGAAAGAACAACCTATGTATAATCAGAACCAATCCCAACGCGATGAACAATCTTTTTTCAAATTTGAATATAAGATCGAAACTTAGAAAGACTTTAGATATGCATGCATATTCAAATTGCAGAATAGATGGCTGATTAATTATTGAGCCTAGGATTATCTTAAAAGGAACCAATTCTTTTAAACTAATCGTGGAGCTCAAAATTGCTTCTTGTGAATCAACCAGAAAACGATGAGAGATTGTATGCACTGCAATATAATTTTAATGGTTGATGAAACAATCAAGAAGATAATTTAATATTCCAGATATAATGTGTACATGGAAAGTGCACAAATTTGGAAGAAGACAATTAGACAAATAAAACCGATTCAAAAAAGCTTGTTTAACTTTTCCATACTTCCCTAGCTAGCAAAAGCATAAGAATTTGTTGGGAAAAGAATTAATGAGATGCACATAAAATTTCCTTTCAGACAAATATAAAAACACTAAAATTCACCGACTTGCATTGCCAGAAGTAACCTTGACCGCAATTTTGATACCTTTAAGAATGAAAAATGATATAAATTATTGTAGAAGGAAAGTTATCTGCATGCAACTACTCTCACCTTAACTCAAAATTTTAATTTCCAGAGACGAATTAAGATAATTCACCCTGCCGTCATGATTTTTTTTGAAGAATTCGGACAATTCGAAGTGCAGTTAAATGGTCGGGAAGAGAAAGAGGTGTTATCATCATTGGTATTAGATCTCTGAGATAAAATAAATCCAAACTCGAAAGGAAAAGGCACTCGATTTTGTATTTGCAAAAAACAATTATGAGGCTGACACTGGCCATGATTTTCTCAACTGCTACAAGCTCAGATCCAAACTCACATTCTCTTTATGCTCCAGTTGAGCGCGGCGCTCATGTGGCGACGCCGACGATGACGAGGAGGAAGTCGACCGCGAGAACGAGGTGGAGGCAGCTCCACCGAACACCACCAGTGGCTCCTCGCCTCCTAGCAGCGTCGTCGTCGTTGTCATAGCCGACCGGTCTTGACGTCTCGGGGGGGCGAGCGGCATCCTCGTCCCCACGCCAACGCAGGTGGCGATAGGGAGCCTCCACATCCCGGCCGGCGTCACCGGGCTGCCGTTAATCGGCTGGGAGATGGACCCTGGTCCGCTGTAGTACCTGGATCCTGCCCACGACGGGTAGTGTGGCGGTGGTGGTGGCGGCGGCGTTGGCAGCAGCGGCATGGCGGAGGCGAGGTGGTGGTGGTGGTGGTAGCTGGGGTACGCGGCGAACGTGGCGTAGGGGTCCGGGAGTGGGTAGTACGGGCCGTGGCCATGGTGCATGGCCATGGCCGTCTGGAACTGCGCGCGCTTCGCGTGCTGCCGCTCCCGCTTGTGCGCGTTCTGGTGCCCGCCCAACGCCTGCGACGTCGGGAAGTTCCGGCAACAGTAGTGGCACTCGAACTTCCTGCTCCCCGCGCCCCCTCCGCTTGCACCCTGACCTGACGCCGTTTGGCCAGTCTCCTCGGAACCAGCGACGACGACAGCGGCGGCGCTATCTTTGCCGGCGGAGTCCGTGGTTGTACCTTCCGACGGCACGTTGAACCCGAACAGCCGGATGGGCGACGGGCTGGCGCCAGACGGCGGTTGGGGCTTCTCGCGGGCGGGCGAGCGGATGAACGGCAGCTGCGAGAACGAGTGGATGCTCGCCGCTGACGCTCCGCCGCTGGGCTTGTCCCGCGCATCATCGCGCTGAACGCTCATCGCGTCGACGGCGATCGATCGATTCGCGCGCGCGCCCTCGGCGGCGTAGGGTTAGGGTTTGATTGGGGGAAAGCGGAGAAGAGGCGAGGACAGGAGAAGCTCCACTACTGCGCTACTACTACCATAGTAGATTTTTGTTTATGCGGTTGTGATATATGGCAGTGAAGAAGTTAAAGCTCGAATATTTTTCCGTTTTAACTTAAAATATTCATAATTTAACTATCAATATTTTTACGTACATAATCAAATTATTCAGTATAAAAATTATATAACTATATTCATAATCTAAAATATTATGAGTTATAATATTATTTTAAAATTAATTAGCAAAGTGTATTTATTTTAGTTAAATATTCGTAAACATAAGGTGAAAGTGTATAAAAAAGGGAAATGATGCAAACGCAGCGTGATGTGTGGGGTCTATCGTTAAATGGGGACCAGCTGTGTTTTGGGAGGTAGGGTTGACAAGGAAGGTGTTTATTTTCTTGGTCCTAATCGCTGCATGCGTCAGTTTCGGTGTTTGCCATGTATGTACTTATGTGTAGCATGTAGGAGTAGGATGCTGTTAGTTGTCCGCAATGAAATCAGGGCACTTCATTATTGTCGAGATATTATGTTGATTGATCATGATGATTGTCTAGCTGCTTGCTTCATATGTAATTTCACTCTATAATAAACAGAATTTATTTTTAAAACTTTTTCTGCCAGTTCTGTTGTCAAGCTCTATTTTCAAGCTAGTTAGTTGTTTTTAGATGGTTAAACCTTAATTCAAAAACCACTGAGTACGACGTTAACCCTAGATAAATTTCGGCCAAACATATAGTACGCTGTTATACGTGGAATCAAACCTTCGATTGAAGTACTACGACAACCAGACGCGTGCATGCGTACGGACTGAAATGTGTATACTACTTCCATTCTCAAAATAGCTATATGAAATATATATATATATATAATTTATCGTCGAATTCTTAAATAGTCACGTGATTAAAAATTATTAGTTTTGATCCGTAAAATAACATAGTAGTAGATTTGTAATGAAAAATAGCTTCAAGTAATTATTTTATTTAAATATTTTTTATAAATATGTAAGATAGAAAAGGATAGCTAGATTATGTATAAATATGTGAATTGCAAACTGTGTCGAAATTTCCTACTATTTGAGAATTGATAAGGGGCATAGTTTGTATTTAAATACTTCTAAACTTTTCTGTGGGAACATGCATGCCTGGAGGCTATATCACTCTACCAAATAATAGGAGAATACTCATCTAATCAATCCCGACCGTTAATTCTTTACTCACCATCATCGCGACAATCTGACCTATCCATCTCTCATCTCCATCCTCCTTTCTCCCTCCCTAACCCTAGCACTGCCGCCTCCCTCCCGTCTCCCACACGCCGCTTTCCCCGGCCTCCACCTCCCCCTCCCGTGATCAACATCCCTTCCCGCAATGCATCCCGCATCCGGCGGCCCCTCATTTTGTCCTCCAAAACGTAATCATCCGTGTCATCTCCGTCCATGGCTGCCGCCGCGCCACCGCCGCACCCCCTCTAGCTGCTAGTCGTCTCCGCCTGTGGTTCCCGCCAACCACAAGTTATCTTCACCGTCATACCCCGCAACGTTGCCGGTCACCAGCCGCACGCTCTCCACAGCGCACTCGCCTCATGTGACCGCCGCCCTCTCGCACATTGCCACCGTCCACGTAGCCGCCACCCATTGTCCTCCCTCCTGCGTTCACGAAACCCTAACGAGCCAAATCCACCTGCCCACTCTCGATCTTTCCTCCTCCCAACCCCAAGGGGGAAGCGCCTATGCTTCTTCCGGGAGCTCGAGGATACCAAGGTCAGGGAGTCCGAGCACGCACGCCACACCTTGATGAGGACACTGAACGCCCCCTCCCCCCCCAATCCCACGATGGCGATCGCCACCCCTAGAAGCTCTCGCAGCCACCTACGATCTGGTACACGCATGTACATGCATCGATTCCATGTTCGACCACTCCATTGAAAATATCCAATACTTCTTATTCTAGGTAATTGAGAGAAAAAACTTCATATGTTATGCAGATTTAAGCCAAAGTTCTTCCATGCAACTAAAATTCTTGTCATTGTTCTTATTCATCTATGTATCTGTAACATTTTTTTGATGCCTTAACCTTCTAATTTTTTTGTAAACTCCTGTCTGCAAGTATATGATGAACTACTAGAGTAACTGGACAATAAAAATGCAGTTTATTGTATCCGTGGTTGAAGCATTTTTTTGTGAAGCTGTGTAGAGAAAAAGAATAGGGTTAATTTTTTTCGTGCCATTATAATTTTCACGGGTTGCCAATATGCCATCGATGTGTCACTGATAAATGGGGCCACCACAGTCACTGACAGTGGCATGTGGGCAATTCTTGAAAATTATAATGGTATGTGAGTAATTTTCCAAAAAGAATACTCTCTAGGATGCTCCCCTTTCCCTCTTGTTCCTTTCAACGAGCATTTAATGGGTCCCTACCATCTTTGGTCTTGTTTGACTGCTTCAGTTTTTCTTTTGTGTTTTGTGTTCACCCTGTTAGCGTAAAGGATTACGCTAGCAGGTTTGAGTGGTTTAGATTAGGTGGATGGGTTTTTCTTGGTCAGAGCCTCCGAGAGGGATAATAACTATGCTGTATATTTGTATTTCTTGCTTCTGAAAGAAGGTACATGTAATATACGAGGGGATGGTATTTATAGGAAGGACCCCCATGGGGCAAATACCCTTTTACCCCCGAGTTACATTTGTCATTACAAACTATGTATTGCTACCTTAGTAGGGATACGACGGTACCAATTTTGTACACCTTCCCAAGTAGGGCTAACATCTGGATGGTGTGACGGCGCACGCATGGCCCTATCGTACGCTTAGTCATGACCTAACTGCTACAGGGCCCTCATGTTCCATTTGACAAGAGTCACCTGGTACCATAGCTGTCACGTGTTTACTTTAGTAGTTGTCCTACGGAGAACATTACGGTCCGAAAGATCCCGCATCAGACCTCCGACGAGGCTGTCTCCGGGGTCACCTCCGGAGGCCTTGTGCCTTCGTCGGGGTCTTCATTTGGTCTCCGACGGGGTTCTCCGTGTGGCCACCTTCGGCATACCTACGGAGACCCCAAATCCTCGTGGGGCCTCCTGGCAGAGGGTGCTTCCCGTACTTTAGGGATGACTTCCATACGGATCAGAACCCCAACGGCGGGGGGCTCTTTGCGTGCGGGATTTAGAGCCATCATCGGTGATGAGGACATCACTTCACATGATAAACACATGGAGCCTCCACCTACAATTCAATTACAAGGACCAATCACACGCGCTCGTGCCCGTCGCTTGAACCATGAGGTTAATTCTTTCCTTAGCAACTATGTTAATATTTGTTTGGATGGGATGCTACTGAATACTAGTGATATTTTGTTGCTTAGGAACATGGGAGATGGAATAGGAGAGTTGGAGTTGAATACGGAGTCGCACGGATGATTTGAAGTCAAGAATTCGCTGGTTCGGACTACATCAACCACCATGCACCAAAATGGGCATAACTTCCTCATACGAAGTTCGATTGGCGCGTTCTTGGACTTTTTGGAAAGCTGAGGAGAAGACGGATCTTTTGCCATTGGTTTCGCCTCATTTGGAGTCTCGAGTCGTCCTCTGTATTTGAAACTGTCCTGCATGACAGAATTGGGCCGAGTTGGACCTTGTACTGAGTTGGAGGCCGTGTTGGCCCATAGTCCGAGTCTGTACGCCTTCTACAGGCTGCCCACGCCTTATATACTCACGCCATCCGCCTTTAGGGTTAGGTTTTGCTTTGTTTGCATCTACACTTGTGTGTTTAGATCCCGCTCCTGCACCGGACCGATTGGCTGCTGCATCAGCGTTTGTGAAACCTCTCCTCTTCATAGTTTATCTGTGATTTGGCATTCGACTTGTATCCTTCCTGTTCTTTCTTGTGTTCTTGGGTTCGCTTGCAGGAACTAGCCTTCGTGGCGAGGTCAATCGCGCCCTATGTGGTTGATAACCAACGGAGACAGTAGTGTAGCGATTGCAAGGTTTTGGATCCGCCGGACCGGGGCCTTGGATCGTCAACGTCGAGATTCTCCACCAATCCAAGTTATCCTTACCTAGCGGAAGATCGGGACCAATCCCCCATTAGTTGGTATCAGAGCACAGATTTCCCGTTAGGTAATCTCGATCTGCTTTTATTTTTACCGAGAGTCCAGAAAACCCTCACAAAAAAATCCCCACCGAAAACCCCTTTGTGCCTTGCGATTTTAATTTTAGTTTTTAACCTTGTTGAGTTTGTGTTCTTGGTCGAGTCTTGTTGCTGGTTTAGTCATCCCTTTGTGTCATTTGTGTAGTAGTTGGTCTTGTGTCTCACAAAATTCCCCACCCGAAAACCCCCCCTCCACAACCCTACTCGTTTTCCACATCGAGTCTTTGTGACCCCCTCTGGTAAATCAGGCATAACTTTTCGCTCGTTTGGCAGAAAAATCTGAAATTTTTTGAGCATCTTCTTGACCCAATTTGGAGCCTACCCGGGTTCCCCTGTTAGCCTTCATTAGAATCGCCAAAAAAATCAAGAAGATACAGAAAAAATTGGTCAAAGTTTTTGCTCGCCGTTCAGCGAACTTGTTGAATTTTTGTAAACCACATCCCACCTCAGTTGCAGGTGCCAATTTTTGTGGTTGCATCTCTTGTCATCCTTGTTTAAAAAAAATAGAGTGAAAAAAAATTGGCACATACCCTTGTCCGATCTGCTTGTCCGATCCCTTATCCGATCTCTTGTCCGATCCCTTGTCCGATCAGCGGCAGCGGCAGATTCTGCTTGTCCGATCTCTTGTCCGATCCCTTGTCCGATCAGCGGCAGCGGCAGAGAGCTGAATTTGGCCTATTATTGCCTCCACTTGAGTTTTGGGCACATAGATTCCCTCTATTGCTTGAATTTTCACATTGGGAGCACTAAGGCCAGCAACTTGGACGAGTACTAGGGAAAACTTATTGAACTTGGTTTAACTATTATTACTATCGCTAATCCTTGCTACTCACTTTGCCTTCCAAGCTACACCTTTCTCTTGGTCAGGACAGGTTCATTTCTTGCAATTGCACACCACCATCCACTTGGTTCTTCGCCTGTAGGCCGGTGACCTCACTGCGGCGTGGTAAGAACACTTGCAAGCGTGGGTAAGGCGCTTGACGGATTGCTTCCACCACACAGCCACCACCCCACCTAGTTGTGTTCCATAAGGAATATTCTTTGTTGTTTTGTCTTTTCACTAACATGGCAGATAACAGCGGTACCCCTCCATCTGATTTTAATGACTGTGTCTCACGACGTGCTCTACTAGAGTCTCAGCGGCAGACCCAACATTCCATCGAACGTCTCGCGTGTACTGTGGCTGACCTAGTGGACTAGATGACTGCCCTGGAGACACGATTGCCTGCTGCACAAGCCGACGACGACCATGTTGAGGAGGAAGACGACCTATCCTATGCCGGAAACAATGGCATTGACCCTGACGAGGCTGCACGTCATCCCTTTCAGTTCAATCATCAAGGTATGGGTGGCCACCGCAACCGCCATCCACGAGGTAACAATGACAACCGTAGGAACAATGATCCCTACTCCAAGGTAAAATTTTCAGTACCTCATTTTGCTGGCACCTATGACCCAGATGCATATTTAGATTGGGAGATGTCAGTCGAACAAAAATTTAATGCCCACATGGTTCCTGCTATCCACCGCGTGCGCTTAGCTACTACTGACTTCACTGGATATGCTCTTCTTTGGTGGGCTGAAATAGTTCAGGTTGGCAATGAACCACAAAATTGAGGTATGTTAAAACGGCAAATGCGTGGTAGATGGGTTCCTCCCTCATATAAGCGTGATTTGAGAAAAAAATTGCAGCGCCTAAACCAAGGAAATAAATCGGTAGAGGAGTATTATCAGGAGTTGCAAATAGGTTGCATGCGCGCTGAAATTGAGGAGGACAATGAGGATAAAATGGCCCGTTTTTATGGTGGTTTAAGACGTGAATTTCAGGATATCATTGATTATAAAGAATACAATACTATCACTCGTCTTTTCCACCTTGCTATGCTTGCAAAAAAAGAATTGCAGGGTCACCAACAACCACAACGCAGCATGAGGAACAATATTGGTGGTGCTACTTCACGCTCAAGTGGGCAGCAGCAACGACCACCACCACCACCTTCTCGACCGGTGGCTGCATCAGCACCTTCTACATCTACAGCCCAGGCTGAGAGCTCCAAGGCTGCAGCCATCCAAGGTGCCAGCCAAGCCCACCTCCTCGGCGGCCTCTACTGCACGTTCTGCAGCGATCCAGTGTCACTGATGCAAAGGATTCGGCCACGTTATGAAGGACTGCCCTAGTCAGCGGGCTTATATCGCTACGGAAGATGGTGGCTATGTAAGTGCTAGTGATGTTGAAGATGAATATGCACTTGCTGCTAACATTGCAGGAGATTACGATGCTTCCGACGATGATGCTGTTTTGCACCGAATGCCTCTGCCGACCATGAAGCACTTATTGTACAACGTGTCTTGAGCACTCACATGGAGCAGGACGATCGGGCACAATGGAATAATCTATTTCAGACCTTCTTCATCGTCAATGACCGTCGTGTACGTGTCATCATCGACAGCGGTAGTTGCAACAATTTGGTGAGCCACGACATGGTAACGAAGCTTCAACTTCCCACACGTGCGCATCCACACCCTTACCATATGCAATGGTTCAACAATAGCGGTAAGGTCAAGGTAACACAAACTGCTCACATCAAATTTTCCATTGGTACATACTGTTGGCGCAAATGTTACGCCAACAGGTTCTCTGAAATCAAGAACAGACAAACAGGGAGTTTGTGTTTTAGGACTACCTTGAGCCTCCGAAATGGATAATAGCTCAAGTGGTCCGAATAAGTGTAGATGAACAACTTGTTCTGGATCCCCTCTTACAAGGTACAATGGGGGGTATTTATAGGGGAAAAAGCATAAGGAAAGGACCTATTTACCCCTAGATTACAACCGGAATAGTGGAAACTATTCGGTATTATAAACGAGGTTATACATGGTAAAGTACTGCAAGGTAGATGGATAAGATGGACATCCAATCAATCATGTCCTTCGGCTTCGAGGCCTCCATCCTCCCTTCGGAGGGTTCTCCAGGGCTTCGCTCCGTGGTACCCTCCGGTCGTGACGACGCATACTTCGAACAACAGTCCGCCAGCTTCGGAGTCCTCATCAGCCTTTGAAGGGTTAATCTTTAAGTCTTGGAAATGGAGTAATTTCCCCCAACAGTAGCCCCTCGAATACGCCTTTCTGTAGTTAACCTGTTTAGAAAGAAGGCAGTATACGCAAAGAACATTTCTATTTTCTGAGGCTTAAAGAGGATTTGGGGATGCTGCGACTTAGCCGAGGATTTTGAGCCCGCCGCGTTCGAACCTTCCCCTTCGATTTCTTGATACAGTGGGAACGCATGTTGGGAAGAGAACGGTTTCGGAGTGCGAACGTCGTGGAGACGGTTCCGGAGTACGGACATCATGGGGCGCCGTTAGAAGTAGCCGTTACAGCGCAAATAGCCGTTACCCTCTGCAAAAAAGGTAACGATCGATTTTTACAGCGGTTGTACGCCGTTCCAATTACCGGACCCACTAGTCGGTGATGAAAGCCGAACCTCATTCATCACCTGCGATGTGAAATCAATCGAAGAGTAGTACTGGTCGTGTGGTTATAAAAGGGAGAGACAAAGATTAACCGAGATTTTTACCGCATTCATCACCTGTGATTCACCTTTCCCCCAATCCTCCAAACTCTTGAACACTCGAGCACGATGGCGAGAACTAGCCACACCACCCCGGCAGCGGCCAACACCCTAGTGCAGAGGCAGGCATGGGCCACATCGGCAGCAGCGGCAATGACGGGGGCTCCGAGCGGTGCCTGGCCCAAGAACCCTCGGGCGCTCCGTCCACCCTCCAAGAAGAAAATTGCCCAAAGCTTCATCATCGGCCAATCTTTGAGTACTGCCGAGTCCATCGAAGAGGCAGTGGACGGAAAGTTGGGCGCCGGGCTGAGGACTCGAGTCCCCGGGATGGAGTCGACTCCAAGGCCGCGGAGCGGGGAGGTGGTGGTCTTCGAAGCATTCTTCGAAGCAGGCCTGGGACTACCAGCCGTGGATTTCTTGGCAGAGGTATTGGACTTATTCCATATCACTCTGCCTCAACTGTCCCCCAACGCCATCGCCCGCTTTGCCATCTTCGAATGGGTGCTCCGGGCGGAGGGGTGCGAATGTAGGACCGAAAGTAGCGACCAGAGGGGGGGGGGTGAATGGGCGCCTTAAAAATTCTTTCGAATCAATGACCTGTTCCCAATACCCAACGCACCTCAAAAATACTACGCAGCAGAAAATAAACAGAAGGCCTAAGTCTCAAGGTTTCTAACCTAGAAGCAACTGATGATAAACAGTGTAAATTTAAAGTAGTGCAACTAGGCAGATGAACAAGTTGAAACAGGCCTAAACTTCTCAAAGAAATGATCTAAGAATGTATAAGATGAAAAGAGAAGTTACTGTCCAAAGTTGTCTCCTGTTCGGAACTTGGCGAAGCCCCCTTCGCACGACGAGGTCTGCTTCGGAGGTTGATGACGGAGACAGTCCGAAATGCCGAAGATGTCACTGTCTAGCCTAGTACGAAGTGGTAAGAAGCGAAGTGTACTTCGGAGCGAAGTAAAACAGTGCCGGAGCCTGGTTCGAAGTATGTACTTCGAAGACAGGGCTTCGAACACAGCTTCGAACCAAGAGCTTCGGAGCAAAGTAACAAAGTCGGAGCCTGCTTCGAAGTGTGCACTTCGAAGACAAAACTTCGAACACAACTTTGAACCGAAAGCTTCGAAGCAAAACTTCGAACAGAGAGCTTCGACTACAACACACAAAAGGACAACCTTCGAACAAAGAGGCGAAGTCTGTCACACGACAGAAGACCAGGTCCGAAGCCTACACTTTATCTTCTAACAGAGAAAGCTTCGGAGAGAGAATCGAAGGTTCACACGCCACAAAGAAATCCAAGCGAAGTCTATCAGAAAAGACAAGCTTTGAACCCAACTTCGAAGCCTAACGAAGTGTGCACTTCGAACAGATAGATTTGGGGTATGCTAGTTCGAAGTATGCGATGCTGTCCAAACAGGAAAAACTTCGAAGCTAGCAACTCAGACACAAAAACCGAAGTTCGCTGTTTGAGTGACCACTTTGAGAATGTTAGATCGAAGCCTGCCTCACGGAGCTGAGGGGCTTCGACCAGAGAAAGATGACTTCACAGAAACAGTCAAAAAGGCATTTACTCCATTCTGCTTCAATCAAAAAGGCAGTACAGTAGAAGGTAAAAAGCTGGCAGCAAGTACTGTAGCTACAGAAAAGTAGTACTACTTGCAACAGCAAGAACTAGTACTCAGTTTGTGAAGAACAGAAGCAACAGAAGAAGCTTCTCCTCAAGAACTAAATACAGCAGCCCGTAGCCAACACAATAACTCCCCAAACCAAACCAGATGCAACCAATAAATTCACCAGGGACCAAGGGTTAAAAGCATCCAAGAGATTAGAGCCAAAATGAGCCACGAACAGAGAGGAGCAAGGGCCTGGCGGCGCACACAGGAGAGAGAAACGAGAGACAAAAGTGACCCAATGGGTGGATTTGATTTCAGCGCAAAAGGGTAGTCCAAACCCTAGGGATTGGGGTGCTATTTATAGGCAGCCCAACACTAGAAATATTCTACCAGCCCCTTAGGGTTTTTACAGACTCAAAAATAAAGGAAAAGACTCTACTGCCCTTAGGAATTTTTACAGATACAACTGACTGACAGTGGGCCTAGAGAACAGATGACATATCCGGAAGCTACTCTTCTGGACAGTCGGATACAGAATCAACGGTTGTCAGTTTTACGCCGAAACTGACAAAGCCTCCACCAGCTTTGCACCAGGTACCCGGATTGGGCCGGCCCGACTCCGCAGCTCTCTCAGCCCGGCAATCGCTCACCGCCCGTGTACCTGAGTCAGTCCTGGTCAACAGCCCAGTGGGACTTCTACTGCTTCTGACCCATGCACCCGGATTGGGCCAGCCCGACTTCGCAGCCTCCTCTGCCCGACAGTCGCTCGCTGCCCGTGTACCTGAGTCACACGCGGCCCATGAAACAGCAGATCTCTTCTCTTCTTCAGTCCTTGTTGACTATCGTTGACAATGACTCATCACTTCTGGAGCCATGAGGCCCACGCTATTCAGCATGGATCCTCAATCTCCCCCTTGATGAGTGCATTGTCAACACTCCTCAATTCTCAGCTCTTCAGCACTTGTGAAACAAATGTGGAAACACGAAAACAAAATACAAGGAAACAAAGAAGAAGAAAAATAAGGTAAAAGTTTAACCCTAATGACCAAAAGCCAACCAAAAGCAAGAAACGGTCATTATGGTTAACCAAAACGTAAAAGCTCAAAATGAGTGTGATTTCAGAACAACAAGGATAAGAACTCCCCCTTAAACTCTGATCCCAAATTTCTCCCCCTTGTTGACAAGTGAACTCATCAAGCACTCAAAAGAGACACAGACTCCCCCTGAAATGCAACTCCCCCTAAAAAGATGCAGTGAATGCAATTGGGGTGCAGGTGGAGTGTAGAAAGCATGCTTCTCAGATATGATTGACTGCAAATACAGTATCTAACAAGTATAGCAAAAGAGATACTGTCTAAGACACATGGCATGATCAGTGCAACAGATGATATCTAAAGGAAGTCATTTAGCACACATTTTTCAGTTTTTGCAAATAAAAGCATCACCACATTTTCTAGTAAACAAGCAAGGTAAAGTATGAGATGCAGAAGCTAACTGATATCTACCAAGATAAGCATTGTTCAAAACAAAGTGCTTCAGCAAACTTGTTATCCTTTTAAAGTTCAGGCTTTTTCATTTTCCTTTGTCATTTTTGCCAAGGGTTATTTGCATGTCAAACCTTATGCTAACCGACCAAGTCAAGCCTAGGCCAGAACTGGACCATCAGAAGCTTAAGACATTGGTCTTGGCATACACTACACTGTCCTAGTTCATACCAAAGTGCTATGGTAAGCAGTCCAGAACATTATAATGCGACAAAGCAAACCCACTTGGATCTTTTCAACTTAAGCATAAAAAGGCATGGAATTTTCATTTACTTTTGATTTTTATCATTTTTATAGCACATTATCCATTTTAAAGCATAAAAGATGTCCAAGTTGCATATCTGCATCTATGTGATGAACTGGCTACAAGGCATGTAACAGATAGCAAAAGCACTCAGCCTACACATGCTAGTTACCAGAAGCAAAGGTGATCATTTTTCAAGTTGAAAACGTAAAAGCCATGCACATGACAGATATCAGATATATCAAGTGAACTGAATCAAATCATGATCATCGACATGTAGTCAAAAGCATGTACAAGCTAGAATAAGTAAAGCAGTTCAATCATATAACAGAAGCATCTCTAAAGTGTGATATGTGAATATGGAAGATATGAACACACACAAAAAGACTCAAGAAAAGAGTAAAGAAGAAAGAAAACTGACGCAAAATATCCTAGAAAGGATACACAACACCCAAATCCCCTCGTAAACGCTCAAAAGTAGACTGATCTAGGGGTTTGGTGAAAATGTCAGCCAACTGATGATGGGTATCAACATGAACAAGGTCAATGACACCTTTCTCATATTGATCCCGCAAGAAGTGAAAGCGCACATCAATATGTTTGGTTTTTGAATGAAGACACGGGTTTTTCCCTACACTAATAGCACTCGTGCTGTCGCAAAACAATGGAACCCTGGTAGGAAAGAACAACCCAAAGTCTCGTAGAGTGGAGATCATCCAAACCATCTGTGAGCAGCAGCTAGCAGCAGCTACGTACTCAGCCTCTGTGGTCGAAAGAGCAACTCCAGATTGCTTTCAAGAAGACCAAGATACAAGGGAAGAACCAAGAAACTGGCAAGTACCGGAAGTCAACTTGCGATCCAACCGGCACCCACCAAAGCCAGCGTCCGAAAAGCCAGATAACTCAAGAGATGATGATGCTGAATAATAAAGACCAAGATCAGGCGCATAGGTGAGATACCTGAAAATGCGCTTGACAGCCTGCCGGTGAGACGCGCGTGGTGAAGACTGAAAACGCGCGCAAAGTCCCACGGCGAACTGTATGTCCGGTCTTGTTGCCGTTAAGTACAACAGCGAACCGATCATCCCTCGAAATTCTCTCTCATTGACCTTGACACCGCTCTCGTCCTTGTCCAGACCCCCAGAAGTACCCATCGGGGTCATCTGCGGCTTCAATTCACCACCAAAGTCAAATTTCTTAAGCATGTCGCGAGTATACTTACCTTGGTGGATGAAGGTGCCGTCCTTGGTCTGCTTGATCTGGAGCCCTAAAAAGTACTTAAGCTCACCCATGAGGCTCATCTCAAACTCACTGTGCATCTGCTCAGAAAACTTGGACACAAGAGAATCAGTAGTACCACCAAAGATAATATCGTCCACGTAAATCTGAGCAACTAAAAAATCTGAAGCATCTCTGAGCAAGAAAAGAGTTTTGTCCACAGAACCCATCACAAAGCCCTTCCCCAACAAAAATTGCTTTAACCGGTCATACCAAGCCCTGGGGGCTTGCTTCAACCCGTATAAAGCTTTGTGCAACTTAAAAACATGTCGAGGAAACTTAGGGTTCTCAAAACCGGGGGGTTGCCTAACATAAACCTCCTCCTCTATGAACCCGTTCAGAAAAGCACTCTTAACGTCCATTTGAAAAAGCTTAAAACCCTTCGAAACGGCAAAAGCTAGAAGAATACGAATGGACTCAAGACGGGCAACAGGAGCGAAGGTTTCTTCAAAATCAATACCTTCCTTCTGGCAATAACCCTGGGCAACTAGTCGAGCCTTGTTGCGCACCACAACCCCATCTTCACCTTGTTTGTTCTTGAATACCCACTTGGTGCCTATGGGGTTGCATCCTGGTGGCGACTCAACCAATGTCCAAACCCGATTGCGGACAAAATTCTCAAGCTCTTCTTGCATAGCATTAATCCAATTAGAATCAGAAAGAGCATGAGAAACGTCTCTGGGCTCAAAAGATGCAACAAACGCAGATTCAGCAAACACAGCGAGAGAGGCGGAAGAACGCAAAATCCTCTCAGACAAATCACCTATGATGAGCTCTGAGGGATGGTCACGCTGAACTGCTCGGGTTCCCTGGTGATCTGAAGTCACCTCACCGGAGTCAGCAGCTGGCACCTCTGGACTCGACTGAGGGGGCTCGATCGAAGTGGAAGAAGTGATCAGAGGTCCGTCCTCATCATCAGTCAAAGTCACAGAAGGTGTGGGCTTTGCGGGGGATGCAGAAGGCCCACCCTCAACAGCAGCTGGAGTATCCTCATCTTCCTCGAAGATGGACTCTCCGAGCTCATCATCACCAGAAAGCTCAAAAGAAGGAGTCAAAGAAGGCAAGGACTCATCAAATGAAACTTCACACGTCTCGACAAGCAGCTGGGATTCGAGGTTCCAAACACGGAAGCCTCGAGAATGCAATGCATAACCAAGAAAAACACCATCCCAGCAACGAGACTCAAATTTGTCCAAATGCCCTCCCTTCTTGAGCACAAAGCACTTGCAGCCAAATGCTCGCAAGTGGCTCACCTTGGGCTGTCTGCCAAACCGCAACTCATATGATGTCTTACCAAGGTAAGCTCTAAGAAAAATGCGGTTGGCCAGATAGCAAGCCGTGTTCATGGCTTCAGCCCAAAAACGCCTAGGAGTCCTGTGCTCATCGAGCATCGTCCTGGCCATTTCAACTAGCGTGCGGTTCTTTCGTTCCACAACGCCGTTCTGTGGGGGAGTGTAAGGAGAAGAAAACTGATGGTCCAGACCCTGATCACCACAGAAGCTGACGAACTGAGAGTTCTTGAACTCAGAGCCGTTGTCGGAGCGAATTGCTCGCATCCGACCATTGTTCTCATTCTTCAGCTTCAAAATCAGGTCATGGACAAATTGAAAAGTTTCATCCTTAGACTCCAAAAGAAAACCCACGAGAATCAAGAAAAAGTCGTCAACAATCACAAGTGCATACCACTTCCCACCGACTGAGCGTACCCGAGCTGGACCTACAGTGTCCAAATGTAAAGCTCGCCTGGATACGAAGTCATCACCTGAGTCACAGGTGAGTGAGAAGCGGCAACCATTTTCCCATGACGACAGGGATGACAAACCAGATCCTTCTCCATCTTAAGCTTGGGCAATCCTCGGATGAGGTCCATAGAGCTTAACCTGACTAGCAGATCAAAACTCAAGTGACCTAACCTCCTATGCCACTTCCAGAGCTCAGAAGAAGATCCAGCAATCAAACAGCGAGAAGGGCCAAAAGAACTAGAGAAGTCAATTCGAAAAACTTTACCAAAGGGTAAATCTGACAAACCAAAGACCCTCTAGAATCAACCACAGAAGAATTGCCCTTCTTAAAACGCACTTCCAAACCATCCTCAAGAAGTTGCGAAACAGAGATTAAATTAAAGTTCACATTTTTAACCAAAGCAACATTCTTTAAAGAGAAATGATCTGAAATGCTGATTGAGCCTATGCCACTTACTTTCCCTTGACCGCTGTTCCCGAACGTGATGTATTCTTTGGAGCTCGGGGGAGTGAGACTGGAGAACCATCTGCGATGTCCCGTCATGTGGCGAGAGCATCCTGAGTCCATGATCCAAACATCCTCCAGTCCCCGGTCCTGCACAATCAATGTCTGTAAGTGGGAGCAAATGGTCCCGGTACCAGGTTTAGCAAAGGAGCTAAACCAGTGTCGAGCCATCTGCTCAAAAGATGGAAAGCGGAAAACCATCAAAAGAGTTTGGCCCAAAACGCGGCTCAAAGCGCGGTCCTCGGTTTTGCCTAACCCTACGGCCACGAGGTCCAGAACCGTAGCCAACTCGGTCTGGAACTCTGCCGGAACGAACACCACCACCTGGAGCACGGGCACGAAAACCGTCTCCTCTACCACCACCTACACGACGCGGCCTGGCCTCCAGCCTCTCCCCGCACCGAGGAACACGCAGTCTACCACCCTGCTGGTAGAACTGCCTCTGATCACTACGAGCCCTCTCTGCTCTCTCAACCCGCTTCCTCCTGAAGCAAAACTCCGCAAGATGCCCGTCTCTCTGACAATACTCACAATGATAGGTAGGCTTCTTGGGATGTGGTTGAGGCTTGGGGTTCTTGGGCTTGGTAGTGTTAGGTGTGGTCTTCTTGGGCTGAGAGGGTCCAGGAAGAGAGTCAAGAGAAGTGTGGAGATTTTTGGGCTTTGGAACCCAGATAGGTTTCTTGGGTGGAGCTTTAGGTGGCTCATGGATCACTCCATCCTTGGGCTGACAAGCCTGGGAAGACTCAGTGGAGTGAGTCTTGAGATACCTCTGCTCTGGAGTCATTTTACTCCACTCCACTGCCCGGCTGATGGCACTCTCAAAGTCAGCCTTGGTGTAGGTGTAACCTACCCCAAACCCATCCTGCCTCTTGAACTGCTGGATCATCATGCCAAGCTGTGGCTCTCTGGCACTGATCCAACTCAGGATAGATCGGAGGTAAAAGTTCTCATTCTGAGAATCTGCTAGCTCCTCTCTCAAAGAAGCTAGAACCTCCACCTGAGACAAGCAGGTCTCACACTCACTCTCTACTTGAACAGACTTTCCGGCTTTTAGCTTAATCAACTCCATTCTAAGAGACAGGCAGTTCTCACAAACAGTGGGTGGAACTGACAGTGTCTCAAGCTCTAGCCTAGTCTGGGCAAGCTCAGCTCTCAACCTCTCTAAATCACCCAAATGCTTATCGCCCTTGGATTTCAGCTCAGCTAAGGTAGCTAGATGCGATGGGCAATCAACACAGGGTGCGACGACAGTGGCTTGAGCATCTTTCAGCTCCTGCTGAGCGCTTTCAAGCTCAGTGGCCAAAACGTCTCTCTCATCAACCCTTTCTGTGTACCTGGACTTCAAAGTCGATAGGTCACACAGAAGCACCTCACACTTCGGGCACTCACTGCTATCACCCAAGCAAGGGGAAGAAGATAGACTCTCAATTCTACCGTTGGCCACGACAAGCTCACTTTCTAACTCGTCTATCCTTTTCTTAGCCCCCCTAAGCAGTTTCTCCCGATACTTCAACTCCTGACGATTGCTCTCAAGTAAATCAACAATTTCGCGCTCATAAGATGATACCTTGCTATCATCGTCGTCGGAGTCGTCGGAGGAGCTCTTTTCTTCTCTATCCCCAAGAGCCATGGAGCAGAAGCTCTTGCGGGATCTTCGGCGCTGGTGTGAGCGGCTCTTCGGCTTATCTCCGAAAGCCATGAAGCAGAGGCCCGCCGGATCATCCTTGTCCTTCCCCTTCCTGATGGCGATCTCCTCATCGCTTGAGCTCGATGAAGAGGAAGAAGTCGTGGACTGCTTGGAGTAGCTCTTCTCCATCTCGGCGAAGAAGGCCTTGTCGCGCTTCTTGTTCTCGTACTCACGCCGCTAGGTCTGATAGAGCCGAGCCTTGACCTGTGCTGTTCCCTCATGGTGTGCCTTGAGGGTAGCCCAGATCTCTCTCGCAGTGGAGAGATGACTCACTCGCTCAAATTCAGTGGGACCTAAACCAGAAAATAAAATGTTCACAGCCTTACTGTTACTCAGATGCTGAGCAATGATACCAGCAGTACCTTGCTCAGTAACTGGCAAAATGACAAACGTGGTGTGAACGCAAATATCCCATATGTCCGAACCCTGGCTCATGAGATAGGCTCGCATGCGAGTCTTCCAATAATTATAGCCATAGGCTTCCAAGGACGGGACCTTGCCAGGAGACGTCATAGTCACTACTGGGGTTTAGAACCGGTTAAGGTATGGAAAAACCCTAACCTTGCTCTGATACCACTTGTAGGACCGAAAGTAGCGACCAGAGGGGGGGGGTGAATGGGCGCCTTAAAAATTCTTTCGAATCAATGACCTGTTCCCAATACCCAACGCACCTCAAAAATACTACGCAGCAGAAAATAAACAGAAGGCCTAAGTCTAAAGGTTTCTAACCTAGAAGCAACTGATGATAAACAGTGTAAATTTAAAGTAGTGCAACTAGGCAGATGAACAAGTTGAAACAGGCCTAAACTTCTGAAAGAAATGATCTAAGAATGTATAAGATGAAAAGAGAAGTTACTGTCCAAAGTTGTCTCCTGTTCGGAACTTGGCGAAGCCCCCTTCGCACGACGAGGTCTGCTTCGGAGGTTGATGACGGAGACAGTCCGAAATGCCGAAGGTGTCACTGTCTAGCCTAGTACGAAGTGGTAAGAAGCGAAGTGTACTTCGGAGTGAAGTAAAACAGTGCCGGAGCCTGGTTCGAAGTATGTACTTCGAAGACAGGGCTTCGAACACAGCTTCAAACCAAGAGCTTCGGAGCAAAGTAACAAAGTCGGAGCCTGCTTCGAAGTGTGCACTTCGAAGACAAAACTTCGAACACAACTTTGAACCGAAAGCTTCAAAGCAAAACTCTCGAACAGAGAGCTTCGACTACAACACACAAAAGGACAACCTTCGAACAAAGAGGCGAAGTCTGTCACACGACAGAAGACCAGGTCCGAAGCCTACACTCTATCTTCGAACAGAGAAAGCTTCGGAGAGAGAATCGAAGGTTCACACGCCACAAAGAAATCCAAGCGAAGTCTATCAGAAAAGACAAGCTACGAACCCAACTTCGAAGCCTAACGAAGTGTGCACTTCGAACAGATAGATTTGGGGTATGCTAGTTCGAAGTATGCGATGCTGTCCAAACAGGAAAAACTTCGAAGCTAGCAACTCAGACACAAAAACCGAAGTTCGCAGTTTGAGTGACCACTTTGAGAATGTTAGATCGAAGCCTGCCTCACGGAGCTGAGGGGCTTCGACCAGAGAAAGATGACTTCACAGAAACAGTCAAAAAGGCATTTACTCCATTCTGCTTCAATCAAAAAGGCAGTACAGTAGAAGGTAAAAAGCTGGCAGCAAGTACTGTAGCTACAGAAAAGTAGTACTACTTGCAACAGCAAGAACTAGTACTCAGTTTGTGAAGAACGGAAGCAACAGAAGAAGCTTCTCCTCAAGAACTAAATACAGCAGCCCGTAGCCAACGCAATAACTCCCCAAACCAAACCAGATGCAACCAATAAATTCACCAGGGACCAAGGGTTAAAAGCATCCAAGAGATTAGAGCCAAATGAGCCACGAACAGAGAGGAGCAAGGGCCTGGCGGCGCCACAGGAGAGAGAAACGAGAGACAAAAGTGACCCAATGGGTGGATTTGATTTCAGCACAAAAGGGTAGTCAAAACCCTAGGGATTGGGGTGCTATTTATAGGCAGCCCAACACTAGGAATATTCTACCAGCCCCTTAGGGTTTTTACAGACTCAAAAATAAAGGAAAAGACTCTATGCCCTTAGGAATTTTACAGATACAACTGACTGACTGTGGGCCTAGAGAACAGATGACATAGTCGGAAGCTACTCTTCTGGACAGTCGGATACAAAATCAACGGTTGTCAGTTTTACGCCGAAACTGACAAAGCCTCCACCAGCTTTGCACCAGGTACCCGGATTGGGCGGCCCGACTCCGCAGCTCTCTCCGCCCGGCAATCGCTCACCGCCCGGTACCTGAGTCAGTCCTGGTCAACAGCCCAGTGGGACTTCTACGCTTCTGACCCATGCACCGGATTGGGCCAGCCCATTCGTAGCC